>JADRCH010000050.1:9527163-9605447 GCA_019843965.1 Rhynchomys soricoides
TAAGTTCCCAGGAGGTGACAATGTCCTCCTCAGGGCCACAGCCTTCCTGCAGGTTAACTAAGAATGCAACTCTAGGCCTTCTTGAACCTCTGCACTTATTTATGTAGCACCCTGCAACATTAGTTATCAAAGCCACCAGTTGTCCTTGACTCAAACCAGCGTCCCTTGGCACGTTTCCCAGCTGCATGTACTCCTGGCAGCATCTTTCCTGGCTCTGCGTCCTACAGTCAGTGCATGGTGACTCATTTTCCACTCACTATTCATGTCTACAGACTGACTTCCATCTTGCCTAATTTTGTCGTCACCAAAGCCTGCTCTAAGTCAAGCAGAGTGGCCTATAATCCCAGCACTTCAGAGGAGGCTGAAGCAGGAGTGCTGACATGAGTTTAAGGGAGTGTGAGCCTGTCTTAATAAACAACAATTCCACAACTCTGTTTCTTCCTTATGAAAAGATGGTATGAGAGTTTTTCAAAAAAACAAATCATAGAATTACCATCTGATCCAGCAATACCATTTAGGGAATATAACATTTTCATACCAAAGTTCATAGCACCATTAGTAAAAATGTGGAAATAATATGGTATAATGATAAAACCAAAAAAAACAAAAATGTAGAAACTACTCAAATGCCAACTGACCAATAAATGCATAACATGTGGTATAAACCGTGGGGCATTTATTCAACTTCAAGAAATAACACATGGTAAAACATGAATATGGTATTAAGTGGAATGCACTAAGTATGTCAGATACAAATGGACAAATATGTATGGTTTACTTTGATGGGGTGCCTAGAAATCCCACAATTCAGAGACAGAAAATACCAACAGTAGCTACCAAGGACTAGGAAGAGCTGTCACTTGGTGGGTACAGCTTCAACACAGATGATGCCCTGCAGACAGATGCAGGTGATGGGTGCACAACAATGAGAATCTGGAGCCACCTAACACTGTACCCATGAAATGATTACAACCATACATTTCACTTTACACAAGGTGTAACAAAAACAACCCATCAATAGTCAACGGAAAACTCTAACCCCCCTAAACACTCACTTAATCCACATACTGCTGACTATGCTATTTGACGGGGTCATCAGCTGGGTTTGAGTCTCCTTATTAAGTTACAGACTTAAAACCTCGAGCTTCATCTCTTAGGATCTCATTACTGACCAACATTTAATGCTTGGCCCATGAAATGGACACCGAACCGCATCAGGAAACAAGCTTCCCGGGGACACACAGCTGATACGTGTCGTCTTGACCACTAGGTCTAGGCCTCACCATTGTACAACCCCATCTTTTAGCCAACGCAGTTAGAACTTGAATGATTAATGGAGCGGAAGCATAAACAACTCAAATGCTGTACCTAAGTCTCATAGGTTTGTAGGATGAATAAAATGAATGAGACTGCCTTAGGATTCCAAGAAATGCATGTATTTCTCGGTCTAACATAATACGCAAATTGAGAAATTGGAAAAGTTATATATATATATATACACACACACACACACACACACAGTGTGAAAAGAATCCACATCTAATCAGGAAAGTTTACAAGTCATCCGAGCATCCCCAAATCCTTACAGCATGTTTGCTACTAGGCATTTAGCTCTAAGAGTAAAGAATAAATAAACCCAGTACCGTAATTTTTTAGAAACAAATCTGATGACATGCATATATATCAAAATAAAATCCAAGTTTTAATGTGACTAAATACAAATGAACAGTCAGGATATGGAAATAAAAGTAAACTTCAAAGATGGGAGTAACCCGTTAGCTGTAAGCATGGAAGAATCTAGGCATGCAAAATAACCCAAAGCAACAACAGGGTACAGACATTCTAAAGGCAAGCTGATAACTGTGACCAAAAATGTAAGAGCTAAGATAAATGAGATACTTGAAGCCCATGGTCGCACTTATCTTGCTTCAAGTCCTCAAATGTAGCAGGCAATTAATAAAAAACATTTTTGATTAAATGAACGTTACTAAGTAAGAATGTGGAATCAGTGTGTGCGCAGGAGCTCCGTAGACAAGACACAAAGGTGACCTGAAAGGGTTCTCAGGTGGGCTACAAAGTTCTATGCGAGATAAAGTAAATATTTCAGAGCTGAAGGCAGTGCGTAAGCATGAAGGACTCTCTACCCCTCAAGGCAGTGCATGTAAGAAGGGAAATGTCATGCTCAAGGCAGTGCGTGTAAGCTTGAGTCAGAACATCTGGTTCACCGAACAGAAAGGGTCAAAGAGGAGTCAGCACAGGTCACAGCCTTTCCCATCAGGAAATGGCAGCCCTTAAATTCCTTAAAGATGGGCTCATTATTAAGAGATAATAAGTCTACTAAGGAAAAATCAGAGTTAATAGTATTTAACTGCAAAGCCAAGGTTGGAAATGGTTAAGCCTGCACATGCCATAGCTCTTTACTGTGTAGAAGGCACAGGGAGTGCTGGGTTGTTTTACTTAGCAGGATGAACAGACAGACTGGCCTTGAACAAGAGTGTACCCGAGGAGGACTTTTAACTCTGATTCTTCTCAATTCTGGGAATCACAGGTGTGTGGATACCACACCTGCCTTCTGGGCATGTGAGGAGACCATCGCTCTACCTGACAGGCCACAACTGCCTCACTGGTCGGTTAGCAAATTAATGCAAAGGTGGGGTTTCACTGGACACATACAGGTGTGGGTTTACTGTGTATCCTTTTGTTTCTTAACACATCCCAAACCTTTAAGGTGACGAAAACGGGGGGAAAGAGCAAAAGTCACTATAAAGTACAACAGTAATATCAAGCCACTTTAATATGTAAAATCTCCAATAATGTGTTAGGTTGAAAAGTAGTCATTCCAGTTCCAAAAAAAATAAAACATTCTATAAAAATGTCTTTGCTTTTCAAGATGAGTGAAATCACTACCTACTCCTGGAGACAGAAATAAAGTGACAACTGTTGGCTTTTAAAGTATTCTAGATGAGAGCCACTACTCTTTTATTTACAACTATCTGCTAAGTATTAATGAGAGACTATGTAAAAGGCAAGTCTACGTTTATGGTACCTGCTCCGACACAGCTTTAGTCAGACTGTCTGTCCGAATAAAGGGACCCACCATAAAATACAAAGAGCACCAGCGATTTTAACAGTGAGAGGAGTCAACAACAGTGAAACCCTGCCTGCGTTGCGAAAAAGAATCTGGATGGTGTAAAATAAAGGAATACCTGGAAATTCCAAATTACCCTCGGATGTCAAGAGATGAGTCACTGTGATGGCCATAGTAAAAAGGGGACAGAGAGTAAGCTTTTGAAGATTCAAGCTTTTTTCCTAAAGATATCATAGATTTCATGGCTCACATTCTAATTCCAAGAGCTATGTGAGTAAACCATGTTAAATAACAACAGTGGACCTCAAAGGCATGAGCTTTTGTCACTTTATTGTTAACCAATGAATATTATCCAAAATTAGAGATGTAATTGTAATTTACTTGTACAACATGAAATTATGCTAATGGGAAGTTACTCATTAGTGTGTTTTTACATTGCTGTATGAACATGTGCTCTCAACCGCTAATGATGAATGTTATAATTGATGCAATCTCTATGAAAACCCATTTTGCAAATGGCTGTTCCTGTTTAGAAAAATTCATACAGCTATAAAACTGGATTAAACCCACTTTAATCCTAATCTACAAATAGACTATTAACAGCAAATATAACTGGTAGCCTCTCAACACTGTAACAACTGGTGTGGCAATGATAATGCGCACAATGCAAGTAGGAAAAAAAAAATCAGTAAAAATCCGAGGAAAGTCAATTCTTTTAGCAATAAGGACTATTGCTCTGATGCTTTGGAAAAGTGAACACTCATACTTCATGGTCCGAGTGGAAGGCGTGGCTACCATCTCTCCCTCTCATATATGGAAAGCATTCCCTCGCAAGTGGTTTTGAAGCATGTGCATAACCACTGTACAACAGTCACTTCAAGGTTAACCAGTTGTCTTTTGTCCTACAGAGTCCAAAAAATATATTAACCTTTTCCTTTTTATAATGTCTGCCCAAATTAATCCTTTTTAAGTCAGCAAAAATCAAAAATAACAGCACAAAAAAGTTGAATCTACCGTGCATGAAAATTGCTTAATAAAATGGCAATTGTAATAGATAAACGTTAAGTTTGAGTGCATAATACCAAATGGAAAATAGCTGAACCACACAGAGAAAACAAGGCTTTCTCTATCTTCAAATTTAGGTGCTTCATGATCAGAGAATGTAAGAGCATCTTTCTAGCTGGAAAGACTTCTTCAGTAAGACGTAAATGAAATAAAATTTGTGTTTAGAGATTGCAAATAAAATAAGCAGTGATTTAGAAACCAAATATGCTAAAACGATGTTACCTATCCCATCAAGAATGAAGAATGGGAATGCTTTACGTGCTGCAAAGGCAATGTCTTTCTGGCAAAGGGTCACTCCACTTTCTCAGACACAGATCACTCCTCAGGGAACAGCATACCAGTGAGAATATATAATCTAACACAAATCAGAGCCCCACAATTCAACAAAAATGCAGTTAAAACATTAGCAGTGGAATCTCAAAAGCATACTCAATGAAGGACATGATTAAGACTGCCCATGGGTAACAGACATGCAGCACAGACCGTGTGAAGTCACCACGAGTAGAGTGAGGTAGCATTATGTTCTTGCTGCCCTTGCAGAAAGGCCAAGGTTTGTCTGGTTGGTTTTTTTCCCCCTTCAACAATTAGAATCAGCTATCATCAACAGTTATCTTCTATTGGACTTATGTGTTTCTAAATCAACCTAAGAACAAAACTTGAATGTTTTTCAAAGACCACATACTTGCAGGCAGTGCTTAATCAATAATTACACTAGGAGCAACTGCCTAGTGGCTATGTCTCTAAAGTGACAGGCAAGGAAAGCCATTAGAGGACTACAGGATGTGAAACACCATCACTCAAGCTATCAGAGATGACTGTACTTAAGTAAAGCAAACACTCAATAAAGTAATTAAGGGATTTCTGTAATAATCAACCACCGGCTGCATACTGTGATGTCCAACCTTCACCTTGTGATGTAGTCCCATGTCTATCTGTCTACCCCACTCTCTCATTTAAACGCCTCCAGTAAGTGATCCGTGTGAAACCAGAATTACAGCTCTATCATGACAAGGCATGAGAAGGCCACACTGACAAAACAGGAGAATGAACATGGAGATGTATGCAGCCTACCACATGGAAAGGGCAAAGAAAACTAAGTTCATTAACTAAACATGCATTGAAATGTCCACCATTAGCCTAAGATGGATACAGTGCTCAAAGCACATACACACATTTGTCAGATGTGGCCATTAGTGTTAATATTCAACTGAAAAAGATGAAACAAACAAAAAGTGAAAAATGTACAAAAGGTGACAGAATGCCATTATCCATTCCCTGGACAAAAGAAAATTGACCAAACATGACATCACACTGCCTTAATGTTGAAGCACACCCTTCAGTGTTCTGCTAGTGAGCACAGTCAACTGGTCTGAGTGCTTTGGCAAGGTGGGATGCATTCCACTGCATCTGCACAGGCCTGCTTCCCCTGGTGGTTCAGCTTATGAAGGACATGTATCACATGAACAGCTCTCACATTGCTTCAAACTCATCGATGCGCTGCTTTGTATTGCCTTGTCGAATCTGTCGGAGAGTCTTGTATTTATCACGGCCTGCCTTGACATTCTCAGCATGAAGAACATCATTCTGTGTCTTCTTGGTTTCATCTCTGGCTTGGGCTAATTCTGAACTTAATGCCTGCATTAAGAAAAAATATTTCTATTCCATAAAGTTATAAAAATTATGACAATAGGTTAAAGATGCAAAAATACATGTATAAAAAAAATCTGACTTTTTAACATATTAATCTTTCCACTGTGGAATGGTCTTCTGGATGATATGCAAGCTTTTTATTTGTTTATTTTTATTTCATGTGCATTAGTGTTTTACCTGCATATATGTGTGTGTAAGGGTGTTGGATCCCCTAGAACCAGAGTTATAAAGACAGTTGTGAGCTGCCATTTGGGTTTGGGAATTGAATCCAGCTTCTCTGGAAGAGCAGCCAGGGCTCTTAACCTCTGAGCCACCTCTCCAGCCCACAAGCATCTTTTATTTAGTAACTACGGTGCTAGGAAAGGGTGCTCAAGGTCTTTCTTTTCTTTAGTCCTCAGTCGTGACATTTTATATATTCTGAACTACTGCAGTTTTCTTATCTAATACATGAAACAGTCATTTTAAAGAAAAGAGACTAAGATTTAAAAACAATGGACTTTTTCTCTAGAAACTTTAATACAGCTATAATGTAACCATTCTTTTACTTTATTAAGATTTCACCAATTTAAAAATTAGGTAATTTTTAAACTGCTGAATAACACTAAAATTTCCTATTCTGACCTAATAATGTACATTTCATAAATTGATTTTTGTGATTATAAAATATAAGTAACTCCAATGATACAATATTTTAGATAAAGGACGAAGTATCAAGTATTATATCATTGTTTTAAAAACTAACTTCATTTTACACAGCACTAGAATGCTTTCTTCCAGTGAAAACGAACAATTAGCAAAGCATTATTACCACGCAGGGTTAATTATTAGATTATCATGCAGGGTGTATAACAGAAGCAGTAAGGGAACGTCACACCGCAGGACAAGTACAAGCCAATCACAAGCCTGGACCATGAAGCTGACTTAGATGGAGACTGCAAGGTTTAAATGTGCAAACAGCTTCAGCTGTTCCTACCTGGAGCTGCTTCTTTACGCGTTCATTCTTCTGGGTTTCCGTGACCCGCTCCTCCTCGCTTCTGTGGTTCATCACCCCCTCGCTGGACAGCTCGGCGCTGGCCTCAGCGCTGTTCTCATCATGCTCATCATGCTCGTTCTCTGTGGGAGGGATGACTGGGGGAGGGGGTGGTGGAGGTGGCGCAGACATCACAGTTTTTAACTCTTCTTTGGTCTTTTCCAAGTCTTCCTGAGCTGCAAAAGCCTGAACATTAAAAATAAGTGTGTGAAACAGTAATAAAAATGACTTATTCTGTCTCTGTAACAAAAACTACATTTTGCAGTAGTAGGTCCGTTTAATAAAAGCTGCATTTTTACAGAATCCCAGCAGGTAGGAGGCATAAAAATTTAAAAATATTAATCCAGGTTTATTCTTTGTTCCTGTTCCTTGTGCAAATGCTTGGTGGAAAACAACTTAATGGATATAATGCTGAGAATGTCATACTTAATAGATTACACTTCAGCCACAAGCAGAAAAAGAAAAGTCAATGGAGGAATCAGTGTCATTGCTGTAACAGTGGTCAACTGAATCACTGACCTAATGATGGGTTAACTAGACAGTGTCGTCTCACAGGACACAACATGAACTATCCAAAGCACTGATATTTGGGGACAACACTTCCTGGACTGCCTGGAGAAGTCCCGCTTTACAGTCTTGTCCTACGCCTATTAAGAACCCGATCTCACTATTCTCACAAGGCTCCTAAACTACAAAGCTCTCCCCTAGGAACTCCTTAAGCTTGGAGAGCCACATCTCAGTTTACAGGAAATACTCAGGATACAAAGAAAAGGGATGATACCGTGAGAAACCAAAGAGACAAACACACAGGAAGAGCATCCTACAGGCCCCTCGGCAAATTGGTATCAGTAGAGGGTCTATCCTGCGCTAAGATTTAAAGCAAACAAGAGGTTCTAAACTCCTGCTTTGCATACAGCAGAGCAAACTACCTACAAATTACCAACCTTATTGGTTAAATTTTAAAATCTAATCTAACATTTGGGATAAAAATCCAACAAAATTGGATTATATAAATGGAAAGATTTCATATATATAAAAAAGCAGGAATAGAAAAGGATATACACTAATGTTTTAAATAACTTCCTAGCTTATAGGACTAGAATTTTCTTTTTATATTAACTTTTGTTGACTGCATCTTTAAATTGTTCATAGGACTTGTAGCTGTAGTATTTTTTTAAGGTTATGTCTCTAAAGTTCATAAAGCTTCCTTTAAACCAGGTCTATAAAACTCTCACAACAAAAGCAATATAATAGGGAGACTAACCATTTTACCCTTTTTTTACTTATATATATTATATTACATATATACACATGTAATATAAAATGTCCCCAAAATTGAACTTCTACAAAGAAATTTTTGAGTTTTTTTTTTTTTAGGATTTATGCTTATTTTACGCACACTGGTGTTTTGTGTGTGTGTGTGTGTGTGTGTGTGTGTGTGTGTGTGCGTGAGGGTGTAGGACCCTCTGGAGTTCCACAGTTGTAAGCTGCGATGTGGGTGCCATGGATTGAACCCAGGTCCTTTGGAAGAGCTGCCGGTGACCGTAGAGCCACCCCTCCAGCCCACTACAGAAGTGTAAGAGTAGAACAGAACACCGCACACAGAGTTATCTTATTGTAGGAAAGCCACCATGTATCCCATGTGCCTTCCTTGGGTAGAACTTGTAACTGTACATACAAGTCAGTGTCACGGAATTAAACTCCTCTCCTTTTCTGCTCCTTCCTTCTAATCACAAGCTTGATTTGGTTTTGTGAATGCAGTTAGAAATCTTCCCTGTGTCCAGTGCTCCCTTAAGGTCTGCAGGCAGTTAAAGGCTGCCGGGGAAAGGAGTTCACAGGCCGCCTCTCCCTGAAGAGCAGGAGCTACTGCTTGCTGAGACAGACACTTTCCCCAGTAGTGTAGCCACCAGCAAGCTGCCCTTGCTCCTCTAAGTAAGACTTCACCCTAACAGACTCACTAGTCCAGGAAAAGTAGAAGACGACACACTAAGTGGGAAGAACAGGGATCAGTGGGAATAGCCACTCAGACTATATATGATACACATGTATGAAAATGCCATAATGTCCATTTGTAATCAAAGCATGCAGACAAAACCCAAAATTTTACTAGTAACCAAACCACAACCCCACACCTCAATCTCGCCTCCTGTCATCGGCCGTCGTGACGCTTCAGTCTATCACAGAGTGTTTAACTCTTTCCACTCTTACCTTCATTGCTATGTCCTTCGGACATTTAAGCATCCAACATCCAAATCCATACTTCACGTTGGTTAAGTTTTTGTTGTTGTTTTAATAAAATCATACCTAATTGTGCTAACTGTACTCTGAAATCTTCACTGATGTTTACACACACATCCCAATTTGCATCAGTAGACCATTTATTTAAAGTCCCCTATAACTCGATCTTCTATTATCTAACTTGTCACCATATACCTTGACCTTGTACTTGGTTGTTAGCTATTTACTGACTGTCCTTAAATCTGACACACACATTCCTACTTCTTGTACGCATTCAATCTTTTCTATCTGGGACAACTATCAACACTTCAGCCTTTATTCTGATTCCCCAAAACTAGCTTATTCCCCAAGACCCAACGAACACGCTTATGAATTTCCCAGACACGTGTCTAGTTCCCACGGGAACTGATCAGCTCTGATGCATTTCCCAGGGCCTGGGCATATGCTGATCTCACATCACCTCTATAAAGTCAGCAAATGGACTGCTGGCTCACTAACAGAGTAGCTATTCAGGAGAAGCTAGCACACAACACAAACAGTAATTACTTTGTGCTGCCACTCAGTGGCTTCCTCTTCCTTTTTCTTCTTGGCTTCTTCTAAAAGTGCGATCTTGGCAGTGAATTCAGCAAGTTCTGCTGCCTAAAATTAAAACGTTTATATATTATCAATACTAGAGACAATATTTTTAATATTCTTTTATGTTTTTTTAGTCAAAAACTTTAAGCTTGAACTGTTTTAAGTTCCCACTTTTTAAGAAGGCAGTATTTCCTGAAGGTCTTAAGTAGTTTGTTTATAGTAGGTACTTATGATAAAGATAAAGAGGTAATATAAAGTTAACAGACATTTATTTTATAGATAAGCAATAACTTATGTTTCAACAGTAAGAACCTAAAATGTCTAAGAGCTATGTTTTAAACTTTTATCATTAAACAAATAATTACATGATGTTCTGTAGTATTAAGGGCACGCACCGTCAGCAATCTCATCTCATTACTCAGCAGTCCCATTTTCAAAGAGAAAGAACCGAAAAGCTCAAAGAGCAACTGACAGGTGTGCTATCACACATCTGGAATCCAAACTCGCTTGGTACTTAGGAGGTGGGGGCAGAAGGATCAAGAGTTCAAAGCCAGCCTGGGTTAGTAGCAAAGCTTTGTCTACAAACAAATAGGATTAGAAGACATGTAGTAAATAAACACCTGAATTAATATGTATATTTAGAATCTTCCCCGTGTCATACATACTTTCATTATTTGGATGTTAAATAAACAAAACTCCAACTAACTATGGCTTATAGCCATCATACAGAAACCAAACATGCTGTGTCAATTTATCTAAAGCATAAGATGCCATGTGATCAACATAGATGTTCTCAACCTGTGAGTTTATGACCCCTTTGAGGATTGAACAACCCTTTCACAGGGTTACCTAAGACCATTAGAAAACAGATACATACATTACAATACACAACAGTAGCAAAATTACAGCTACAAAGTAGCAAGCAAAATAATTTTATGGTTTGGGGTGACCACAACATGAGGAACTATATTAAAGCATTATAGCTTAAGAAAATCGAGAACCAGTGGTCCAAATGAATGAAAAATCTTTTGTGGGCCATAGGCTCCATTTAAGAGGAAACCACAAACAATGTATTATAATGAATGAAAATCATTTTTCATTAAAAAAGAAAAAGAAAGAAAAAAGAAACTAGAAGATACAAATGCATGGACCCTTTTATCCTGTTTGGTTTTCGGTCTTGTTTAATTTTTTTCTAGAAGAAATAAAATGTCCAATTTCTATTATTTTGTGACTATCCCTGTGGTATGCTCTTGAAAAGGTATTACATACTTTGCTTTGTGGTCATGCCATGTATTTCCTCAAGTTTTGCTTTCTCTGAGAATGAACAGGGCCTTACCAGCTGCTCCTGGTTCTTCATCTGGTCAGCAGCTTGCTTGGCTATTGCAGACTTGGCCTCTTCCGCAGCCCGGCGCTCCCTGTCTAGCCGCTCAGCCTCCTCTTTTGCTCGCTGGCGCTCCTGCTCCAGTTCCAGCGCTTTCCGGGTCTGCTCTTCTAGTTCTGTTAAATGTTCACCCAGTCCACAAACATGGGTTAATCTCAATCATCCTCATTACAGCAAGATTCCAAATGTGTAGTTTCTAAAGATCATGTGACTAAATATACAAATATTTAAATTTTAACCTGGTAAACAGTAATAATGTTTACAAATTATGTAATTCAAAACTGCAAGGACATGAAAGCCCTTATGGTTCACATTGTGTCAAAAGGCTAGAAGCACATACTTAATTTTCTAAGTCTCTAATTTTAAGTTGTGACCTGAAAAAATTAGCAAAGTTAGAGAACTGGGTGAAATAGCTCAGGAGAGCACTTGCCGAGACATACAAGGGCCAGGGTGCAATCCCTAAAACTGTCCAAAAAGTAAAGGCTGAGCTGTTTATCTCGGTAGAAATCTATAAATTAATGCATTTAAGACCAATGATGCTAGCTTAGTGGTACAAACCGTATCTAGTACACAAGATGGTCCTCAGTTCAATCCCTAGCACCCGGACAAAATACAGTGAGGTTTACTTACCTCATCTGAAGTGCTTAGGGGACTCAAAGTGTTTTGGATTTATTCAATAATATACGTAATGGAAGAATTTGGAGCTAAGGCTCATTCTAACCTGAGAGTCATTTTTTTCGTGTGTCCAGAACCTGAACATAAATAACCCAATGCAGTACCTTCAGCGTGTCTATGCTACGACCGAGATCTGCTGCTTGAAGTGTGTATGTTTCACTTGTAACATTATGTAAGTTCAAAACATTTCAGATTTGGGGGTATCAAGATTTTTTTTTTTTTTGATAAGTCATCAGCAATCTTGACTGGCTAATTGTTTGATATTAAATTTGAAAAACAACTAGACACAAAAGCTCTTATGTGACTTAAGACATAATGAAGTGACTGACAAGCATTGTAATCTGTCCATGTATCAGGCATAAGTTTCTTTCTTATCCCAGTCAACTGAATAAGAAAGGAAAATATCACTAACAAAACCACAAGGAAAAAAACCAACCCAGATGACTTTGAGACATTGACTTTGACCATTATTTTGGGAAAGTCTTACTAAGGATTCTGTGAGAGAAGAGTACGATGTCCTAGGAGGCGGACTCTCCCTTGTTGTACCCTTTAGACAGACGTGAGTGTAAACTGCAATGAAGGGTTTTACTTAATCCTACTTGTCTCGATTAAAACTAGCATAAATAATTTCAGTTAAGAGATTTGGGAGATCTTGAGGATTAGAGAAAAAAACGACTCTGGTTAAGCTTTAAGTTTTTGATAAAATAGCATCCATATTCAGCAAAGCTATCTGGCTACAAATTATAAAAGCACACAATACAGAAAGCTACCACAGCTTAATTATAAGGCGATTTATTTTGAATTTTCATTCAAAATTTGGTCAAGTTACCCTAGTGAACAAACTTCCCTCATCCTACTTGGCTGTTGGAGCTCACCAAGCTCATGGCTCTACCACTCACCTACACAAATGAGTCAAGAACTGAAAGCAGGGTTCCAGAAAAACATGTATGCATATCCACGATCTTAGCACATACATGTCCATCAGCACACGCTCAGCCTCAAAAGCAGGAAATTCTGAGGTATGTTCCAGTAAGTGTGAGTACTGCAGGTATTATGCTAAGTGCAAAAGGCCCGTCACACACAGACACTCCATGAGTCTACCCACTATCTAGAACAGCCAAGACCCCAGACAGAGAAGGGGAAGTGCTGGGGCTATGGGAAAGGGGGGCTGAGGAGTTACTGCCTAACAGGTAGGGGTTTAGCTTTGCATGTTGAAAAAGGTTATAGTGAACTCTTGATATCCTTAAACCACACTCTTAAAATTCAGTAGTACACTATTTTTTATGTTTGCCACAGTTTTAAAAAAATTCATAACAAAATTCTTAGACGTTTAGAATCCAAGTTATATTTTAACATAAATACTCCCTATTTATCTTTCTTATCAAACCCTTCAGCTGTCTTGACCCACTATGGACTATATTTCAGTAAATAGTTTAGACATTTACAACAGCCTGAGTCTCACTCAAGTTGACTGTAGTGTGAAAATATCATATTTAACTTCTGAGTCAATTATTTTCCATCAGCTTTCTGGGGTACCAATTTTTAAAAAGAGGTAGATTTGATAGATTTTTGTGCAATTCTTAAATCTATCATAAAAAAAGCAATCTTTTAAAATGTTAAAATGAAGCAAGGGCTCTGGGTCAAGGTTGTGCATGGTGGGGCCGGGCTATCTGGCCCCAAGAAGCTTGGGGTGCGCAGGGTCACTTCACCCCCTGGAGCTGCATCCATGTGCAGGCCCAGATGAGGCTGATCACCACAATCCCTACAATCTGGGAGCCAAGTGGATTAGGTGGGCAGAGGAGGGACACCTGGAGTTACTGTAAAAGACCAGCAGGAGTTCCTCAGAGCTCTGGCAGCCTTCCTCAAAAAGTCTGGGAAGCTGAAAGTCCCGAATGGGTAGATACAGTCAAGCTGGCCAAACAAAGAGCTTGGCCCGTATGATGAGAACTGGTTCTACACATGAGCTGCTTCCACAGCACGGCACCTGTACCTCCGTGGTGGTGCAGGGCTTGGTTCCATGACCAAGATCTACAGAGGAAGGCAGAGAAACGGTGTCAAGCCCAGACACTTCAGCAGAGGCTCTGAGAATATGGCCCACTGGGTCGTCCTCCAAGCCCTAGAGGGGCTGAAAATCGTGGAAAAGGACCAAGAAGGACCTCAGGGACAAAGAGATCTGGACAGGATCACTGGACAGGTGGCAGCTACCAACTAGAAGCATAAGAACAAAGGATGCTGGATTTAAAAATTGCCTCATTCATAAAATAAAATGTTAAAATGAATATTATTTTAAATTCATTTACAAAGAAAGAGTTGGGTTGTCATATGACCTTAAGTGGAAAAGCTGTTTTTATCAGGGCCCATGGACCAAACCCAATGCTAATTTATTAACATTTTATTGAGACATCACCAGCACCCTGACTCAGAAGTTAAATATGATACTTTCACACAACAGCTAACTTGGGCGAGACTAAGGCTGTGTAAATGTCTAAACTATTTACTGAAATATACCATAAGTGAGTCAAGACTGGTGATAGATTTGATAAGAAAGATAAATAATACCAACTTTTCTCCTATCTGGCTCATAAAAAATCTAGAACTGTCCATTTTAGGCAAAGACTATGACACGGCTCATTTAAAATAAACTCTTTCAAGACAAAGACTGAAAGTCACAAAGTCAAGCTGCTTCTGTACTACTACTCACACCAGACTGGTCTGACTGTTTATAATGTTTGACTGGAAGGCGATAGGGAAAGTTAATGTAAATTCAAGCTTATAAAATTTGAGGAAGCTTCTCGTTCTTATTCTTACTTGAAACCCAGCACTACATGATTTTGCAAGCCAAATAATTTCTTACCCCAGAACCAAGTTTAGAAGCTGTAATACTGCAGTAACAGCATTAAAAACAAAACAAAACCCTGCATGCCTTAATAGACAATTTAGCCCAAAACAGTAAGTTTTTCTTTCTCTTTCCTAAAGCAATGGTTTATAAACTACATTGATTTCCAGAGGAAAGCATACACTCTCAGAAGAAAAAAATAAGTAATAGTTCGATAATAACAATTTTTAGAAATCATAAAACACTGTGGTTGTGTATTGTTGACTGAAAAAAAATTAAATTTCTATAGTATACTTAAGCCATGATCTGGTTCTATGTCATTATAAAAGTGAAGGTTTCTATGAATAGTGTATCAAGGGATTTTTAGAAACAGTAATTGGAACAGTAAAGCACAGACAGAGAGACAGACACACACACACACACAATGCCAGGCACAGTGGTGTGCACCTGTAGTCCTGGGTACTTTGGGAGGGAAAGCAAAATGATCAGCTGACTCCAGGAGTGCAAGGCCAGCCTGGAGAATATGCAATAAATCTCTTAAAACAGAATACTCCAGGAAATACGTCAGGTGCCTCTTTGTGTGACAAAGAAGAATACATTTTCATGTGTTTTGTGAATTTACTCTATAAACAAAACGGTATCTGCTTTCCCCAAAAGTGGAATAATAGCAAAGCAGAACACCAGCCTGGGATTAGTGTTCTACTGGGCCAGAAAAACAAAGATAAGCCTGGGATTGAAGAAGCAGTCGGGACTAGGAGGAAACTTCCTGAAAAGGGGCAAACAAGGAGAAAGGTCTCTTCAATTCTGTGTGCTATTTATTTTCCTTCAATATATTTGCCAATTCCCCAAATGTACACATAAGTGAGACACTAGGAAACATTTAGAAATTGTAAGAAACTTAAGAACTAGGGAGAGGAATCACTCTCTTGTCAAATGACAGCATTTGAAGCTAACACAAAAAAAGCCCTAACCATCATCACCTTGGGAGAAAATATTTGTAAATCAAATATTTGATAAAGAATATGTATCCCAGACATGTAAGAACCCCCTTAAAACAAGAAACCCCACTGACCAGTGGGCAGAAAATTTGAACACCCCCACTCCCAAAATATGGAAATACCCAATAAGCACACGAAAGATGTTCAACATCATTAGGCAGAGAAGCCAAAACGCTAAGAGCACTGTAAATCACTTAGGAAGATAATAACCCAAAAGACAGTCATTGACACATCCCGGTGAAGACGGAGAGCTCGCACTGTTACAGGAACATGGAGCCCACTTTCAAACCAACTGGGAAATTCCTCAAAATAAGTCAATGTGGCCAGCAATATAAAAATGTAAAAAGAAATTTGTATATGTACATTTTTAACTTATACATAATACAGTGAAACAGTAGAAACAATGCAAATGTCCAACAATTGATGAATAAAAAAATAAAATTAAAACATCATTCATCAATTTAAAAGGAATGAAATGTTAATATATGCTACAACACAGATGCACTTTGAAAATAGCAAGCCATCACTTCTCGGCCTTTTGGCTAAGATCAAGTGTGAAAATAGCAAGCCAAGTAAGGGAATCCGGTCATGAGCCCAGAAAAGGCAAATCTGTGGCACAGTGAACAGATTAACAGTCGCCCACGGCTGTAAGGGATTACTGGAGATATTAGCTAACTGACTGCTTAATTAGTGGGTATGGGATTTCTCAGAGATGACAGATTTCGAAAACTCACTGGAGCGATAGCACATCACTCTGAACATATTAAACATCGTTAAACTATGGTTAAGAGGGTAAATGTACAGCATATTGTATCTCAACAAAGTCATCAGAAAAAAATATGACCAAATCTAAGAGCTCAAGTATTAGAATGACAAATTATCAATGATAAATGTCTGGGAAGTAGTAAATAAAAAAAATACCAGTATTGCTCCTTATCTTGTTCTAGCAAGCTACAAGAATAAGTCTGTACAGTTTACATCATTTTAGGAATAAACTTCCCTACAACAAACTACTGCCACTTACTCCCAACAGGTGTATACAGACCTCTGTATCGGAACTTCACTAAGATAGTATTTAGGTTCTCAGAAAATAAAACTAATTAAAAACAATCTGACTTTTTTTAAAGATGGCTTATTCCCATTTCAGAATTTGGGAACCTAAGATGCTAAGATGATTCAATCAGGGTCACAGTTGCCCACAGTGACAGAATTAAGCTTGCTCCTAACTGTAAACTGTATATCTAATATTCACCACATCATCATGCTGACTGCCCTTCCACACAGGTTCAATCTGCATAAAATGATTAAGTTATTGCTCCATCTGCCATCAATAAAGTGTACGCTGCATAAAGGAGAGACCTTATCTATATCCAGTACCATGTTCCCAATGCTTCTTATGTACCCAGAATTAATCAAACCACTAGACCACAGTCCCTTCTTAGTCTGTCTTATGGAAGTCCAACTCATTTTATGGTAGGCCTGGTAATAGCATCTTTCAAGAATCCCCAATACATATTCTGTATGGTCTAGAACAACTGATTTTTTTTTTCTTATTTAATGAGTCATTTGTAATAACAATGTCAATAAAAATTAAAAGAGTATGACAACAAAATATAAATTTTTCCTCAAAAACAATACAGATTAATTTAAATATCATGAAATACGGTCAGTTACTACACTTGAGTGAAAACTTAGGACAAATTACAAGACAACCATGGAGGTTTTAGGACAGCCTAGGAAAGCTTTATTAGAAAAACAAGTAGAGTGGGTGTCCTTTGCATTAAGATGTCTGGTCTGCAACTGTCTTGATGAGATGCTCTATATTCTTTATGCTCTATCTCCCTTACACGCTTCCCCGCTTCTTTCAGAGTGTTGAAGGTAAACCATTAATACTTTTATTATACACCCTAAATAAATAAGATCGAGAGATTAAGTAGCTACTCCCTCCAAACAGTTATATAAACTTAATCTTTACTATGAAAATGTTAACTCTTTAAACACCCTTCTGTATAAGGCAGGAGGTCATGTGTGTGGTACTAAGAACCAACCTGAGGGCCTCACACGTGTAAGCAAGCATCTGGACCAATGAGCTGTGCGAGCTATGCCCTAAGCCCCTCAAGTCAGACTTCTTCCCAGCACTGTTGAAAGGTGCACCTTATATAGGTCACGTGGTGCTCAGCACACACCATGTCACTGTCAGTTTTCTACATGGACTTCTATCATCTATCTGCACAGGATTTACTGCCATGTAGGTTCTACGTCTGCAAAAATACAAAGGTACTAAAGCAGAAGAAACAGCATCAAATTTGGAATTTAAGAGTCATTTTGCCTCCATTTTGTGGTCTATAAACAAGTGCCATAAACCTTTCAGTTTTGAAGTAAATTAATTTCTAGATGGGAGAGGTAAGGTTTAGCTAGTTAGAATAAAAATCAATTTAAAAACCATGCTGGGGGCAGGGGGAGAGGGTACATAGACATGCATGGAGGCCAGATGTCTACCAAAAGTTGTTACCTTTCTAAGGCATTTTCTCACAAACTGGGGCTGACTGATCTGTTGAGGCTGCCTGACCAGTCAACTTCAGGAATCTACATGTCTCAGCTTTTCCAGTACTGGATTTCAAGCTAGTGCCAACCATCCCCAACCTTAGTGTAAGTTCTGGTGATCAAACACAGTGCTTCATGATTGCACATGAAGTATTTTACCAAATGAGTCTTGTCTCTAGCCTTATGAATGTACTTGGTAAGACGGCACATGCCAGTTATCTTAGCATTAGTGAGGAGGGAGCCAAAACTTTCAAAAAGTTTGAGGCCAGCCTGATCTAGAGTGAAAATGTGCTCCATCCCCACAAACCACGACAGTCTCTACTGAAATTTATCTCCAATACTCCTGGAATAACTGTAAATAAACAATCGTTTAGGTGACCACATCTTCTGGATATCCACTAGAAAGTGGTTCTGACTGCTTCTGAAAAAATATCTCCTTCACACAGGAAAATGATCTGATTAAATTAACCCTTGAATAACACCACCACTCCCAATAAAAGTGAATGGCTAACTCTACTGTGAGGGCGTGGTTACAGGGTAAGTTCACACCACCTGCTAAGATTCTGCTGCCTGGGAAGGAACAATTTAATTTGCTCAAATAACCTTATTCTTCTGTTCTTTCCACTAATGCTCTGTCAAAGTAGCACATCCCAGAGTTACTCAATGTAAACAGTGTCCTTTCTAGATGCTGCAGCACTTTGGCTATAAGCAGAACAGGAAGTTCATCTAAATACGTCAAAAGCAAACAAGCAGCATGACATGTCTGTGTATGGGTGAGCATGTTTTTGGAGCTTATACATCACAGTAATAATCTTGAATTCACTATTCAAACACAAACCCTTTACCTTTCTGGGCTTTCATTGTCTGCTCTTCAATTTGCCTTAGACGCTCCATCAGCTCTTCCTTTTCACGTTCTATTCTTTCCTTTTCCTTTTCTGCTATTTCTCGTTTCTTCTTTTCATTCTCTAATTGTGCCCTTAAAGAAATTACAAGTCATATGTTTCAAATAAATGAGTAGAAACAATCGAAGTCATTTGTATTAACCCCAAATCAATGTGCAGCGTAAATATTTAAATGTTTTCAATATATTTACCATGTACACTTCAGTATCTATCCTGACCTCCACACACATTTATTTATGCGTGTGTGTGCCTGTATATACATACACACATACTATATACAAGAATACAAGCATGCTCTCAAAGCCAGCTCAGGTGGGGAAAAACTCAGGAGATTTAGCTTCTTCATACAGAACAAATTATTTGTAACATCTTAATAGCTTGCTTCATCCATTGCTACAACTCAAGAGAATTCTTGAGTTAGTAGGGGTCCTCCACGGAGGAATAACAATGGCTCAAAGAGAACACACACAAGTAATTTCAACAGCAAAATACTATGAGAGGTAAATGATTTTCAACCATTAAAATAAATTAATACAACTGCAATTTCTGGGTATATATATGCCTCAATAAAAGATAACAAGTAAGTTTCACCTTTTACAATTCCATTAGGATGGCAGCAAGTGTTTACATCTGGTAAAATGGGAAGCAATGCCACGAAGACTTAGCTGTCTGTTACAAGTTCTGATAAAAATCACTTGGGGACTAATATAGCCAAATTTGTCATCAGACATCTAGCAAGAGCCTACCTTTGGTCAAACTCCATGTTGGTGGCCAAAACCAAAGGATGAATAAAAGACCCCACGTTGTTACTTCACATGCTTAATGTTCAACTTATTACTTCACGGATAGTGTTTAATCACTGAAGTGATCCCATCTCCATTATCTCCTTAATAATCACAAACTAGTATCACTGCCATCTAGTGTCTATTCTGAATTCCAGGCATATCACAAAACCGTACTGTCAAGGTACTTTTTCTTAGTATAAACGCCTGAATTTGGAAATTTCTGCAGATCTTGGGCATCCATCTGTTCACAAGACAGAAAGTGTGGAACACTGGAGGAGAGTTGTCACAAGTCAGCAAGAATTGCTGGCGGCGACTTTCTGATACACAGAAGACTGACACAGGAAGTTGAAGGGTCAGTATACCTTCTGCTAATAAATAAATCTCACCCTATTTAAGAACTAAAGACCTGTGGCTAGAGAGTTTGTAGTGGTGAAGAGCACTTGCTCTTGCAGAAGACCCAAGTTCAATTGCCAGCATCCACACTGTGGGCCACAACTGTAATTCCTGTTCCAGGGGATACAACATCCTCTTACAACCTGTGGGCATATATATGGTGCACATACATACGTGGAGACAAAACAGTCAATGCATTTAAAAAAAAAAAAAAAAAATCAAAATCTTAAAAAGAAAATATTTTAAAAGAACAAGAAAAACTAAAATAAAAAAGGTATGGGGTAGGGTTGGAGAGATGGCTCAGTGGTTAAGAGCATCAACTGCTCTTCCAAAGGTCCTGAGTTCAAGTCCCAGCAACCACATGGTGGGTCACAACCATCTGTATTGGAATCTTATGCTCTCTTCTAGTGTGTCTGAAGACAGCAACAGTGTACTCACATACATTAAATAAATCTTAAAGAAAAGGTAGGAGCTGCCCCATTTGGTTCTAGGTTCTCTTTGATGTCCTTCCTTCCTAACACCATAAGAGCCAATGGGTCTGCCCTGGGTCTCTGCAGCATTTCTCCCTCATGTCAATTTATATGAAGTATATTCGGGCAGAGCCACAAGAAGTTGGGAGTTTCTACACCTCTAGAAAACCTAAATGAGGAGGTAAGTTGGCATACTCCAGGCTCCTTGGGCAAAAGAAAGGCCCAGTGGCCTTCTCTTAAAAAGCCAGTTGTCCCTCAAGGCTGTTTGTAGAAGTACCAGTTTTCGAATAACTGCTTTTCTACAGTATGCTGTCTACAACCCAGGATGTTTGTCAGGCTATTCCATTGCTCTAAGGCCTCTGGACAAGTCATGTCTAATATTACAACTCCTCCTGCCAAGCACTGAGATCCTTCCTTCTTGAGGACTCAGTACAAACCAAGCCTTAAGACCTACAAGTTGCAACCTATTCCATGTGCTTAGAACCTTATGGGTCGCACTCTGGCACAAACGCCCCCTTTTAGGAAATGGTGTTAGCTTCATTTAGCTTTTTCCTATTGGTGTCCCATTTGCTCTTCTACAGAGATGGAGAAAAAGAAGATATGTAGACAGAAAGAAAAAAATTGTAAGGAACATGACTATAAGCAAGCTGGGACCAAACATTGTTTTATTACTGAAAAGTTAATTAAGTACACAGGAAACAGTCTGATTCTGCAGCATTGCTGAGATGTGCACCTCACACCTTGCCCCCACAGACATACCAGACCTCAACAGCACCTAGACCCTCACATCACACGCTCACACCTAGGGTCGCAACACCTTTCTTATCTTCAACATAAATCAGAAGATACTCTTCTCCTCTGCACTACTCAAAAGGGTGAACCTGGTCTACTTCCTGGCCCCTAGGCAAACCTTTCTCATCCCTGCACGTTTAGGCTGGCCTCCCCTGACCAATGTGTCGTTCCCACAGCTACCCAAAGCACACTTTACCCAGGAAGCTTTTGTAATTACTCAAACTATTAAGTAGATGTTTTCATTTAGAGTTTGGGTTTCTAAATAGTAATGTCAACCTAGTTCTACTTTGAAGACATAAATATACTAAAAATATAAAGTCTCTGCAGTAACATGTAACAAATTATTTTTGGAAATATCTTTCAGGCCCATCATGAAAACTGTACTCAAAGTCAAACATTAAAGTATACCAATAAACCTGAGCAGTCTATAACTTGTAGCTGGCCTGTCCCAAGAATTAAAAATGAACAGTACACATGCACACCTTTCTAGCTGCTTCTGATGTTTCTCCTCCCGGGCCTGAGCCTTCATCTGTTGCACTTCAATAGTATCAGGCTTTCTCCTTCGCATGTACAGTTCATGGTTTCCCATACATAAGGCCAAAATTCGCTTATTGATTCTCAGACGAGGTGCATAAAAGACAAAATCCTAAAAATAAAATACTCAATTTTAAAATCTTTCAGAGTGATGGTATCCTTCATAACTACTCAATTTCAACATGAAGTAGAAATCTGATGTCACTGCACATAAAGTCTAGGGACTATGAACCTCACATACCTCCAAGGTGACTGTTTCCCCAACCCTCCACCTCTCAACTGTTCTTTAAAGATGAACTAAATGTCATTCTTTTTTTATTCAAAGTAACTATAAACAGCTATCCTTATACCCCAAAACTGGTCTTTCTCCATGGCTGTTTTAATTTAGAAATGTTCTTCAAATATTTATCTTTTAGATATCAAAAATAGAATACTAAAGCACATGTAACACTAACCTTTGAAAATCTATCTCAATAAAAAGGAAGCCTCGAACATTAAAAACTGAAAGTTCAGAGTGCAAGACTGGAGTTAATTTAAAAAGGGTTACCTCTAAATTTTGCAATCAATAAATGTGGTATAAATCCTTTCTTAGGAATGACTGGTAATACCCTTCTAATACCATTATCAATGTTACAATTAAATCAGTTAAAATTCTTACATCATATTAAGGAAACTGGGAACTTTTGTATTTTAATATTTCATCACTAGAAAACTTAACTATGGGAAGAGACTATGTCTCAGAAACAACTTGATTAGTGCTCTTCAAGTGACTTCATAGAAAGGAGCAGAAATTTTTAAAAATTAATAAACAAAGTATACTTACAGGTGCCTTTTTGTCAATTGGCTTTATAACAAATTTTTTGTCATTAAATGAAATATTTCGGATTTCACTCCAGGGAAAACCAATTTTAGGTGTTAACCTGGGGTGGGGGGAGGAAAGAATATTCATTTAAAAGCAGGAAGCAGTGGGAAAATACCCAGCCCCCCGGGGCAGGTTACATGAATGACCAGCCTTGAGAGCTCCAGACTCTCAGAACCTATCTTACTCATATGATACAGTTGATGCTATCATTGAGAGGAAAATTTAATTAAATCATATAACATAATAACCATAGGAGGTTTTCACAGATGTGCCATTTTCCTAAAATTACCCTAGGAAAATCTACCTAATAAATAGAGTATTGGACTGAGCCTTGTTACCAGATTTTACTCACAAAGGACAAAGCGTCATACTGCAAATATAGATGCACCCTCTCATTTAATAGCCTCAGAAATAAACTCAAAACTACAAGGTACTAGGAACAAAACTCAACGTAGAATTAACTAATCCTTTAATGTAAGGACAGAAAGCAGTAAGGACAATAGAGACAACAACTATCACAAGCAGAGCGTGTCTGAAAGCCACTGGTCACAAAACAACTAGCTCACCCACATCCAGTTACTTACTTGTCATCATGCTCGTAAATATTCAGACCTAAAGCGTCAACACCCAGCCACAGCTCAGTACCCTTCTTATTCTTGATTTCAAAGTAGTTGACACCATACATCTCTAGATCTTGTGCAATCTTCAAGTATTCCATCATCGAATCTTCCCTATTAAATACAGCTCAATGTAATACATTAAAGGAGACATGTCTAAACATTTATAAAACTAAAAAATACCTATGGCTAATATTTAATGATATATTTTACACACACACACATTAGAAGTTGGGAAGTGTAACCTGGTCTAGTATCATCACAAACCTTTTAAACATCCATTCATAGAGAGTGTGTGGGAGGGTGAGGGTGTGTGTGTGTGTGTGTGTGTGTGTGTGTGTGTGTAGGGGAGTATGAACAATAATAGCATGTGTGAACCATAGTAAATTAGGCTGTGTCAGAGTCATTATCCTGACTGAATACTAAAGCCACAGATGTTATTAGGGAAGGCTAAAGTTTTAAATAACTTAAGTTACTTTACCTCATGCTTTAAAATGAGATTATATAGCTTACAAGAAGTCAAATGTTTCAAAATGGCTTCCTAACAGAGAGAAGGGAGGTACAACTCTCACAAGTTGGTTCTCTCCCATCATGTGGGTTCTAGGGGATTCAACTTGGGTCATCCATCAGGTGACACCTTTAGCTGCTGGCTGTGCCATCCTCACCAGCCCAAGGAGATTTTTAAACAAGATGAAAATGCTTTCACCTGGAGAGAAATATACAGAAACTCATCACCAGATACCTTAGCATCCCTCTGTGTTCCTCATGCCAGTTCTGTATTCTCTCCTCCCACTGCTCTTTGGTCAGTTTGTGTTGTTCCAAAACACTAAAAGGGAGAAAAAAATGTAGTTAATGCCTTTGTAATTCAAAATCCAAAGTATTTTCAAAATCTAAAGTCATTTCGTAGCTTGACTATGACAGCTATGATACAAATCAATGCACATGCTAACACTGCACAGAACTAAAACCACAACTGAGGATCTAAAGCATGGACTAGAACACAGTGGTGCACTGTGTCCAAGTCAGTATCCTGGCTGAAGACAAGTCATAGAAGTCACATTACTAGTAAAACAAAGTTTTAGATAGCTTAAATTACTTTTAATTCAAGCTTTAAAATGAATACTATATAGTTTCCAAGAACTCATATGCTTCAGATGAATCCTACCCTGAACTGAAAAAGTGGCTAGACCATTACTAACAGAAAGTTAAGGAACAGACAGGGAAACAGAATCCTTAGGCCCTGATTATCCCTTTATTCTCCATATCTGCTATTTTTATGAGCAAATTTAACATTGTCATTTTATGGAGATAATATTTTTGATTTAAAAAAAAAAAAGACATACATTAAGCTGAGTATGGTGGTGAACATCTATAATCCTAGTACTTTAGAAACTGAGGCAGGACAGTTCTGAATCTGAAGCCAACATGGGTTAGCTAATGTGTTCAAGGACCGTTTACACTCTACACTAATCCATCCCTATGCCACCAAAGAAGGCGTACTGTGCATCCCATGTCCAGCCCACACCTCCCCTCTAGTAACTTTCCTAGTTCATCTGCGAACAACTAAATAGAGTATTCTGACTTTTCTACCCTTAACCCAAAGCAGCAAAAGCAATATACTCATAATGTGTTATGAATATCATAGAATGATTAGAATTCACTTTAGGTCACAGAATTATTATCCACTTTTGTTACAGTGGATCCTGAGAGGTTACAAACCTAAGGTCACGTAACTAGCAAGAAGCAGATTAGACTTAGTTCCCAAACCTCATTCTTCAGCCATTTGCTTCCCATGCAGGGCTTTGAATGTTACAAAGGTACTGCAGACTATACCATCAACCCCTCATTTAAAGTCTTTGCAAAATACAGAAAACTTCATCCCATGGAAGAAAGAGCTCTGGCCACTTAGTATTCTCACAGTGTTTATTACACAGCTATCTGTGTGTTCCAATGTTTACAAACAGCAATAATTCATGTCCTTCCCTAAAGACCAAACCATAACCTCCTCCTGCTACATATCCTATTGGCACTGAACACAGTACAACAGAGTTACATGTATAACATACAATCTGTCTGAGTCATCATTAAAAAATACACTCTACGATCTGCCTTGCAACTTAAAAAAAATCTTTTAAAGAAATTTAGCATACACTTCTGAAATATAACATTAAAGAATATTAAATAAAGGTATGATTTACTTACCGCTGTGGTAAGAGTCTGTCATTAGCCAGATAGCCTGGTTTGTGAATCTCTTTATTATAATCTCCATATTTGGCTTGAACAGCATACGAAGCCAAAAGAACTGCAGTTTCTGGTGGGCAATATACCTCATCATTTAATATGGCTTCTTTAACTTGCAAGAAGAAAAGTCTCTGTGTTATTTCTTGAATCAATTCCTCAGAAACATCTTCAGGAAAGAATTTAGCTCTAAACTTGAACTGTAAAGGATTTTCTTTTTTAACATCTTGCTGTGTTACCTAGAATAATAATTTCAAGTATAATCAACAACACTTTTAATTCACTGTAAATTAATCTATTTACATCATATTCTTTTTGGAAGAAAATATGCAGCAATGCTATGTAAGATGAAAAGTCCATAGACAAACACAGGTACTAAACAAGCTGCTATGCAGTCCTGAGGCTGCCAGAAGCTCTGGGAGCCCAGGCAGCAGCTGGACTGACTGCTTTGTGTGCCCAAGCTCATTCTGCAGACACTTAAGAGAGGTGTGCTCGGTTTTTGTTTTTTGTTTTTTTGTTTGTTTGTTTTTTCAAGACAGGGTTTCTCTGTGTAGCCCTAGCTGTCCTGGAACTTAACACATGGAACACCCGCTTCAAAGTTCTATTTCTCACATGCTCAGCTTACAGAGTGTGTGTGGTAAAAGTCGATGGTGCTTCAATGAATTAACCGTCATGAGTGATGGTTCAGAAAGACAATTGCAACAGGAGGTCTGCCGTTAGTCAGGAGCCTTTTCAGCACAGATTAATAAACACATTAAATTGTTATTATACAAATCTTACCTTTTTATTCAGTTTAAGCCATGTAGAATATCCTTTGCTGTCTACATATTGCAGCCCAAAAAACCAGACCTCACGTAAACCAACTGTTTTTACAACCTATAAAACAGATAAGTTCAGTTCAACATTCACACTGTGGTAACACTTGATATTACAGATCACAAGGATGAACTACACAGGTACAAGTGCAATCGAAAGGGGCTTTCTTTCCTTTAACACAGTCTTTTCAACACGCCCAAAGAACAATTCCGAAAACAATTCCAGTTTTCCATTCTCAATCCTGTTACTACATCACTTCTCTCTTCTTCCATGACTCAGTATTTTTTCTATCTTCATTTTGTTAGCTCACATCATAGCCTCAACAAACAACAGAACAGTCTGAAGGCTAGCTAGCAGCTCAGATGTGGTAAGCCTATGCTTCTGTTTGATTCTCACCAAGTACCTAGGGCAAAGCGCATCACTTTGGTGACAGTCTGGTAGCTTCAATGTTCTGCCATCACTGAGCAGAAACAATTCTTGGACCATACCCTACGTTTCTTAGTCTACATCTGTCTATTTATTTATGGTCAAAATTCTCTTGAGCCCAAATAACACACACATTGAGGTCAAAGGACAATGTTCAGGCATCAGTTCTCTCCTTCCACTATATGGGCTGTGGGAGCTGAACTCAGGTTACTGAGCTTGGCAGCATCTTGCCTGCTGAGCATCTTGTTGGCCTCTTTTTGGCTTTTATATATGTTTTCGAAAATCCACTAAAGAGTTATCCCATAAAAGTAAAAATGATAATATACAAACATCCCTATAGTTATTCAAAGAACCTGAATATGAACTGCCAAAATTCCGAGAGTACATTGTTGGATTATCAAGGAAGGTATAGAAACGTAAGATTATACAATAGCATGCACATGATGTATCAAAGTTACATCTCTTGGTCTCGGAGAGATGACTCACTGGTTAACAGTGCTTGCTGCTAACATTCATATGTTAGCATGAGCTGAGGTTCTAGGCCCCATGATAACAAGCTGGACCTGGCCATTCACACACCTGTAACACCAGTACAGTGAGGGGTAGAAACAGGACTGCTATGGTTTGCTTGTCCACCAGCCTTACTCCAGGTTCAGTGACAGACACTGTCTCAATACAATCAGGCAAAAATGGTTTATCTTCTATGGCCTTAGCATGTTCACCCTACTGAACACAGACACACACACACACACACACACACGTATATATACCACACAAAGAAACACTGTCTGACACACACACACGCCACACAACACACAAGTTGCACGCTTTGTGGGATGAAATGATACCTGGTCAAAAAGTTGTTTGCCAGTTGTATTGGGCTGAATGGCAAATTCTAGCTCAGCATCCATAGTAGTTACTCTTACATTGATCTGTAATAAAATCAAAAAAGATAGTAATTAAAAAAGAGAATATATTTACAAAGTAGTAAGCATGAGAAAATTCTTTGACTTACAGTATTTCTGTGGAATAGGATGCTGGAGATAAATCCAGGGCTTTGTGCCTGCTATGCAAATTTCTACTAAGCTGCATTCCCTAGTACTTGAATTTTGGAGCTAATCTTACCATGTGACTCAGGCTTGGCCTATTTGCAGTGCTCCTCCCTATCAATCCCCCTACTGCTTGGATTATAGGTATATGCATATACAATTAAAATATAAGGGGGGAACGTACTGGGAAATGAGATGGGCCCTCATACATGACAGCCAAGTGCTCCACAACTGATCCACACACCATCCCTAACTTTATTAAAAATGATACAGCTTGAATCTTATCACAGGAAATCCTAAAAATGAAGGGAAAGAAAATCTTATGAATACCTCATTTGAATTACTGGAGGGTTATCAAGATGGCTTAGTGAACAAAGGCAGACACCTACTGTCAATCCTGATGACCTAAGTTCATCCCTGGAGCCCACAGGACATGTGGATATTAAATACTGCAGAGCAGATATTTAAGGTGAATGCAAATAACTCCCGATTCTTTGACTGTCATCCACCATCTCATGTCATCCACTACCTCATACTTCTTCATTATAAAACATGTATGATGATGCCATAGGAAGCTTGTTACTTTGTATAATAATCAAATGATAAATTGAACAATATGCTCTGAGATTCCAGTGAAAAAAGCAATCTTTAAGAAAATAAATGATAACAAATGCTAGTAAGGCTTTGGGGAAAGAAGAACCTCTTCATTGCTGGTGAAGCCACTGTGAAAATCAGTATGGGGGTTCTTCAAAATATTCAAAATATAATTTATGGTCCAACTCTATCACTCTTGAGCCTACAGTGAAAGGATTCCAAACTGACACACCATACACAGACATGCCACAGACACTTGCAACAGGCAGATAATGGAATCAGCTTAGGTATCTTTTAATAAATGGATACCCCCTACAAAATGCCATAGCTATACACAATGGCATTTTATGCAGTCATAAAGAAAAATCAATTCAGGACATCTGTAGGAAAATGGATACAACTAGAAATCATCATTTGTTAAGCCAAGTAAGTCAAGACTCAAATACTTCAACCTCAAGTCTTCTTTAAAATGCAAAACACAAATCTGGATGTGCGTGCGGTTGTGTGTTTGGGGGGGGATAATTAACTAGAAAGCAGACTGTGAGAGAGGACCTGTAAGGTGGGGATAGGCTAGGAAACACATGCTGAGGAGCAGGAGGTGGATGGACTGAGAAAAGACAGAAATGGAAGGAGAATCAAGCACAACACAAAAAGAGCTGTGAGGACAAAACTATTAGCTCTTTACAATTTTCTTTTTAAGTGAAGAATTTTTCTGACTGGTTACAAAAGACTCACAACAGCTCTGATTGCATGTATAAGATCAAGTCAGTCAACATTCTAGCATGGAATGGGGTGAGGCTCTTGAGCCTCCCATTCCTGAGGAGCTATTGGTGGTTGATGGCTTCTGGGTCTGTTTTAAGGGTGTAGTCCATGGTAGGTTGGCTATAATAAAATGGATGGTCTCAGCACAAACTGGACCTAGTGAATTACTAAAAAAATATTAAAAACAAGAGGACATAAAGTTCAAAAGGGAGGAAAGGGAAAAAGAAGGTAGGGTGGTTCTGGGAAGAATTAGGGAGCCGAAGTGGGGCTGGGTGAATATCATGTATGAGAGTACCAAATAATAGAATGTATTTAAATGAGAAAGATGCATGTATGTGTTCGTGTACTGGGATATGCCCTATATGGGTGCAGGTGCCAAGCAGGTCCCAGGAGAGTGTCAGATCCCCTGAAGCTGGAGTTACAGGATTGTAAGATGGCCAACATGGATGATGGGAACTAAACTCGGGTCCTCTGCAGGAGCAGTTATGTCTTCTCAATCACTGAGACAACTGACTACTAGCTCCAAAGAATTTTTCCCCCAGATTGTGGAAATGTTTCGCTTTCTTTTATGTCTTTAAATTTTATGTTACACCCCCAAGCACAACTTCCCTCCCCTCCACCGTCCCAGTCCTCCCTTCAAACCTCCCCTCTCTTTCACACCCCCATTCACCCCGCCTCCATCTCTCTTCAGAAAAGGCCTGCCTGCCTTGATGGATATCAAGCTGCCATGGCACACCAAGTTGCAGTACCTCAAGGCTATGTACCTCCTCTTCTATTAAGCCTAAACAAGGCTAAATAAGGCAACCCGGTAATGAGAAAGAGTCCCAAAGGCAAGCAACAGACTTCAAGCAGAAAGAAAATCATCACAGATATATAAATTTAGGCTATCAATATCACTGTCACGGCATCAAACTAGAACTATGAGAAAGTTAAAAGACATAGGTCTCACTATTTTCTCCTAACAATAACTTACAGTTATTGAGAACTAAATGTACTAGGTTCTTCTTATATAATCCTTGTCTCCTTCCTTGAGTCAATATTATATCCCTATTTTATATAAAGGAAATCAAGCGCAAAATGGATAAACAGAGTAACAAAAGCCAGAATAGAACTAGACAGCTAGGTCCCAGATGTCATTCATTTTAACCTTAACTGTCCTGTCACCCATGATTATTCTTCAGAGCCCACACAAAGCTAAGCAGTATCAAAAGAAACAAAACACACTTACTGGTTTCGGCATTTTCCTTTTCTTGTTTGTTACCTTCTTTAGAAACTCTTCACTTCTATAAGCAATTACAGCCTGTCAAAGGAAAGGAGGCATACTTCATTACCCTTCATGTTAGGTTTTACCTCTACCTTGCAGGAACAAGATAAAAAGCAGAGTACTTTAAAAGCAGGTTACAAGTGACACTGTGTCCTCTTAGGTTCACACTCAAAGTCTTGAGATAACATTACACATCCCCTAAAAGCCTGGTATACGGCACTGAAAGCACTGCCCATCTCAAACTGCATAGCATAAAGGATGTTAATCTAAAAGACAGCAAGAAAACCTGATCTCGACAGACTAAAGACTGCCTCTCCCATACAAGTTCCTCCATGCACCAGCCTTGTGTGGGAAAAGACAGTACTAATGAAGACAGGTAGTCTCATGGCTAAGGAAAACTCAGTATTTTCTAACCTTCCTTCTGTACTGACCGGTATTTTTTTAAAAAACCTGATGAAAAATGTTTTTCTTAAAATTATTTTTCTTTTTGAAATTCTAAAAACTGAAAAAAATATATACATACACCAGCTTACTCATCTAAAGTGTGGAAGGCAGCCACAGCTTTATATAGCAACAGAGGTACTAGTCCCCAGCTAGCCAGTGACCTCCACTGAAACTGAGAACAGTCCTAAGCTAATGCTGACACATCTTAGCAAGGAAAGACTACTCTCTTGCCCATGGGTAAACAATCTTACTAAGAAACATCAACAAAAAATGAGTTTGCCTTTCTGAGAAATCTACAAGCCTTTATCAGCTGTCTAGGAAAAGAGATTCTAGCATCAAACCTTACTGTGACTAATGTTCTATCAGAGCTATTAAAATTTATGTAGACACTATCATTGCCAAGATAGTTGGCCCAGCTAAATTAACACACATTCAAATAAGGTAATTTCCCTACATTTTATTCACACACATGCCAATAAACGTCTGTATACACAGAAGCATCCTCTGGAGCTCTGTGGGCTGTGTTTCCTGTTTTTATCTGAGTCACTGGCAATGACATTCAGAAGGAAGAACTTTCCCGCCTAGGCCCTAGTACCCCTCCTACATTTACAGTCTGCCAGGCCACATTTTCTGAATTAAAGGAGTTTCAAGTCAAGCTTGACGGTAGCATCTAAGAAATGTTTAAGGACACAGTTCCTCTTTGGGGGGAGACTATCTTGAGGGGAAAAAACATTTATCATACATTTAAGCTATGCCATTTTTAGACATTGCAAGGTCAATGGATCAGGGGTTTTTTGCTTGCTGCTGCTGTTTGTTGGTTTTTAGTTTTTCTCAGACAGATTCTAACTCTTTGCACAGAATGGCCTAGAACTTCTTGCTCGCGCTGGTCTCAAATTCTGGGCCATCCTTCTGCCCAGTCCCCAACATGCCTGGTATGCCTCTGACTTTTATATGTACTTCTCTCACTCATTATTAAGCCCTTAACTGTTCAGTTTCCAATCATGATTTCTAATAACTATTTTTAAATGTTTTGTTTTCCCACTTTGAATTTTCAAATTTGAGTTTTAGGTCTATAGGTAAAATACTAACTTTGTATAATTTCTGCATTTGTTTCAATATTTAAACTTTAGTGCAGTCACTTGTTCCAGATATATAAACAAAAAGTCTGCATAGTGTGTGTTGGATGACATGTTAGATCAAGCTAAGACAAGCTTTTTTTTTTTTAATTTTTTTTTTAATCTTTATTTTTTTTTTTTGTTTTGTTTTGTTTTATTTTTCGAGACAGGGTTTCTCTGTGTAGCCCTGGCTGTCCTGGAACTCACTCTGTAGACCAGGCTGTCCTCGAACTCAGAAATCCGCCTGCCTCTGCCTCCCAAGTGCTAGGATTAAAGGCGTGCGCCACCACTGCCTGGTTCTTTTTTTTTTATTTTTTAATATCTCATTCTACTCACTTTAGTCTGCTTAGCCAATCTGACAGAAATACATTAAGTTTTCCAAACTGACTTCTGATAAAATGTCAATTTTTCACTTACATAAATTTTTGGACTGGTATTGGGTAAGCAGTTGCAGAACTGTTATATCTTTCCAGTATGAGTCCTCTCCTTAAATAGTAATCTAACTCTACAGACACCCATGTGGACTGCTGTCTGCTCAGCACTGGATGTTACTACTTCTCTTTATTCTGGCAACTGTTAGCACTCCTGAGCGGTCAGCTGTCAATTTAATCCAACCCCCGGCATTGATCTGACGTTCCTTTCTACTTTAACAACATCTACTTTTCTTTAGTGTCAGATTCCCTACAAAGTGCCAGAGATCTGGTAAGCTTCCTCATTCTAAAGCCTTTGCTTTGCTTGGATTCTAGCAATTGGTTAGCGACCGCCTCTTCTTCCATCGAGGTTCTGATTTTCATTCAGTAATTCTTTCTGGACACATTCTGACAGTTTCCTATCTAACCTTTGACCTATCCCTTTAGCTGAGTGACAGTCCTCTAGGCAGCAGGTGCCTACAAGATGAGTGGCTGTCTTGTATTTTCAGGTCCCACACAGCAGCTCCGGCTGGCCTAGGACTCACACACTTGAGGTAATCCTCCCACCTCTGACTCCAGGGTGCTAGAGTTACAGGTGGAAGTCAATAGGCCCAACTTCTCCAGATTCAAGATTGATTTTTATTTATGTGTAAATGTGTTTGTGTGGATGTATGCCACATGTGTGCAGGTGCTCACCGAGGCCAAAAGAGGATATCAGATCCCCTGGCACTGGATTTACGGGCAGCTGTGAGCTATTTGATGTGTGTTCTGGGACTCAAACTCCAGTCCTCTGAAAGAACAAGAAATGCTCCTAACCACTGTGCCATCTCTCCAGTCACATTCTCAGTTATTTTCAATGTACTTTAGCTGTCTACAATATAAAATTTTGGTGTTTTATTAATAGAAAAATATTTTTAAAGACTTTTAAATTTTCATTTCTATGTGTGTGGGGTGTTTGCTGAGGTCAGAAGAGGGTGTCAAAATCTCCTGGAGCTAGGCAGAGTTACAGGTGGCTCTCAGTGGCCCAATCTGAGCACTAGGAACTTAGCTTGGGCCCTTTGAAAGATCAGCAATGGTTCTAATCACTAGGTAATCAATCTATAACATCCCTAGACAGCCTTTTTTTTTTTGACTGAAAAAAGTTTTTAAAACTTTCATGGTATAATATCTAAAAATTCTTTCATTCTTATATTACTTTATATCTCCTTAAATTTGATCTTCAGCTCAAAGAGGCTTGTTTTTCATAGCTGATCATTTTAGAGAGCTCACATCCCTTGCCAGCTGTCCTTCACTGCATATCCCTGTGGAGGCGCTTCTGGGGGTATTTCTTTGTGGCCAGCAATATTTTATCAGTCCCCGTCACAATAATCACAATACTCTCTAGAGAGTTTTTCTTTTGTTTGTTTTTTGGTTTTTTGTTGTTGTTGTTGTTTTTGGTTATTTATGTGAGTACACTGTCGCTCTCTTCAGACACACCAGAAGAGGGCACCAGATCCATTGCAGATGGTTGTGAGCCACCATGTGGTTGCTGGGAATCAAACTCAGGACCTCTAGAAGAGCAGTCAGTGCTCTTAACCACTGAGCCATCTCTCCAGCCCCTAGAGGTTTTACTTTTAAGTTTTTAAAAGTCATATGTGAAACTCTGAAAAGCATATTTCACTAATCTGTTACCTTCCATAATGTAGTATGCACAGGAATTCTACCTCTAAAGTTTCTAGGACAAACTATGTGTAAGTGGAATTAAAATCTAAGTTTTAGTCAAGTTAGTGACCAATGAACAATGTTCATACAGAGATACTATTCACCATGAATGGCGCGTATCTAGTCACTTCTAGGGTCACCATGAATGGTGCGCATCTAGTCACTTCTAGGGTCACAGTCTTTAAATAAAACTACCACCCACCAGGAGCAAGATAGAAAAGAAACGATCACATGAAAACTCAAGAAACTATTCCATTTCTAATACGAAACTAACTGTTCTCAGCATCTTGTCTTCTGTATCTACATGGCTGCCAAACATACAAACTGGTAACCCAACCATTGGCGAGTTCACTAACTCGTTTTGTGTTACAGTCATAAAGCAATGACTCTCTTCTCTTTAATTCTTTGTAATGTTTCCCTTGCAGGTTTATTAATGAGATCAACTTTTGCCACTCCAGTTTCTCTCACTCCTGCATCACTTACACAGGCTCCACCCTATCTCTCTTCCAAACCTACCTCCTCAGAAGCTCAAAGGTAGCAGCAACTACCTAGTCGTCAGTTTAGAGGCTTCAGTCTGAAGAGACGCTGGCAACTACCCACATGAACAAACAAAATGCCACAGAAAGAGGAAACACTGACATATAGCATCCTCTGTCCCTCACCTGAGGCTGACCCTCATACAATGAAGCTGCCCTGCCACAGTGGCTCTGCTGCAGTGGTACAACACACCAGCAGGTCAGGCGCTGCAACAGGTGCTGCCCAGTGGAGTCTATTAGTGGCTTACACTGAAGCTTCAATAATTAACACCAAACTAATTTTACGTTCAAGTTATTCTTTTCCCAAGGCTTAACTGTAATTATTTTCAGTCTTTAGGGACTCAAACTATGGAAGAGCACAATAGTTGTCGTTATATAAAATTCTATAAGAACTCTTGCCAATTTACTGGGAAACTAGGAAGCAATACAACAAAAACAAGTTTAAAATGTATCAATTAGGTAAATGGCAGGCAAATCAACAGTTACAACACTGACAAAGAACTTATCCTTTTGGTCTCCATATGGGACACTCTAGGGAGGCCTGTGAACCACCTCCCAGAGGTGTTTAAGCTCCTAAAATAAATGTATGAAATACTTAAAATTACAAGAAACCTATCATGCTTGGATGTAATTATCAAAACTTAAAATATACAAATCTATGTCAGATATATCAGATACACAAATATATTTGATTCTTTGCCAACACTTTAAATAACAGTACTACTGGATTTAATCACCAGACTTTTAAGTAAAGATCATTAAAAAATACTATACTAGCTGGAGAGATGGCTCAGTGGTTAAGAGCCCCAACTGCTCTTCCTGAGTTCAATTCCCAGCAACCACATGGTGGCTCACAAACATCTATATAATAGGATCAGATACCCTCTTCTGGTGTGTCTAAAGATAGTAGCAACAGCGTACTCATTGAATAAATAAATAAGTAAATAAATAAATAAATAATTGCTTCTCCTTTCTAGTAAAAGTTACAAATATTTAAAAAATAAATTCTACACTAAGATAACTTGAATGTATTAGGAAGATCTCTGCTAAGTCTTATGGAATCAGTCGCTCGGATACTGCCACATTCATAACAGAGTATGTGAAAAAACTTTATCCACATTCACACACTCTCAGGTTTAAAACCTTAAAAATACCAAGAAATGTTTATTGTATATATTCGCTTAATAGTGTAATAATACCTTTTTTTAAACTTAGGTGGTTCCCAAGTGAAGTGCTGAGGACAAGACTATCTTACCATCTGCAGAATGCTCACTTTAAAGGCACTTACAGATGTGGTTGAAATCTCCTAACTGTCTGCCTTCTCCCCACCCTACCTTAGTATTCCAACCCCATACCTCTAGAAAGAAAGGAAGATGTGGCATGGAACTAGTTAGTGAGGTCAGAGACCTTCAAAGCCTGGGTTTAGGTTCTGACGGTCCTATTGTTTTCTTCATGCAGTCCTAGGCAAGCCAGACCCAGACAACAAAAGGGACTTTTAAGAAGAGACTGAGAAAGCTTTCTCCTCAATCATCATCAAGCTAAAAAAAATTAAAGCTGCAAACTGACAGATAATTCCAAAGATATCTGAGACTTATTCATGTGGTAGTAGTCTATGTTTTAAAGATATTTTCAAGAAAATATTTGCAAGTTTTGAGAAAATTTTAATTTCTAAAACTTAAATGCAAAACAGAACTACAAAAAAAAAATCTTGAATTTCAATTCTAATCTAAACATTTTAAAATCTTTATAATTGATACAAAATTAAAGTTATATTTTCTTACATTGGTATAAAATTTATTTTAATACAGATTTTAGGTTTTCATTGATATATATTTCTTATATTACTACAAAAATTGAGAATATTGTTACTCTTAGACAGACATATTGCCTATGCAACTCATTCAAGAAAACAAAGCTTAGACCCAGTCCTACGACTATTACAAACTGTTTTCAGATGACTGAACAATACCAGTTAAGAGCCAGATAACAAACTCATGGTTCTGAGTTAATTATAAAAGGGTGTTTGAGATATTTCAATTAGAAATAGCTGAGAGTACATCTGAGACTTGTCCATGTGGTAGTAGTCTATGTTTTAAAGATATTTTCAAAATAATTATTCGCAAGTTTTGAGGAAATTTTAATTTCTAAAACTTAAGCGCAAAACAAAACTACAAAAATAACATTATCTTGAATTTCGATTCTGACCTAAAAATCTTTTAAATAATCTATATTGTTACTAAGGTGATCAGAAAGGCAAATGAAACATTTGTAAATATGTGCTAAATGTAAAGTAAGACAGCCATCTCCATCAACTTCATTTTACATTTAAGAAAACATTTTTTTTAGGTGCTGGAGAGATGGCCCAGTGGTTAAGAGCACTGACTAAGTTCAATTCCCAGCAACCTCATGGTGGCTCACAACCATCTGTAATGGGATCTGATGCCCTCTTCTGCTGTGTCTAAAGACAGCAACAGTGTACTGTAAGATATAAAATAAATAAATCTAAAAACAAACATTTTGACATCATTAGAAATGGTAAGAGGAAAGCAGATTCATGTAGCAGTAAAGAACCAAAGACTCAACCCTGAATTCACAAATACCTCTACATCTTGCATATTTTGAGACATTAGATATTATTTAGCAGTAGCTGGGTTTTGTTGCTTTTGAGGATGACCTAGGCTTACAGGTAATACTTTAGCTGTTGGCTATTTTTGGACATTTTCCTCTCATCTTAATGTTATAAAATGGCTAAGCTGAAGAATCAATAGGAGACAACAAACACAAACACAATAAAGCTTACTTTATCTTGTTCCAAAACCATTTCAGTTATTTTACTGAATTCAAGAATTAAAGAAAGTGTCACAATGAATAATGACTATGATTATCACGCTGCTTGTTTGAAGTGCACGTAGTAATCTTTTCAATATATACACCTCTATATGTTTGTATAGTGTCTCTAAATATAGAACCTAAAAAAGTTTAAGTAACAGTTCTCATGCCATCTAACGAAGCTTAATCCATCCCCATACAAGGAGTGTCCAACTTGTGACACTTTGCCATGGATGGCACTGTCATCTGCAGATGTGTTGGGACTCACATAGCTATCCTCAAACATATTAGCCCACAGACATAACACACTTGAAAAGACACTATCAATTAACCATAGCTAAGAGGCTGTACATCCTCACTGTCTGTTTTATAAAGGGGGAATTCTTTTTTAAGGACAAACATCTACTCTGGCTGTCTTTTATTCAAAGATTATTTTCAGGAACAAGAATATTTAAAAATTTTACAAAATAGAAAGCAAGAAATATGCAGAATTGACGTCACAGGTGATTCTTAGAACTTTACACGCTATTACTAGTTTTAGCTTACGTACGCCACAACCCACGTAAACACTTTTAAGATCTTCAATATGGCACATGTACTTACACTGTCAACTCCTCAGGATCTTTTCCATCTTAAGGCCTAAATGAAACAAGTATTTACCGTATTGTAACAACTGCCTGGATATATGTCTGACACCTTAAAAAAAAGTTCAGCAAACTTTCTCTGTAAAAAGGGCCAGGTAAATAAACATGTTAGGTTTCGTAAGTCTTATGTTGCAATTGTTCAAACAAACTTTACTTGTAAAAACTGGCAGAAGGCTGGATTTAGTCCTGTAGAATAATTTAATAAAGTATTTTAACATCAATTAATGTTTTTCATTTTATAATTTAAGTTCTGAACCAAGAATGTTAGTTGCATGTTCATTTAAGCATTACTAATGTAGGACAGATCACTTTTGGATCTTTTTCCACTTGGGGACAAAAGATTCAATGCATTTGGTATATTACTAGGAAAATAACCGAACAGAATCAAAAGAAACAATCTGATCAACAGTGGCAAAACTGGGAGATATGGAACATGCTACAATCCTGGCCAAGGAGCAGAAGACATCTTTCGAGAAGCTTCTGAAAATGAATCCTCCCCTATTCCCTTGGATACTTTGTATCTATACAAGGTGCTCCACACATTCCCCTACAGCTAACCAAAGTCATCGCAGTCTAAGCTAATGGGGAAGGCCCCAGGCCAGAGTTGAGAATTTTCTACTTTTACTCAGTGTATCTTAAATGATGTAAAGACTCAAAACCTTACAAATTTACTTGCAGCAAGTCTCCTGTTTAATTTCAATTTTTTAAAAATTAAAAGAAACATTTAAGGTCCTGAAAGCCAATCATTAAATTTAGAAATAACCAGCATTTAGAGAAAAAAATCCTCTAGATATCAATTACTGGTAGTACAATTTATAAAATTAGTTACCCCACTATCTCAGAGAAAATAATATATGGTACTCCTTTGCTACCGTATGTAAAAACATACCCAATCTCCACCCCACCGATGGGGAATGAATCCTACTAGGTACTCTATCATTGAACTCTATCTGCTGCCCTTTATTTTTTTTTTTTTTTTTTTATTTTGAGATGGGGATCTAAGCTGTCCAGACTAACCTTGAACACGCAATCCCCTGCCTAACCCCAGGACAGCTAGGATCACAGATTTGTACCACAAGGCCCAGTTTAAAACATTCTTTCAGTACAATAGAGATTTTTTTTGTTGTTTTTCTTTCAAATTGGAGATAAGCCAATACTCTCTGCAAAAACGCAAAGAGTAACTATTTCAGGTTTTGTAAGTCATATAGTTTGTTATTATGGCTCAAAAGAAGCCACAGACAGTATGTAAACAACCAGCATGTACAAGTTCCAATAAAACTTTAATTTTTTTAAATTTTGGTTTTTTGAGACAGGGTTTCTTTCTCCATGTAGCCTTGACCGCCTGCCCTCAAATTTATAGAGATTCCCCCTATCTCTGCCTCCCAATCCCTGTTGGGATTAAAGGCATATGCCACCACTGTCTGGCCAATAAAACTTTATTTACAAAAATGTGAACAGGCTGGATTTGGCCTACCGGTTTTAACTAGCTAATACACAAAACAGTTACCAATCTTTCCAAGTAAATTATCTTTACTACTGTATTATTTCCAATGTATATAAAACATAAAGAAAAAGTCATCAGCATTATTTGGTTATATTACTCATTACATGTATAAATTTAGTGACCATATTTGTATACATAAAACTTACTTAATACATGTAAATTCAGAATTATACTTAAAAGGTTAACTATGAGAAAAAAAACAAAGCTTACTCATACACAAATTCATAGCAAATGCCTATTCAACAAAACTAGGTTATTTAATCAAACTATGATGGCATATACCTTTAATCTCAACATTCTGGAGGCAGAAAATCTAAGTTCCAGGCCAGCCTGGTCTATAGGACAGCCAAGGCTACCCTGTCTCAATACAAATAAAAACAAAAATCCTTGTTATTTTAAATTGGTGAATTTGCAAGCACTGCTATACATAATTGTTGTTTAGTGTGGCGAAAACCCATATAACCCCACCTTTCCCACTGACCTGGTTACTAGCTAGAGTATGCTATTAAAGACAGAGAAGGAATTAACAGACACAACTATTCCTTTCTAAACAGTTTCCAGGTTTAAAAACATACAGATGCTGCTATAAATAATAAACCTGCTTCAAAAGACATTTTGTGCTCATGTGTATGTGAGATGTATGTTTTCCTGTGTACAAATTTTTACTGAGAATTTACATTATACTTTAGGAAGGAAAAAAGTAAACTTCACCACTAATCATAAACCAATGTACTTACACAATACTTCTGAGAATTAGTATAGCAAATTCCATTTATATATATACACACACACACACACACACACACACACAATATACCTGATGTTTAATATAAGTAATAAAGACCATGTCAGGGTTTGCTACAGCACAACCTTATACTAGCAGACTTGGGACCCACAGATAGGAAATAAGGTGTGTTCATCCATGCAGGAGAACTTTCTATACACAAGGCAAGTACTATGAAGAATGGGGCCATGGACAGGACTGCAGAGATCTGGGGCATGAAGCCAAGCTTTTATTCTATGGTTTTACATCTATCTAGGTGTTTTACCTTTACCAAGTAGTATATTATTTTTATAGTTTTTTAATGATTTAAAATATACATCCATAAAAATACTAAGCAGCATACAGAAACTTAATGAATGAGACCGAGAGGATAGCTGTAGAGCACATGAGAGATAGAACAGAATAACTCTCTGCAGTCAGACTGGATGAGCTTCCTATTGGAGTCTGAAGTCAGGGCTTTGCCAAAACACCCTCTAGAGACACCTACGGTCTAGAAACTTAAAATAACCTTATAGAGCAGCAACTTAATCCAGCTCCCTATTCAGGATGTCAACAGGGTAAAACAGTACCCACCAGCTCTTGATCTGCAGAGAGCCCAAGTCATCCAGGAGTGGTTTCCTCACTTCCCAGACTGCAGCAGTAAGAGGCCCCAGCCATCCCAGAGAAAGTGACTTAATCTCCCAGACTTCACCAATAACAGGAAACTATTGCCTATACCCTACAGATATGCTCTATCAGCACAGCTCAGCCTTCTTTCTTCACCTCAATGGGGCAATATTTTAAAAGCCCTGGTCCTTGTGGGAAAAAAGTTAAGATTCACCATCCTGTTTTTAAATGGCTCAATTTAAAATGTGTTAAGTTTTAAATGAATGAAAATTCTGGACTCTCATCGTCACTCAACATTTCAGAATCTACTATATTAGACTGTACATAATTTTATATTAAGAGATTGAAAAACTGAAAATAAATCTGTAAGTCTTCCAAACCACTCACCAGAGAATTAAAACTAGTTAATAAAAATACATTCTGCTCTTAGGAATAGCGAAGCCAGGAACAAAATTCAGCTGGTGCACCTATCTCCCCCACCCCCACAGCTGACAGCTACTAAGAGGGAGAGAGCAAACCTGTTGTTCCTAACCACTGCACACAAGTGCTGCAAAGAAGCTGTGTAATTTCCACCCAGGTAATCACGATTCCCACAAAATTAAGATTCAATGTGTTTTTCCCAAAATCTGTTAAATCTACTCTACAACCATCTCTTGAGCTCCTCCTACATTCTGTCCTGTGTGAAGCTACAGATGAGCAAATGAGTATGTAGGACCCACAGAGGCAAGGGCTGAACACTTAGGGTGTCACAATCAAACTCCTCCTGTAGACAAGCTAAAGACTTCCTAGTGACTATGAGAGGATGTTCCAAAACGCAGTTTTCAAAGGGATGTATGCAAAGAAAGCCAGTGTGGTTCTTGTCAGCACATACAGACAATTTGAAAAGGAGTCTGCATTTCGTCATAGTTGAAGAAATTATCATTATAAAAGATAAGAGTACACACTGGTGCAGGTGACAACATTCTAAAGATTAAAAAACAAAAAACCGCAATCCTAAACATTAGGCTCTCTTTTCAGATCTGATGAGGCTGTTTTGGCAAGCAGATTAAGCCATTATTTATGCAGCAAAATGAACAAGGCAATTGTTTATTCTGTGCTCCGTCACAGGATTATAAGTATTCTATTAAAAAAAAAAAAAAAAAGATGCTCCGTCAACAATAGATTGCAGTGTCCACGTACTCTTTTATCACATAAACCCTTGTTATCTTGGGCTTTACATTGACATCATGCAAATCTTGGTGCCTCCACACAGCCAACAGGGCATCTCCCTCACATCTCTTTTTACAAAATCCCAACTGTACTTTAAAAAAAAAAAAAAAATTATACACTTGACCTCTTAAAACACATTTCCAATGAATAACCACTCTTCTAGGGAAGGAGGAAAAACAAAACCACCCAGGATCCTGGCAACGTTTACAGAAACATCTGTGTAGGAACAGACGTACTATTTCAACTGAAATAACGCACTACTCCCTTTCAAACTTAGCTGGGAGATGGGAGTTTGGGAGCCCCGAAAGGTAGAAAGGCTCATTTTCCTGGTGGGGTATGCTCACACTGCGACAGACGACTCCGAGGTGCAGGCAAGTCGGGGAGGGCCCGGAGGGCCACTGCAGCCCCAGGTAAGGGCGGCCGGGAGCCCGGGCCTGGCCTCGCGGGCTCGCGCGGCGGGACCCGGCAACGCGACGGCCCTTCCGCTGCTTGGGCGTCCGCACGCTCTCTAGTAATCCAACACCCCGACTTTCAAACAGGAGGCCGGGGTAGAAGTTCTAGCCTTGCCTTGGCGCCCCATCCCCAGGTTGCGAGAGAGCATGCGACCAACGCTCCACGCGGCCCCGGGGGCGCGCCGGGCCGAGCCCAGCCCGGGGCCCAGTCCACCGCGGCGGGAACCCACACCGCCCGACGAACGGGGAGGCCAGGCCGACGGCGCGGCGCGGCGAGAGACGCTGGGGAAGTGGCATGGCTCAGCCGTTAACGACCGCGGCGCCTCTTGGGCGGCCAGGCGCGAGCCCGTCTGTGAGGCGCGCCAGGCCCCGGGCCGCGGCGCCACAGCCCGGCAACTTCTGGCCGCCACCTCAGCGCCTCGATGGGGAAAGTGGCACCCAGGCCTGCGACGGGGAGCGCGCCGAGCAGGGCTTACCCCGAAAATGAGTGGCTCCTTCCTTGCCCGCCTCAGGCTGGCTGAGGCGCGGCTCGGCGGGGGCGTCGCGGCTGGCGGCGAGCGAGCGGAGAGTCGGCGGTGCGAGCCCTGGGCCGCCTGAGAGAAGACGCGCCGCAGCCGCCGCAGACAGCTCGGCAATATGGCCGCCCAGCGCCTCCTCGGGGGGGAAGGCGGGGCCGCCCCGCGCCCCCTCCTCCCGCGGCCCGCCAGTGGCGGGGCGAGGCAGGGGCTCGAGCGCCAACACCGCGGCCGCAGCAAGAGCGTGTCTCCCGGCCTCCCCTGGGGGCTCGGCGCCACGGGCGGAGTCGAGTGGGCCTCAGCCGGGGGACGCGCTGCGGGGCCTTCGCGAAGCCTTCCCGAGGGACGAGGACGCCGCGGGCCAGCCCGAGTCCGAAGCCCGCAGTGAACGAAGCGGAGCCGCGCGGCCCGAAGCTCGCCGCGCGCCCGCCGCCTGCCCCCGCCCCGCGAGTGGAAACTTGAAACTCCCGCTGGTGCCAGGGAACTCACGGAGGGCGTTTCCAGCGCCCCCGAGGTGGAGCTGTTCCCAGGGGGAGGGGAGACCCGGGAAGCCGCTGCAGGATCCCGGGCTAGGAGAGGGACATAGGCCCAGTGTTTGCAACAAAAGAACACTAATTTGTGCAGGTTATTAACCAACTAGAAAGGCTGGCTGGTTTTAATTTTGCGGTGTTTTTAAGTTCCCTCAAAACGCCAGTGGGTATGATCCTATAATGCGGTCGGGTTTTTTGTTAGCAGGGATTCTTCTTGGCAGTTAGAAGGAGTAGGTTAAAAAGAAAAAGTTGAAAGTAGAGCCCAAAGAGCAGCCAAACCTAAATTATTCTAGACTTGGAAACAGTTACCAGTCTGACCATAGTCTCACTGTATCCACTCACTAGAGAGAGACAGCCGCTGGCTTCTGGTGGGGTTATCTCGGTGCTGCCAGCCCTCGGTACTTTCTGCTGGGACTTAAGAGTAACAGTTGGTGTAACTTGTACACAGCAATGGTTCAAACCTTACTAGCCTACCGCATTCCGTTTACAGTGCTTTACTCAGTATCTCTTTCGTAAACGAACTTTTAATACAAATATGACGCGAGTGTACTTAATTCTTACAGGACAAATAAGTTATTTTTAGGGTAGCCTTAGACTTGCCTTTGCTGAGACAGTAGCTTTTCCAGGGACTCTGCAGATCCTTTCACTAAGCTTCCTCTTCAGTGAGCTACCACCATCACCCTCAGAGACCTCACTTAACAATTAAAAAAGCCCCCAGAGACTCCAGGTTAATCTCAGAAGTCTTTAGATTGCAAATTCCTCAAGGATGGGAACCAGGTGTGTGCTTTGTAACCAAACAGGTTTATGTGGTTCTTGGAGACCACCAACAGAATACTTGCTGACCCTCTCTCCACCGGTGCAACAAAGATAGGGACAGTAAAATGTTTTGCGAATCCCTAACACTAATCAAACTAAAGTCTGAAAGGCAGTGACTTTGCAACTGAAAATGGAGTATTCACTCTTGGTCTTGTGTTCAGAACAGTGAAATGCTTTCACATGACTACCTTGTTTAATGATTACAACAACCTCAGGCTCAGGGTAAAAGCTATTTTTGGCATTAAAATAAGCTAATAAAGGGGAGCTTCAAAAAAGTTTAATTGTCAATGTAACCTGGATAGGGAATGGCGGAGCCATGACCAAACCCAAATGCATGTTTGACTCAAAAGCCTTGATCTTAGCCTATGTCCTAAAATAGAAAATGCAACCCAAGTTGTAACATTTCAGTTGCTATCATATTAGTAAATATTTAAGTAAAAGATAATATTCAAGCTGCTAAGATAAAAAGGGTACTCTCAAAAGTTGAGAGTAGGGATGTAAATGGAAGCAAATCCTTTAGAAAGCAATTGGTGGGGTGAGTCCGTCCTTAAGAAGGTCCACACTCAGAACACATAACCCCATATTTGGGGTTCTTTGTAAAGGAAATACTCTGAAATAGACTAAAAACTCCATCCATCACAGCAATACCTGTTAGATACAAAAATTAAAGAGGGAACACACATACCATTGCTTTATTTTGTTCTTCACATCAGATATTAGCACTTTTAAATGAAGTATTGAATATTCAATCAAAATATCCCAAAGCCTTCAGTGTTGTGGTGTTGGTGTGTGTCCTTCAGTGTTGTGGTGTTGGTATGTGTCCTTCAGTGTTGTGGTGTTGGTGTGTGTCCTTCAGTGTTATGGTGTTGGTATGTGTGTCCCTGGTGCTGAGAACTGAATTTCTTTGCTGAGCAAATGCTCCTCCACTACCCATAATGCCAAACAGCTCAGCTTCAGAAGAGGAAGAACCATACACATTTCCTAAAACAGTCTTGGTCTGGAAAGATACCTGGTATTATTCAATAGTTATCAGGATATATTTTTAAATAGCATCTGAGATGTTTTAAAATCATAGCCAGGTTTAGTGGCACGCAGCTTTAACCCAGACACTTGGGAGGTATAAGCCCCGTTCAAGGCCAGCCTGGTCTGCAGACTGAGTTCCAAGATAGCCAAAGCTACATATTGATACCCTGTCTCAAAAGAAAAATGTAAAATGATATATTGCCAAAATTTCTACCCTACACTCTTACTAGACTTACCACGGTGTGTTTGCTCATTGTCTCTTCTGCAATTCCAAGTTTAATTTAATCTGGAATTTTAAAGCATTTGTCTCACTAGCACACATAAAAGTACTTCCGGAAATGAAGAAAATTTATTTATTAAATGAAGAAAATAATTTATACGGTTTTTTTGTTTTGTTTTATTTTAGAAACAAAGCTACTAGCCCCTTGCTAGTTTAAATGAGGATGGGCCAGATCATGCCCTCTGTTTAGATATGAGGAAAGCAAACAGTGCTGGGTAATATGGCTGTAATAAAAGTTTACACACAGTGTCCAGGGAGACACAGAAGAGAGCAATTGAATCCGTCCAGAGAACACCACAGAGGAGGTGAGAGGAAAATGGTGTGTGGAAGTTTCCTCAGAGCAGCCAGGAAAGGCAGCAACCTGTGGTTGATGTCCTGGGGTGGGGTGGAGCATAGCCTTAGAAAGCCAGGAAAGGCAGCAACCTGTGGTTGACGTCCTGGGGTCGGGTGGAGCCTAGCCTTAGAAAGGTAAGTTGGACAGTACAGAATTTTTCCGTCCTAAGATGTAGGCATTGAAAAGAGGAATGCCACATGGGAGTAGCCATCAATATCTGATTGGATTTAAGGCCCACTCCAGAAGATGGAACTCACCCCTGACACTGCTTGTATGACCAAAAGAGCCTGACACCAGAGAGGGGAAACCCAAATACTACTGTTCTGCTAAAGGAATGTAGCTACAAAATTACTCCTAACTACATTCTACTATACCCATAGATCAGTGCCTTGCCATCACCATAGAGGTGTCCTCCTGTAGTAGATAGGAACAAATACGGAGACCCACAGCTAGACAGTGTGCAGAGTGAGAGACCTTGAAACACTCAGTCCTTTATGTATGTATGTCTCCATTAAAGCCCTCCCCTCAGGGCTCAGGGAACCCTGTAGAAGAGAAGGTAGACAGATTTTAAGAGCCAGAGAGAATGGAGGTCACCAAAGAAACACGGCCTTCTAAACACAGGACTCACAGACTGGCAGCATGCTCATTCAGAGCTGCACAGGCCTGGACAGGTATGCCCCAGATGGGGTCCCAGAACAAAGAGGAGAAATGAACACAACCCCACATCTTTGATTTTTTTAACCCTATTTTTCCTTTCTGTATATACCGTGGCTTTCAGTTTTGTGTTTTTATGGAATTCCTGTGTGTAAGAATGTGTGTTTTTCTGTGCCTATGTATGTTTCTTGTATTTCTTTGGCTCATTTTGTTTGTTTGTCCTGCCCTATTCCAGTTTGTTTTATCTTATTATTATTCTGTAGGTGGTTGTTTGTTTTCTAATGAAAAACAGAAAGGGTGTGGATTTCTATGGTAAGAGTTGGGGAAACTGTAATCAGAATATATTATATGAAAAAAAATCTGTTTTCAATAAAATTAAAATTTAGAGGGAAAAGAGGAATAACATGATGCACGTTATATTTTAGTAAGACATCTGCAATGATGTAGATGGTGCTGTTCTGTGACAACGGACAATGCATTTACAGGAAACCCCTTAGACAGTTTGGCTACAAACGCCCGCACAGGAGGGCTGGGCACTTGAGTTTGGGAGGTGGTAAGGATTTAGAGGAGGAATTAGGATTTGTTAAAGAGTTGGGGACAGACTGAAGAGAAAGAGGAGAAGCCTTAGTGCCTTTAGAGGTTCTGGTGAGTTTCCAGAGGGCAAATACAAACAAAGGAGAAATGATTTTACCACTACTTAGGGAAGAGGTCCATAGTAGTTAGTCTTTGTCAACTTGACACAAACAAGAGTCACCTAGGAAGAGGAACCTCAGCTGAGAAAATACCTCTGTTATTTTGGCCATGTGGGCAAGTCTTTGGGACATTTTCTTGAGTAATGATTAATTCATGTGGAAGGCCAGTCCACTATAAATGGTGCCACCCTGGTACTGGGTAGAATGGAGCAGGGCCCATTTGGCGTTGTTCTTTATTTGTATTATAATCTAAGGGAAAACTTTCATAATATCCAGGGCCCTTGATGTCCTGTCGGCAGCAGAGAGGGATGTCTTCAAATCCCTTTCAACTGGGACCCACTAAAGTGCTGTTTATTTAATACTCATTTTCAACTTAATTTCATTAAACATGGAGGATATCAGTGAGCGTACCTCTGGGTGTATCAAAGGGGCCTTTCCAGAAATGATTAACAAAGAGGATAAGACCTTCCCAAATGTGTGTGACAATATCCCACATGCTAGAATCCTGAACCTAACAAAAAGGAAAGGGAGAAAATAGGCTGATTGTCAGCATTCACCCTCTCTCTGCTTCCTCATCTACCCCAGCGGCTCCCAACCTTCCTACTGCTATGACCTTTTAATACAGTTCGTCATGTTGTGGTGACCCCCAACCATAAGATTATTTTCATTGCTACTTCATGTTATGAACTATAAATATCTGATATGCAATCCCTGTGAATGGGTCGTTTGACCCACAAAAAGGTCATGACTGACAAGTAGAGAACTGCTGATCTACCTTGATGTGAGGGTGTGTTCCCATGCTCCTGTCATTGTGCTGTCTATGTCATAATGGACTACACCCTCAAGTTAGGAGCCCAAATCAACCCTTCCTTCCTTAAGTTGCTTCTTGTAGGTATAAGAATAACAGTACAAGCAGCACTAACTGTTCATTTTCAGATAGAATAGTATGTCTGTCTACAACAGGACCAAGTGACATTGTCTGCATTGTACATCTGAAGAGGACTTGAGCAAAGCTTGTTTCCACGGAAACCCCTGCTAGCATCACCATCATGTCCTATAGGGATCCTTGATGTCCTAAACTTTGCCTCTGATACTCCTACTATTGTTGGCCACTTTCCTACTGAGACTCACCAAGCAGATCTAGGGAGCCTCAAGGAACTATGTTTTCTGAAGGTGACTGATCCCAGGAATGACCACCAGCCTCTCCTTGCACTGTATCAACCTGCCTACCATTGCTATGTAGCACACATTCCTTTCTGTGCTATATGGCCATCACTATCTGTGCAGTTCAAGGGAACTCAGGTCACTTTGTAAATGTGACTTGGTTGCTGGACTGTAAAGCTAGCTGTATGCAAGTGTAGCACCATCCCCATGACCATGGGTGGTCACAGCTGATCTCTCCTATAGAGATCTGAGGAGATTGAAAAGGAACAGCGGGAACTTCATCGAGAATGGACTGTACTGACTCTATTCACTGATGCCTAACTGAGCTTACTAGTCTATAGGCACACGATGATTTCTTTGCCCATACCTGCTGAAAACTGAATCTCTACAGAATGATCTGCAGTCCCCACTTCCCAAGCTGTGGATGAATAGGAACCACCACTAAAGGGGTTTATATTACTCTTCTGCAGACATTTAAGCAAAACTAAAAGAAGGTTATCAGGAAATAAACAGTTTCAGATGGATAAGGACTGAGAGATCAAATCAATTAGGCAGTTTGGGAATATCAGTTTTAAATATCTATGGAGAATCTAGGAATAAATGTATTGCCAACAACTGGAAGCAGATGAACTATAAGGAGCTGTGGCAAAAAGGGAACAAAGCAGCCGGACAGCCAGGTGCAATCTCAGCACTTTAGAAGCTAAGGTGGGAGGATCAGGAATTCAAGGCAGCTGGGACTACATGAGACCCTATTATAAAAGACAAAATAACAACAAAAAAAAAATGCTTGCTAAATAAATGTACATGCTAACACAAGTCTTTTTTACACTTATTTGGAAATACAGCTTTGTCTAAGCCAAGAATTTTAATAAAAATACTAGATATCAAATTAGAGCATATTCATATGCTAAAATGGTTTTCTTTTTTTTTTTTTTTTCTGGTTTTTCGAGACAGGGTTTCTCTGTGTAGCCCTGGCTGTCCTGGAACTCACTCTGTAGACCAGGCTGGCCTCAAACTTAGAAATCCACCTGCCTCTGCCTCCCAAGTGCTGGGATTAAAGGCGTGCACCACCACTGCCCGGCTTGGTTTTCTATTAAAAATTATTCACCCTTCTTTTAAAAACTGTAACAACGCAGAAATATTACTAGCTTTAAATTCTGAATATAGAAAACAGCTAAGAGAATTTGTACTGTGAAAGTCAGTTCTCACTACTAACATTATCATGTTTAAGCACACATATTCAATGTGTTCACCAATATAATAGCCCTCAGTAAACAATCTTATCGCTGAAGCTGTGTGCCGTGTAAGCCACACAAAGTTAATTGCTGATATGAGCTATAAAATTTCAGTGGAGTCAATAGAAGTAGTGAATGTGGCTAAGTAAGAGTCAGAAAACCATAGGTCTATTCCTACCTTCATTTTCTCCCTATCTTAGGATCAAATTACATAAGAACATAATTCATGTGTTCACAGATATGAGCTTATTAGTCAAACAAAGACAAGGTAAAAGTTCTAACTTAATCCTTTCTGTTTATGTAGTGAAGGCAATAGTTTGTAATAAATGGCAATAAAATTTCAGAAGTAAGCAGTGAATGGAGTAGAAAGAGGCTAAAGGGGAATGAACAAGCCTAGCTTTGTTCCCATTCCCCACCAACAAGTTACGAAGTACCCCTGAAACATCTTACAGACAATCCTGTCACCTACTTGCAAGACATATTAATGAAAGAAGCATAGGGGCCTTTCACACATTCTGTTTAAAGATATCGCAGAGTTCTCAGGACTCAAAAAGGTCTCAAAGAGCACTGAATCTTGTCTCCAACAGTAAATGATTATTTCATCAACAGTGTTCTCTGCCTCAAACCAAGCGAGAAATCTATAGGGGACTGTGCCTGTGCCCATGTGTGTACTTAGCTTTCTCCAGTCTGGCAAGAGAGCCAGACTAGAATATCAGAAAGTTTTCTTCAAGATATAAAATTCTTTAACTCTCACTCTGACATAAATGGTTGATTCTCATATAAACAATGCAATTTACAGAATAAATTCCATTTTTTATAAAATATGCAGAACATATATGTACAGAGTCACCTTCCATACAAATCTCATAGCTGTAGACCAAAATGGAGACAGGTTTTTGACTCTATAAGTTTTGTGCATTATTATACTTTCCTTCTCTTATGGAAGGGAGGGAGAAAGATAAAAAACCTAAACCTAAACAAATAAATACCCCTCCCCCCATTGTTGGCACTGAGGATTCTTGACAGCTACTCTTTTGGATCGCATTTGGTTTCATTTTATTTGTTTGGTTCTGTACAGCAGCATTATTTACTACTGAGGAAGGGTGCTTAGAACTTTGCAAAGTGGCAAATACAGAAGATCAGAGCTTTAATGTAGTGTTTTAAAATATGGGGCTGAGGAGATGGCTCAGTGGTACGAGCACTCACTGCTCACCCAGAGGATCTGGGTTGGGCTCCAGTACCACACTGGGCATCTAACAACCACCTGTAACTTCAGCTCCAGGGTATCCAACACTCTCTTCTGACCCCTTTGTGCACAGGTAGACGTGTCAGTATACTCACGAGGGCATACATGGACATATAAAGTAAATCTTTTAAAAATATAAACAAAATCTCTCCACATATTATTTGATACTTCTTTCTTTAACAGATAGAGCTCCCTAAGTGGCCTCTATTTGATAACAAGTAGACTAAACTAGGACTGACAATGTGTACTGTGTTCTGACAGCACTCTGCACCCCCATTTATGTGTTAAAATCTGATTGCCAACATGGTAGTATTAGGAGATGGAGCTTTAAAAAAATCATTGAGCTGTAAGTGTGCTGCACTCATAAATGGGGTTCATATCCTTACGAGAGTCTTTCTTGCACTATTTGTTTATCTCTCCCCTTCTATCTTTCTGCCATGTGAGGGCACTTAGTCACAGGGTACCATCTTTGAAATAGAGAGACCTCATTTTTTCCATGCACCAAATCTGCTGTCACCTTGGTAGGAATTCCCAGCCTCCAAAACTATAAGAAATATACTAATTATTAATTACCCAGTAATTTTAGCCAGCTTTCTATCACTATAATAAAATACCTGAGGCCATTAACTTACAAAGAGAAAGGATTACTTTTGGCTCACAATTTTTGAGGTTCCAATTCAAATAAGGTGACCCCAGTGAAGACCCAAGGTCTTGCATAAGCAATCTTGTGAACAAGCTGATCAGAAGTATGCTAACAACCTCAGTCAAGCTGCCACATGACTATAGCCTCAGCTCACAGCCTGAATGTCGCCCCAAGAAAACCCTGAACCAGAACTGCCCAGCTGTCTTGCTCCTGAATCCCTGACCGAGAGAAATTGTGAGATAATTAGTGGTTCTCTGATGGCTTGAATAGGAATGGCCCACATAGACTCATGTTTTTGAATCCTCAGCCCATAAGGAGTTGCACTATTAGGAAGTGTGGCCTTGTTGGAGAAAGTGTGTCACTCTATTGGCCCACTTTGTGGTCTCATATATGTTCAAATTAGGCTCAGTGTGGCAGTCTCCTGCTGCCTGCAGATTAAGATGTAGAACTCTCCTTCTCCAGCATCATATCTGTATGTATGCTGCCATGCTTCTCAATATGATGATAATAGACTAAACCTCTGAAACTGTAAGCCAGCCCCAATTATATGTTTTCCTTTATAAGAGTTGCCACGGTCATGGTATCTGTTCACAGCAATAAAACCCTAAGAGAAGCTGGTACCAGGAGTAGGGTATTTATGTGAAAGGACTGACCAAGTTTTTGTTTGGAAGAATGTTGGAGGAATGCAGTGGAGTGTTTTAGGCGTGGTTTAATAAGCCATACTAGTAGGAACATGGAAGACAAGAGGTGCTGAGGAGGATTGGAGGCCTGGTTCAAGAGGTTTCAGAGGAGAAGAATATTTGTATGAAGCCTTGAGACCTTCCTTAGGATATTTTGGCTAAGAATGTGGCTACTTTTTGTCCGTGTCCACAAAATTTGCTTAAGGCAGGTCAGTGGGGTTGCAAAAACCAGGAAGAGGGTAAATTGAAGAGTTTTGGATTAGTTGCATTGGCAGAGAAAAATCACAAAACAGCCTAGGATCACCTCTGTCAAGTTGTTATTAGTGTTCACCCTTGTGCAGATTTATAATACAAAGAAGCAATCTGAGCAAGGAAAAATACAAAATGTACAAATTGAGGAGAAAATGAGCACCAGGTAATGGAATGGAGCTGAGTCCTGGGTTCAAGGAGATGAACAGATTAAAGAAAAGTGTAAGAGTAAATGGAATAAAGGGAGCAGTGATCTCAGGGCAAGATCCCATCCAGCTAAGCTTCCAACTTGTAAAAAGGAATTAAAAAACATCTTCGGCCCAGGTGTGGTGTTACATGACTTCAATCCCAGAACTCAGGAAACAGAGACAAGCAGATCTCTGAGTTCAAGGCCAACCTAGTATATAGAGCAAGTTCCAGGACAGCCAAGCTTAGGCAGTGAAGGAAACCATTGAAAACAGAAAGCTGTGAATATGTAATTGAATGAGGAGGCCATGTTCCAGCCCCAGCAAACAGCAGAACTTGACAGTTTCAGCCACATGGTTCTGGCTTTAGAGTCAAGGATAGAAAAAGAGGGTTATAGAATCTCCCTCTGTGACTAAGGAGAGCTGCTGAAGCAAGGCATGTGTCAGGGGTGTCCCTGCATGGAGGCCCAGAGAAGCCATTGTGTAAAGCTGTGAACAGGAAGCTTGAATTGCCTTTGTGACCCCAAAATGTTGGAGATGCCAGAGTTGTGGGATACCTGCCGAGGAGAGCTACTAAAAGAGTGGAAACAGCCCAAGAAAAAGAAGTGTGTTGCAGTCAACAAAGCTGAAAGGAATGGGAGGTCTGAAGAGCGCTTTGACATCAGACACGGAGATGCAGAGTTTGGAGTTTGCCCAACTCGTTTTCAGTCTTCCTTTGGTACAGCATTTCCTCACCTTTCCCTTTCCCTTTTTGGATAGTAATACATGTTTTGCTTCTTTCCCTACTTTTGAAATGGTTATATATATCCTGTGCATTGTATTTGTATATTGTATATAGGAAGTATGTGATTTCTTTTATTATTCTGATTTTACAGGAGATTACAGTTAAGAGATTGCATGAATCTCAGAAGGACTTTGAACTTTGGTCTTTTAAACAAAGTTTGAGACTGTTTTTGACTATGGGGACCTTTGAAGTTGGACTGAATGTATTTCTGCATTATGGCATAGCCTACAAGCCTTTGGGGCCAGGGGACAGAATGTGGTGGTTTGAATAGGAATGGCCCTCACAGACTCTTTGAATCCTTGACCCATAGGGAGCAGCACTATTAGGGGGTGTGGCCTTGTTGGAATAGGTGTGGCCTTGTTGGAGGAAATGCGTCACTATGGAGGCAAGCTTTGATGTCTTATGTATGCTCAAGCTAGGCCTGATGTGGCAGTTGCCTTCTGCCGCTTGCAGATCAAGATGTAGAGCTCTCAACTCCTTCTCCAGCACCATGTCTGCCTGCACGTTGCCATGCTTCCCGCCGTGAACTAAAGCTCTAAAACTGTAAGTCAGCCCTACTTAAATGCTTTCTTTACCAAGAGCTGCATTGCTATGGTGTCTCTTCACAACAATAAAACCCCAAGTTTCCTTTTAAGTGGTTATAGTTTGGGTATGTTTTATATTGCAAATGATAAGCAATGTGTTTGCCTGTAAGAAATTCTCACTCACAATGGGCCACTCCTTGGTTTTGAAAAATGACTGAATTATATAAAGCAATCCAGAAAATTTTCACTGAAAAGTCATACCCATTTTGCAGAAATAGAAACTAAGACTATTGGAGTCAAACCCAGCCTTCCGCTCCCTCTCTAACTCAGTGCAAGAGGTGAGGCCCATCCTTCACGCACTCCTCTCCTCATAGACACATCATAACCTACTACTTGGTCCTAATGATTTGAGCTTTTGCATCTGTCTTGCTATCTACATGACTCCTACCTGGGTCCTTTCAGATTCCGTTAATGATGGCCTGCTTTTCCATGTCCACTTATGTTCCATTCAATTAATTCTCATTACTGCATTCATAGTTAATTTGTTGAAAAAACAATTATGCTGATCTCACATCTCCTTTGATCACTGATCCCTCCAGACCCATTTGTAGACTTCCCATCACTCATCATTGATTTGCATTTGCTCTCCAAGCTCAAGTCACCCTGGCCTTCTGTAATTATTAGATTACATGTACTTCCATACCACACCTAGACTGCAAGGATCTTCTACCTCTCTCCACCCTATTCACCTTGCTGGCAGCTATTTGTCCTCTAAATCTGAGTCATAACTCAAGACTGTGCTAAGAGCCCTTGTAACTCCACGTACCTTTCCTTTATAATATTAAACACTATTTGCATTGTTAATGTTTAGCTGTGAATATGTAAATGCAAGGTCCCACAATAAAGGTTACTACAGTTAGCAGCATGTGTTCATTTGGGTTGAAAGTATTAGAGTTAGACCAAGCTACTGACCAGGAAGGTTGTGTTTGTTTTCAGCCTGCCTGTCTTTAAGAGTTAGTATAAAAAACCAAAAGTTTGACCTTAGAACCACATTCCGAATCCATAGCTACCATAAAAATCCTACTTTGTGCTTTTTTTTTTCACATGACCCTCATTCATACAGAAAGCCTATGTCTTTTTTGAATAGATATTCAAAAAAGATAGATATTTTTTCTTTCTAAGAATGATATTCAGGTGTGGTGGTTTGAGTAATAATGACCTCTATAAGTTCATATATTTGGATATTTAGTCATCAGGAAGTGGCACTATTTGAAAAGGATTATGAGGTGTGGCCTTGTTAGAGATAGGGTGTACTTTGAGGTTTCAAAAGTCCAAGCCAGGCCTGATCGCCTCTCTGCTTGCTGATCAAAATGTAGCTCTCAATTAGTTCTCCAGCCTGCATGCTCTCATGCTTCCGGCCATGATGATAATGAATTAAATCTCTGAAACTGTAAACAAACCCACAACTAAATGCTTTCTTTTATAAGAGTTGCTTGGTCATAGTGTCTCTTCACAGCAGCAGAGCAGCAAAGGACACCAGGTAGGCAGTCTAGACCTGGCGCTGCCTGTATCAGCTTTCACCACTTTTGTGCTCTTCCACTCTCAACAAGTGCCTTCCACTGCATGACCAAAGATAGCTGCTCCAGCCCATGCTACCATTTAAAGCTATGAGGAGAGAGAGAGAGAGACTGAGTGACTGAGACTCATTCTTTTCAAGACATTTCCCAGATCTATACATGTGTGTGTGTGTATGTGTGTGTTTATATATCATTATATATAAATATACTATTTATTGGTTTTAATCTTAGTTCTAGGATCAAATGTAACTGCAAATCAGGTTAGTTTTGTAGCTTTGTATAGGTTTTTTTTATTTGTTTGCTTGTGATTTATTTTGTTTGTTTGATTGGCTTTTGTTTGTGTGTGTGTTTGTTTTTGTTTTTTTGAGGTAGGGTCTTGACCTTTGAGGTAGGTAAGGCCTAGGATGGCCTTAAACTTGCAGTTTTCCTGCTTCAGTCTCTGAGTCCCTGGGCTTATAAACATTTACTACCAGTTTTTGCCTTGGAATGACAGAGTCTTCACTCTGGATGGTCATACACGTAGCTAAAAATTGAAAGTACAATTGTGACAGTCTGAGGTGGGGGATGGGTTACACATTTTTACCTATGTGACGGCCAGAGGACTTTGAGTATCATTCCTCAGGAGCCATCAACCTTTTCATTTCTTCTTTTCTTTTTTCTCCTTCCTTCTCTCCTTCCTTCCTTCCCTTCTTTCCATTGTTGTTTGGGCTTTTGTTATGTTTGTTTGATTGATTGTTTGACACAGTGTCTATCACTGTCCTGAAACTCACCAGTTAGATTATGCTGGCTGGCCAGCAAGCCCCAGAGATCCTCCACCTGTCTTCACCTTCCAAGCTCTGGGATTCCAAGATTGCATCACCATCCCTGGATTTTTACATTCTAGGAATAGAACTCAGGTACTCATGCTTGCCGTGCAAGCATGATGTTTTCACCAACTGAAGCATCCTTCTAACTGAAAAATACTATTTTTAAATAGATGGTAGGGAAGTAGCTATGATAAATATATTAACCTGAAAAGCCTGAGGCAAAAGTTTACATATTGGTATTTGTCTACCAGGAAGTTTAAAGCCAGGGGATATTGAAACAGGGAAGGAAAGAGTGCAGATGCTCAGTTCTTTACTGAGCTGGGTATCACTTGAGCCAAGCACAAATGGTTGCTTGATTTTTAAAGACCAATTCTCTGACACACACACACACACACACCCCCGTGCTCCCAGAGACTGGACCACCAACCAAAGAATACACATGGAGGAACCCAAGGTGCAGGCCACATATGTGGCAGAGGAGGGCCTGTTGGCCATCAGGGGGAGGAGAGGCCCTTGGGCCTCAGGGTGTTAGATGTCCCAGTATAGGAGAATGCCAGGGAGGGAAGACAGGATTGGGTGGGTGGGTGGGTGGGGGAACACCCTCATGGGGTAAGGGAGGGGGAGGGGATAAGGGTTCCCAAAGGGGAGACCTGGAAAGGGGAAACCATTTGAAATGTAAATGAAGTATGAAATAAAGACAGTTCTCAGGAGTATACATGGTCATATATCAGAACAGTTTGCTCATGTGAAGAGTAGGGAGAAAATCTAGCACTTCTCCCATCTGCTGTCAGTTAAGGGCTACTCTATCAGCTATTCAGCCCTTGACATTCCAGTTGAGCAGACATGGACAATGAAAAGCTCCCATGGCGTCTCCCCAGGATCCACAGGGAATCCTCGGAGGAGTCAGTGTGTGGCATGCCTAAGAGGGGGATCCACATCATGTGGCATCTCCAGGAAGTCTGAGTACGGACAGAGTTGATCCACTGCAGTGGCAGCAATGAAAGCAGAATGAGTGGCTGACTCCCTGAAACAGATTATTCTGGAAGATACCAAGTGGCACCTCAGAGGCACTGTCTACCAGGGACATCCTGCCATCTCTACCACATTACTCCAAAGTCAGTGAGCCCCTGCATCCTACATGCTGCCCAACACTTAGGTGTGTGCACCATGAGTTAATAACAAGGGCCACAGTAGAATTTAGTACCCACCCGCTCTGGGCTAGGTACTAAGCTATCATAATTGTAGTATGAAGAGCCCTTCTCAGACTCGTGGGTTTCCAGTTGACTGGGACTTGGTTGCCAGTTGATGGACTTTGGAGCGAGCAATTGACTCCCAAGGGATTTCATCAGTGGATTTATCTGGCAGAGTTATAATACGATGACATTGTTGGGAGGTAGAAGGTAGACTGTGGGGCCTATTTGGAGGAAGTACTGAGGAAGTGCCCCAGAGAGAAGACATAGCTTGTCCTTAACAACCTCTTCTTCCTCTTTGCTTCCTGGCTACCATGAGACAAACAGCCTTTTCCTCTACTCCCTCCTGCTACCATGATGTTCTGCTTTTCCTAAGGCCCAGAGTAATATAGCTGCTGCTCAGAAACCATGAACCAAAATGTCTCTCCTCCTTTCCAGTCATTCTCTTAGGTGTTTGTAAGGAAAGGAGGAAACCCTGAGTGAATGTGTGCTGTTGACATAGGCAGAGCAGTGTCAAGGACCCCATAGCCCCAGGCACAGAAACAGCAAAGCCTTCCCCTATGGTCCACATGTGGGTATTGATACTGTATGCAGAAAAAGTACACCATAGCTCATCCCCCTCACCCCCAGATATTTACTGTCTGAAGTCTACTGCCCTACAGAGACTGCTAAACCTGTAATTTTGATCCAGCTTTATACCATAAACTCTGTCCCTTTGTTTATCTGAGGGTAATAAGCCCATCACCTTGTTCATCTGTATGCAATAGCCACAGCTTATCTGTTCAACTTTGTATAATAAACATGCTGAGCTTCCGGGGTGATGAGATGTCTCTGTCTAAGAGCCTAGGCTACATGTCCCCAGCCTTTCCATGAGTCTGTATGTTTGTCTTTTCTTCATTTCCTTGCCACTCTTGTCATGTCCATCCTTCTTTAGTGCTGAGCAAGGGACCAGCAGGTATTTGTCACAGAAATAATGAGTCTAACATATGTATTAACTGACCCATAGGTGTTATTTCATGTAATCTTTATGATAAACCCTGGAGGAAAATACTGTTTTCTGGTCTCCTTCTTACCTTTCCTTCCTCTTTTTTCTTTCATTCATTTCTTCATTTGACTATGAAGAAACAAATAGAGATACTAACCTGGTTTGTAATCCAGGAAGCCAGGATCTAGAGTAAGCAAACACCTATCTTAAGCTTGCATGCTTGCTGAGATGGGGATTGATAGTGAATAAGCTGCAAAATCTGTGTGTGAGAATATAAAAATATTTGGGGAGAGGAAATGTTCTTAAAAAACACATCAGGATCTCATGGATAGGCTCTACAGAGTACATCATCTATTCCCATCGAGAAATTAACAATGCTGTGTAGGCAGAACCGTTCTCTGTTAGTGACCACCTGAAGACCTTGCTTCTTTCTCATTTCTAAGCTGGTCCCCTTTTCATCGTTCCTTCTAGAAGGTACATGTCTGACCCTGCTTTACTTCTAGTAAACACTTTACCGTGGCTCCGTCGACACACACGCTTTGGGAAAAAGAATGTCATTATTTTCTCCCTCCTTCCCTTGCTCCTATGACAAAAAAGATCATTTAGGTATTTCTGAGCCTACAAAATGAGAGGACACATGGAGGACTAAACAACGCATTTTAAACTTCTAAGTAGCTAATAGGCTTGGTAGGCTACTCATGCATTCTCATCATCTTGGAATGTTGACTTGCCTAGGTCAGTTTTTCTGAGGTTTCTACCTTTCTCTAGCCCATCATTTTGATAAAAATTAGTTCCAGACAATCCAATTTCTTGATCTCACAGTCTCAGACTGAAACCTCTGATGTTTGCTTCCTTTGAGAAGAAAGGTATCATTCTTCCATCCTACCAATACCTAAAAAGAATGGAAGTACAAAGGAGAGGAAATCAGGCAACTGTGATTTATTTCAATTTCAAGGGGACCTTAGATGCTCACTCTCACATTCATTTCTTCATTCTTCACATAGAAGAAACTCATGAAAGGCTATCCATCCTGAGAGCAGCACCCAAGGCCAAGGCTTTTTCCTTTGCTGAAGTTCTCTTATTCTCTACTTTTTTGTTTTAATTCTAAGATAACCATTTAATCATCCAACTATTAATAAACATCTTACAGCACCAAATACCGTTAAAGACATTAGAGCAAAGTAAGATGCTTGCCCTTACTGTTCAGTACCACTGTTATGTCAATGTGTTTTTAAATCTACTGCAGTATCCAGTGTGCATTTATGTTGTTTGTTCTAATTCACAGCTGAGATCATTTCTCCCTGAGCAATTCCTGTTGACTTCATCCATTATATATTTACTTACTCTTTGGCCTCAAGCACTGTGGCTTTTTATTTGCCTCTTCTCTGTTTTCTTTCTGAATGCCCTACTGAAATCTGGTCTTGCGCTGTGCTTTTATGGACTTTGACCCTCCCTGAATTGTCTTGAGAGCCCAGGGCCCTCCAGCCTCTCAGACTTCCAGAGATTGAATCATTCTTTGGAGGTAGACCAGTGGGGATATATCAATCACTTGGCATGTGGTCAGAATTATTAAATAAAGACCAGGAGGACTCTTAATTCTTCACAAGCATGAAGATATATGGGGCCTGTGTCTCGGTTTTGCCCCTGATAGGACACAAAAACAAGAAACCTATCTAGATTAAAGTCAGAGTGGTTCTTCACAGTTTTAACCATTCCTAGAACATGGGGTCACATTTGACAATTGTAGCTGAGAAGTGATCACTTCTTACCAGGTAATCATTTGTGGCAGGGCTCTATAATAAGATATTAAGCTAAAAAGGAAAAGAAAATGCACTGACCATTCTATTAGCTGTGTGTGTGTGTGTGTGTGTGTGTGTATAAATATATAAATTTTTTTTACAAAGAGTTTACTTGTGTATCAACACCAGAGAGCATTTATGGTAGAGAATAGAGAAAGGCATAATTCACATGCTTGTAAGAGTAACAAAGAAATGATATACAGTTTGATGCAATAAAAAATGAATGTGGCACTACATGACAAGTGAAGGTGACACTTTGGGGGCTGGAGAGATAGCTTAGCAGTTAAGAGCATTTGCTCCTCTTGCAGAGGACTTGAGTTCAGTTTCCAGCAGTCATGATGGGTAGCTCACCACCCTCTGTAACTTCCATGGCCTGAATTGGTACCAGGTACAAATATAAGGTAAATGTATACATATAGCAAAACACTTATATATATACAATAAAAACAAATCTTTTTTAAAAGTTATGTTTTGGTTAGTTTTCTTTAAAACTAACTTATCTTTTAAATAAAATATGTTTTAAAGAATTTCCTTGTTAGCCAGGCAGTGGTGGCACATGCCTTTAATCCCAGCACTTGGGAGGCAGAGGCAGGTGGATTTCTGAGTTCGAGGCCAGACTGGTCTACAGAGTGAGTTCCAGGACAGCCAGGGCTACACAGAGAAACCATGTCTCTAAAAAACAAAACAAAACAAACAAACAAAAAATTCCTTCTTGAGTTAAGCAGAGTAGAAAATAGTATCTCACATGTTTGTGCCTAGGATCATTGGCACGCCAGGCACGTGCTCTGCCACTGAATTATATTTCTAGACTGACCTGACCTTTTTCTTTCCTTTTTTGTCCAGACAGGTCCAAGTTTGTAGCAGTCTATATGGCTTTACAACCCCCCTTCCCCAATACACCATTTGTTGAAGACATTTCTTTCTCTCAATAAATTACATTGTGGAAAGTTGCGCAAATCTATTTCTTGATTATTTTTTGATTCCATTGATCTAAATACGTACTTTATGCCTCTTCCATACCACTTTATACTCTTGATGTGAAACAATTTTAAAATCAAGTAATTGTGTCTATTATTTGTCTTTATTTTCAAGTGTTTTGGCTATTCTAGATAGTTAGCTTTGTCATATGACTCTTAAGACAAACTTTTGATTACCACATGGGTGCAGAGGAAGAGCACAAAGGAAGGCCTTGGTTGGTATTTAATTAAATACCAACAATATCTATACCGTAATATCTACGTCAATTGATACTATTCTCTAATTTTTTCAGCCATATTTTACATTTTTCAGCATATAAGAGGTAAAATACTTGGGCAAATTTATCCTGAAGTATTTTATACCTTAAATTATAAACAATATTTTTATAAATATAAACATTTAATTTGTTTCATCTTATTCTTGAGACAGCATCTCTCTATGTAGCCCCAGTTTCCCTGGAACTCTCTATGTAGACCAGGCTGGCCTGGAACTCACAGAGATCTGCCTGCCTCTACCTCCCAAGTGCTGGGGTTAAAGGTATGCAGCACTATACTTGGCAATAATTTTTATTTATTTAAAATTTTATTATTTAAAATATTGTGAACAAAAGAATATCATACATCAAAATTAACCAAACCCAAAGCCTACAACACAATAAACTTCCACAGTTAGAATAGATGTTTGGGTAGCTAGTGAGACAGTTTAGCAGTTAAGAGCACTGGCTGCTCTTCCAGAGGTCCTGAGTTCAGTTCCTGGCAACCACATCTGTGATGGGATCTGATGCCCTCTTCTGTCTGATGTTCTCTTCTATCATGCAGGCATATCTGTAGACAGAGCACTTGTACGTTAAGAAAGTAAATAAATAAATGAATGAGTAAAAATTTTAAAATATCTTTAAAAGAATAGATATTCAGAACAGAAGCTGTGGAGCTTCATTAAAAAACATCTTTATTTCTTTTAATATATTTAATAGTAAATGGACCTTAAATGATTTAAATGTGAGGACTTCTCATGCCATTCAACAGTTATATCCAGATATAAGATATTCTGATAATCAGGCAGTTAAAACTGGAAATGTTTAGTCATAATGCCAGCACAACAGAAGCTGAGGCAGGAGGATCTTGAATTCAAAGACAGTTTGAATTACATAGTAAGACTCTTATTTTAAAAAAGAAAAGAAAAAAGGGAAATGTGTAAGTTAAGCAGCAACTGCTGTTTCAGTATGCTCATAAATTCAGACCCTTGCTCACAGAGATAAAAATGGATAACCTTGTGGTGTACGTTGTAGGCATGTTTAAGGAGCTGTGCTTGTTGGCACTGGTCTTTCCCCTTTGAGCAACTGGAGACCAAGCTGCTGCAGGAACTGTGTGGCCCTGTGTTGTAAAACAGTGCTCTAGCCTTTGTGGAGAATAACAAAATCAAAATGGAGCCAATGAAAATACAATTCTCCAAATAAAAAAGCCCATACAACAGACCCATTGTGGTTTTTTAATATAGGTGCATAACGTACCGTTTGCTGAAAATATACAAAGATGTTATCAAAACTTAGATTTCAGGAAATCCTCTCAGTTAAAAAAGAAAAAAGAGCCACACCTAAGTTACTATTATTTGGAAAAACCCATTGGTTTGTGTGATAAAAACAAAAGTAGGCTGATTATGCATCTGGCGAGGTGCCAAGCCCTTCTGTGAACCCTAAGATAATGGACCGCCATTGTACTGTTTGTTATGGTTGTCAGTTCCTGTCAGACTGGTCCTCAGCAGTCATGTGTGCTGCCATTTATCAAGTCGGCTGCTTAAAAATTTCCTTCTATTTGTCTACAGCAAGAACTTATTTGTTTGTTAAATACACAGTTGGTGAAATTTCCAAGATTCATGGTAAACTTCCACTATTTGTAAATGGAGGAAATGTGTGAAACCATCTTACCTTAGGAAAATTAGACAGTCGGCTGCATTGACCTTTGATGTCGTCATTTTCTAAGCCTTTGATTAGCAATCTTTTTAGAAGTCACTGAAATAAGAATTTCCTGTTTTCTATTCTAATGATCTTCAACAGACAGGAATAGTCATAGCATTACAAAATTATATAACCTTAAAGCAAAAAAGTTGATCTGATTTTAAGAATAAATTCTCATAGAATTCCTGTGTTAGTTTCATCCTCTAGAGATGAAGATCTAATGGAGTCCTTTGAACTTTTCACTACATAATTTCTATATTAGAGTGCAAGAAAATTGTTTTTGTAGAAATTTGGTTTTTTTTCATTTTAGTTACAAAATCCTCTTGTCTTTTCTTTGCAAACTGGGAAATATTTTATCAACAAAGCTATAAACCTGTAGAAGCATATTTTTCTACAACCCTCCAAATACGAGTTCATGGAATAAACATGACACCAGCTCAGACATTAGCTTGTAGAAATCTAAGACTGTTTTCTTTTGCATGGTTGTGTCACAGATTATGCTAAGAAAGAACGATTTGAAGCAGGGGATAAAAGCATAAACTGGTGCTCAGTTCTGAAATCCATAGGACTGTAAAATATCTCCTCAGACACAGACAATATCAGCCACACTTTGTGAATTTCACACTTGATTTGCAGAGATTCTACAAAAGAGATTAAGGAAAGAGGATGTTGAAACCTTAAAGGAAAAAAATATTAGGAATGGACTTTTCAAAACTCCCTCAGATTCTGGGATATTTCAGAACATGAAAGCAGCTGTATCCTGTATAGACTCACAAGCATTTTGTGCCACAGAGACATGGTGAACTCCAAGGCTGCTCTGGTTGCAGTGACCTTTCCTAGCTCTTACATAAAAGGATTCATAGAAATGGCTGTTCCTCAGCTCTGGCCGACTGTCAGACACTCTGCTCCCTGGAAAGGATGGAGAAGAAGTAATAGGACGGGACCTGGGGTCCACATCAGCTAAGAGAGTTTGGTTTCAAGGTCATTTTAATTGCATGACCATTGTGATGGTTTGTTTTGAGCGACCTCCTGCCCCTGTCCCGAGAGGCATGTCCTCTAGTGGTCCTGTGCTCTGTTGAAAGCAGTGGTGACTACTTATTTCAGGGCCAGTTCTAAGATAAGATGGCAGGATTTCCTGTGAGACAAGACAAATGCTTTTCTTTAGGATAATAAACATTCCACAATCCCGCGGAGGCAATCCTTTATTTGTTCCCCCTGCTCTGACAATGGGAAGTCACAGAGCCTCTTTCACCTCTGACCCAGGGCCACTGTTCAAGCAGGACTTCAAGGAAAAGCATAAAGATAAGGTCCAAATCCCTAGGAAGGAAGATGTTAGCCTGGCCTGCTGGTGAGAGCCCTGCCTTGTCCTCCCCACTCTGCTCTTGGCCTCAGATCCTCTGGCTCCTCCCCACCTTCTCTGCCTCTGGAGAATTTCCATTATTTATCCAGATTTAAGTGGGCAAAATCAGCTTTCCTTTTGGTTCAGCTGGGACTTTATTAGAACTTAAAACAGAAAACTGGAGGGAAAGAAAGCAAATATGAGAGATACAGATAGAGAAATTTACAAACCTCAGATTTTTTTTTTTTTAATTTTTAATCTCACTAATGTCTCTCTTAAACCCGGTTGGATTGTTGGATTGGCATAGCATGAGGGTGCCCAGGTCCAGTTATTTCTCTTGGCCTCCTCCCTGTCTGGGAAGATGAGGTGGAGGCTAGACTCAGCGCCTCGGATTCCTGGCACCATGTGACTGTGGAACAATTCATCTCTGGTGGCATCTTAGGAAGAATATTTGGTTACTTTCTAGAATTTGCTCTGAGTTTCTTCTCTGGAATTAGCACTTAAGTTGTCAATTCCTGCTGGGCTCAACTGACTTTCCTTCCCACAGATCCCTGATTCTTTTGGTTCAAGTTTATTTTTCTGCCTCCCTAACAAGAAAGCCTTTCCCTTGGCATTCATATTCAGGGCAGGCACTCCAGTGAGTCTGTGGCTCTGTTCCCTGGAAAGATGGCTTTGGGAAACTGGGGAGATGATTCAGTTGGTAAAGTTCTTGCAATCTAAGCATGATTACCGGAGCTTGAGAACCCACAACGCACGTGGTGGTGGTGGTGGTGGTGGTGGTGGAGGCAGCAGCGGCGGTGGTGGTGGTTTAAAAGGCAGGCATGGTAATGCACACTTGTAATCCTATTAGGCAAGTGGAGATGAGGATTCCTAGGCATCACTAGCCAGCCAGCCTAAGGCAGTGATAAACCTATCTCAAAAAACAAGGTAGACAGCACCTGGAGAATGACACTTGAGGTTAACATCTGGCCTCCACATGCACATACATGCACACATGCACTTGTATACATAACCCCCCCCCTTTTGCTTTCTTATTGGCTTTAGCTGATGGATTTTTGGAGTGGTTCATTAGGGTTGTGTTGCCCATTTGTGTACAATAGTAATCTCTTCATTTTACTCTTAAGACTGCACCTGGACTTGTAGTGTGGAACTTGGGAGCAGTTAGCCCCTGGAGCTTTGTCTTCCTTGAATGATGAGCATCAGATAGCTCTTCTAATTTTGTCTAGAACTATATATCCTGCATTGGGCAATCTACTTTTCTACCTTAGGGTGAGTACCAAACAAGGACAAGTTCCCCATTCATTACTATTTTCACCATGGAATAACAGGTTCTCTGAGTAACTCAGCACTCAGGTTCTCACCTCACTGCTGAGGGTGGGCCAAATAGATGTGACCATTGTAGTTAGGCAGTGGCAGTTTCAGAAACAAAATTAAGTACACATACAATACAGTTGTGCTTAAAACAGTTCCTAAGTGTACCCAACTTTAGAAAACTATTCCTTTACTAGGTAATAGCCAAAGCCACTGACAACCTAAGCAAAGGCTCTACCTAAGCTACATCTGCAGTCAGAAACCGACTTGTTACAGTTTGTCCTAAGTGGCTGTAGAGACTGGGTGAGAGATCAGGCGTACAGACTGTGAGAGCAGGTATTCTCCTCTCAGTCAAACAGCTACCGTTTTCATGAGTTCAGCTGTGTCTGTTTGCAAAAGAACATCACAGCTGTGTTTGCTGACTGTTAACAGTCCCTTATAGAAGAGGTCTGGTAGTGAGGGTCAAGGGACCCTCATTTGAGTATCCAGCCATTCCTCCCAACAAGCTGTATGCAATTCTTCCCTGTTAGGCCAATTGCATGTGGCCTCAGGGTTTCAGGGAGGGGCTAGCCTATATAGATTGAAGAAGAATAGAGGGAGAAGGCTCCATCTACACAGCAGTGGGAATCACATCATCCCTTGCTGGGTACAGACATTCTAGGATGGCTGCCTCAGAGACACCTGGAACTCCTACCCATAGGCTCTCACACAATGTTCTGTAAGTGACCCTAATAAACTCATTAGTTCCATAGCTTGAACTTTGGTGAAATCAAATTTTGGTTTATCATTTAGACCTTAGAAGAAAATGGGTAGATATTTTATAGTGTTCCTAGGGTGAAAATTCTCACAATCAAAGGGTGATTATTTGAAATGTTAACTGTGTTTCTATTGCAGGATATAAGAACCATCTACTACTTTTGTCATATTTTGTATTTGTTTTGGAGATGACCCCCATAGGAAAGAACACATCAATGTTTTCGTTTTATTAATGACTGACTTTCCAATTCTCTAAGCTCACTGTGAATCCACATTTTATATAATATGCCACAGAACTTGTCTGCTGTTCGGTGTCAGCTGACAGGCGAATTGCTATGCCTTTATAATGCCTACGATTGTTTGCATAAGGAATGCCTGTTACAGGGATGGGAGGATTGTTCCCAGGGTAAAAGTGCTCTCCATACAAGCCCACTGGCTTGAATTGGAGCCCCGGAGCCCATATCAAAATGGACATGATGGTTCACATCTGCACTCCTACAGAAAGATGGGAAGTACAAACAAGAGAAAGACCCAGAATCTTCTGTACCAGCTGGCCTGAAGTACACAGTTCAAAAACAGTAAGAGAAAGATCCTGCCTCAGCAAAGAGAAAAGTAGCTGAAGAAAGTTGTGCACAGGACATGTATGTGCCCATATTCTCACACCCACACATCACACACAGTAAGTACATAAATAATCTTCAAAAGAACATTTCCTATAAAAGACCTAATACTCCTTAATATGGGATAGATCAGGTGACAGTGCTTCCTGCCTCCAAAACCATTCCACTATGCTCTTCAATAAATAAAACTATTTCTGTAGAGCATGGTGGTACAGCCTATAATCTCAGTGCTCTTGAAAGCTAAAGCAGGAAGATTGTGTATTTAGTGTCACTCAGAGTAACAGAACAAAACCCTTGTCAAAACTAAAGCAAAGTGACTACTTATTCACAAGGCACCACGAGTCACTACAAAAAATGTAAATGAGAAATTTCATTGTTTTTGTGGCTTGACTTCAATGCTACTAATAATTGTGTACAGCACAAACATCCGGAGCAAGAAGTAGTGAAAGGACAGCACAGAAGTGGAGGGGTAGCCCCTTACAACAAGCCCTGTGAGCATGTAGACAAGAGAGACAGGCTTCCACAGGGGAGAGACAACGCGCACACAACAGTGCCTCTGGCTCTTTCTCTCCTAACTTCCTACGCCCACACCCTTTCTTACGCGTCTCCTACAGTTTCAGCATGGAACTTGGTCATACAAAGTTCAGTTGTTGCCGGGCAGCGGTGGCGCACACCTTTAATCCCAGCACTCGGGAGGCAGAGGCAAGCGGATTTCTGAGTTCGAGGCCAGCCTGGTCTACAGAGTGAGTTCCAAGACAGCCAGGGTTATACAGAGAAACCCTGTCTCAAAAAACCAAACAGAAGGAAAAACAAAAAACAAAAGAAAGTTCAGTTGTTTTTCTTCAAAAGCAATTTACTATTGTTTTAAGAGAGAGTCAACCTAAAAATACATCTTTCTGTGAAGACTGTCTTCTCTCCCTTTCTTCTTTTTAGCTCTGTCTTCCTTCCTTTACTTTAAGAAACCTGTGGGTTTTAGGGCAAACTCACTCAGGCTTTTATCATTACCATGTCAGCTATAAGCATTTTAAACGTGCTTCTTACCCAGTTCAGGAAACATGTGTCTTGTTTGTCGGGAGTTTGTACACTGCAGGCCTTCTGAATTTAGATGGCGGTGTTTTCTGGGTCCGTCTAGCAAAGTCATTGCATTGTTTTAGAGCCTTGTCTAGAAACATAAAATATCACTTCATTAATTTTTTAATGTTTAATCTATTTTTACATTCCTGGAATATATCTTATTGAGATATCTTTTCTTCCTGTTTCTAGATTCTGTTTGCTGCTGTTCTGCTAAGCTTTTATTAATAAGTTGATAAGGAATATTGGTCTGTAGTTGGTTCTTGTGAGAAAGGTTTTGTATGAAGAGAATATTGATAAATCAATACTATTATAAAACTATTGAAACAAGTATTCTATCCTCTATCTTCTGAAATGATTTATGTAGGAACAGTTTTATTCCTATTAAAAAATTTGATAGAACTCATTACTGAATTTGTAAAGCCTTTGATTAAATGTTTAACATGTCCCATGTACTTTAGATACAAAGCTTAGAGGCCTCTATGCTGTAACTGACTTGAAAGTCTTCTGCCTGGGACTAGCTTTCATAGTACCCGAAGGCACTGTGCAAGCTTCAAAAGGAGGGGTGCAACCAGCAGTCATACCCAGCTCTGACTCCTATGAACCATAACAATCGACGCAGCACTATAATCCAAAGCATGTAGTAGTGGCACATGCTCCTTGGCAGTAACCAACTATTTTATAATTGGACTTAAGCATAATTCCTGCTCAATAAGAGGGAAATCACACTTGTTACTAGAAACCTAGTCAACTATGCAAGGGTGGTAAAGTCATGGATCTGGGAGGGGAACCTGGAGCCATCACTTATTAAACAAGCATTCTAAATATTTCCCCTTATGCCCACAGATAAATGCAGTCCTCACTCTTCATCAAGAACCCCCTCTTTGCAACAAATGTACACCATTATAGAGAACAACAGCCAATCAACATGCAGAGTTGTGGAGTCCAGTACACACACACACACACACACACACACACACACACGCTAAGACTCAGGGATCACTGCAGAAAAGGAGAAAAGAAAGATTATAAGCATCAGGGCATCAGGGAAATTGTAAGATTTTGTCTCTGAGTAATGCCAAAAGCTACACCCATAAAGTCTGACCAACATGACTGCCTAAACATGAGCTGAACAAGGACAACACAATAGACATGCCAAAATGTATGAGAGAAAGCCCAGAGGCCTCAACCCCACACAAAGGACTACGGGCAACTCAAGAATGTTGAGAGCAGGAGAAATGGTTTTCCCCCAGAGAACAGTACTCATGTACCAAACAGTTGGCCTTGAAAAGCAGGATGTATTTATATGTATTTTAGGACTATATATGTATATGCATATATGCAACAATCCATTAAAGCAGAAGCCGTGAATTTAAAGAGAGTAAAGTGGTGTATACAGAGGATGTGGAGGGGAGGGAAGGGAGTGATGCAATTATACTTTCAAAATATAATTTAAAAAATTCTTGCTGCTGGTAGTGGCACACGCCTTTAATCCTAGCTCTTGGGAGTCAGAGACAGGTGGATCTCTTGAGTTTGAGGCCAGCCTGGTCTATAGAACAGGACAGCCAGGGATACACAGAGAAACCATGTCCAAAAAAAAAAAACAAAAACAAAATTCCATATGTCCCTAGCAAAGTGATTTTCTTTAGAAGTGTGGGCACTGGTGTGTTCCTCATGCCGCAGTGGGTGATCTCACTAATTAATGTTCCCTTAAAATGACTGTCACAAAAATGAGTCTCAAAAAAAAAAAAAAAAAAAAAAGACTGTTTTTCTTTTTCCTTTTGCTGGCCTGCTTGCTTGTTTTAAAACAGGGCTTCTCTGTATAGCTCTGGCTCTTCTCATATCCTCCAACTCACTCTGTAGACCAGGCTGGCCTCGAACTCAGATATCCACCTGTCTCTGCCTCCCAAGTGCTGGGATTAAAGTGTGTACCACCACTGCCTGGCAAAAAGATGTTTAAAAGAGGAAAATTCCCACCATAAAAGAAAAACAAAACAACACAAAAACCACAGTCCAAATAAATCCATGGAAATGGCGTTTTCTAATCCGTAGGTGATAGCTTTGAAATAGCTCCTCAAGTCAGGCCTGGTGGAGAATGATGTGATCTCAGTACTCAGAAGGCCCACACAGGAGGTTCTTGAGTTTGAGAGTAGCCTGGGATACATAATGAAATCCCACCTTGCAAATAAACAACAAAAATCCTTACCTGATCCAAAATTACTCTTTTCAAATGGTAGACCCTCTGTCCCCTTCCCTCTAGTGTAGAGTTGCCTTCATCTTTCCTAAAATCAGAGCCTTCTAGAGGTGACAGTAGGTGTCTTCCCAATAGTAGTCACAACCACCACCACCAAATACCCAAACACTTCCATCTCATGTCCTGTGGGCCATTCACTCTGGGGGAAGCCAACCATCTTGGTCACTCAGGAAGCCTGTGGAGAGGTCCAGGTAAGAAGGAACTAGGGCTTCCAACCAACACCAACTGGCAGCAGGTAAGTGAGCCACCCTGGGAGCAGAAATTCTGGCTACAGTCAAGCTTTTAGGTGACCGTGACAAAGCTTTGACAAGTGTGCAACCCCCCCCCATCTCCCCCCACCATAGCACTACAGCCATAGGCTCAAGCCCCAGGACTGAATAAACCAGGTATGGTGCACACGCCTATAATCCCAGAATTTCAGAGGTAGAAATGGCAGAATCAGACATTCCAGGCTGTTTGGCAAACAGAGTTCCAGGCTAGCCTGGGCTGTATGAGATCCTGTCTTTAAAAACTTTACCTTCTCAGTAATTGAATACCTTTTATTAACCACATTTTTTTTCTCTTACATTTCCCCAGTTTCTAAGTGGACCCTGACTACTATAGTGTTGGTATCTGAAATTGTCCCAGGAGAGAGACCCTCAGAGATGGGTTTGATGATTAAGTAAAATGCTGAGCTTCTTGCCAGTGTAGAGTAGGATGCTAGTAAGTTCTACGGGCAGCAGCATCACTATTATCACCTGTGCATAGTTGCAATTAAATGCCAATTAAGCAAGTGTTGTGTAGTCTATACAGCTGCTGCACTTGAGTACGATGGACATCCCAGCTGGAGCCCTTCCAGGAAGGAACAGCAGGCTGGGCCACTTGAACTTTCAGGTAAAATCACAGTCTTAGTATCACAGTTTCTAGGCCACCCTTGAAACAATCTCAATTCTGTACAGCTACAGATACCATAGCAAGACAAGGTTGGATTAAAAAGAGAACACGAACATGCTATCTCCCAGAAATTTACTTTAAATAGAAAGCCATAGACAGGTTTTAAAAGTTAAGTCTGATTTACTTGCCTATTTATTACCATGGACAAGAGTCCAGGCCCTGTTGTTCCCCTTCTCCGTGTGCAGTGAAGTCATGTAAGAGAATAAAGGCTTTTGGGGAAGTAGAGGCCTTGTCCTCACTATATATATTTGCCAGAGGTTCACTTGTTCCTTCCACTGCTTCATGATGCCATTTCTAAATGACTTCTCAGTTATCTTTGAGCATTGCAACTCTGGATAAGAAAAGAGATGTTCTTGACAATGAACTTCTCTGACCAGAGTCACCTATGGGAATTCTACGCCTAAGGCTCTAGTGTTTGATGACAGAGGCAACAACTATCTTGAGGTCCTCCTACTCAAGATCCAGTTAGCTGTAAATCTTAATAGCTTCCCATCCTTCCCAAATTAAATTCAACTTTAATTTTCTTCTTAGTTCTAATTTAAAATAAGGATCCAGTTGCTTATGAAGGTCTGCCTTATTTCTTTGAAGGGAGCTGTGATACTGTAGTAAAGAAGTGTCAAACAAGGAAAGACAAGCCACAGTCAGAGAGAGTAAGACCAGCTAACACCAGAGTTAACCAGATGGTGAAAGGCAAGGGCAAGAACATAAGGAACAGAAACCAAGGCTACTTGGCATCGCCAGAACCCAGCTCTCCCACCACAGCAAGCCCTGGATACCCCAACACACCAGAAAAGGAAGACTCAGATTTAAAATCACATCTCATGAATCTGATGATAGAAGATTTTAAGAAGGAAATAAATAACTCCCTTAAAGAAATACAAGAGAACACAGGTAAACAACTAGAAGCCCTTAAAGAGGAAACACAAAAATCCCTTTAAAAATTACAGGAAAACACAAACAGGCAAAGGAAATGAACAAAACCATCCAGGAACTAAAAATAGAAATAGAAACAATAAAGAAATCACAAAGGGAGACAACCCTGGAGTTAGAAAACTTAGGAAAGAGAACAGGAGTCATTGATGCAAGCATCACCAACAGAATACAAGAGAGAAGAGAGAATCTCAGGTGCAGAAGATACCATAGAAAACATTGACACAACAGTCAAAGAAAACGCAAAATGCAAAAAGCTCCTAACCCAAAACATCCAGGATATTCAGGATACAGTGACAAGAAAGAATCTGAGGATAATAGGTATAGAAGAGAGTGAAGATTCCCAACTTAAAGGACCAGTAAATATCTTCAACAAAATTATAGAAGAAAACTTCCCTAACCTAAAGAAAGAGATGAACATAAATATACAAGAAGCCTACAGAATTCCAAATAGATTAGACCAGAAAAGAAATTCCTCCCATCACATTATAGTCAAAACATCAAATACACAAAATAAGGAAAGAATACTAAAAGCAATAAGGGAAAAAGGTCAAATAACATATAAAGGCAGACCTATTAGAATTACACCAGACTTCTCACCAGAGATTATGAAAGCTAGAAGATCCTGGGCAGATCTTATACAGACTCTAAGAGAACACAAATGCCAGATCAGGCTGCTATATCCAGCAAAACTCTAAATAATCATAGATGGTGAAACCAAAATTTTCGATGACAAAACCAAATTTGCACAGTACGTTTCCACAAACCCAGCCCTACAAAGAATAATAGATGGAAAACGCCAACTCAAGGAGGGAAACTACACCCAAGAAAAAGCAAGAAAGTAATCTTTCAACAAACTCAAAAGAAGATAGCCACATAAACAACATCAAAAATAACAGGAAACAACTATCACTATTCTTTAATATCTCTTAATATCAATGGCCTCAACTCCCCAATAAAAACACATAGACTGACAAACTGGATCCATAAACAGGGCCCAGCATTTTGCTGCATCCAGGAAACGCACCTCCGTGTTAAAGACAAACACTACCTCAGAGTAAAGGGCTGGAAAACAATTTTCCAGGCAAATGGCCCCAAAAAACAAGCTAGAGTAGTCATTCTAATATCAGATAAAATTGACTTTCAACCAAAAGTCATCAAAGAAGATAAGGAAGGACACTTCATACACATCAAAGAAAAAATCTACCAACAAGAAATCTCAATTATGAACATCTATGTCCTGAATGCAAGGGCACCCACATTTTTAAAAGAAACTTTACTAAAGCTTAAAGCACATATTGCACCTCCCACAATAGTAGTGGGAGACTTCAACACCCCACTATCATCAATGGACAGATCTTGGAAACACAAACTAAACAGGGACACAGTGAAACTAACAGATGTTATGAACCAAATGGATTTAACAGATATCTATAGAACATTTCATCCTAAATCAAAAGAATATATACCTTCTTCTCAGCACCTCATGGTACCTTCTCCAAAACTGATCATATAATTGGGCACAAAACAAACCTCAACGGATATAAGAAGATTGAAATAATCCCATGCTTCCTATCAGATCACTACGGAATAAGGCTGGTCTTCAATGGCAACAACAACAACAAAAAGCCCACATACACATGGAAGCTGAACAACACTCTACTCAGTGATAACTTGGTCAAGGAAGAAATAAAGAAATTAAAGACTTCCTAGAATTTAATGAAAATGAAAGTACAACATACCCAAACCTATGGGACACAATGAAAGCAGTGTTAAGAGGAAAACTCATAGCTCTGAATGCCTCCAAAAAGAAACTGGAGAGAGCATACACTAACAGCTTAACAGCACATCTGAAAGTTCTAGACCAAAAAGAAGCTAATGCACCCAAGACGAGTAGAAGGCAGGAAATAATCAAATTAAGGGCTGAAATCAGCCAAGTGGAAACTAAAAGAACTATACAAAGAATCAACAAAACCAAGAGCTGGTTCTTTGAGAAAATCAACAAGATAGATAAACCCTTAGCCAGACTAACCAGAGGGCACAAAGACAGTATCCAAATTAATAAAATTAGAAGTGAAAAGGGAGATATAACAACAGATTCTGAGGAAATCAAAAAAATCATCAGATACTACTACAAAAGCCTATACTCAACGAAATTGGAAAATCTGGATGAAATGGACAAGTTTCTAGATAGAATCCCAATATCAAAGTTAAGTTAAGATCAGATAAACCATCTAAACAGTCCCATAATGCCTAAAGAAATAGAAGCAGTTATTAAGTCTCTCAACCAAAAAAAGCCCAGGACCAGATGGGTTCAGTGCAGAATTCTATCAGACCTTCAGAGAAGACCTAATACCAATACTCTTCAATCTAGTCCAGAAAAATAAAAACAGAAGGAACACTACCCAATTCATTCTATGAGGCCACAGTTACACTGATACCAAAACCTCACAAAGACCCAACAACAAAAGAAAACTTCAACCAATCTCCCTTATGAATATTGATGCAAAAATACTCAACAAAATTCTCACAAACCGAATCCAAGAACACATCAAAACGATCATTCACCATGATCAAGTAGGCTTCATCCCAGGGATGCAGGAATGGTTCAATACCCAGAAAGCCATCAATGTAATCCACTACATAAACAAACTCAAAGAAAGAAACCACATGGTCATTTCATTAGATGCTGAAAAATCATTTGACAAAATTCAACATCACTTCATGATAAAAGTCTTGGAAAGATCAGGAATTCAAGGAGCATACCTAAGCATAGTAAAAGCAATATACAGCAAACCAGTGGCCAACATCAAACTAAATGGAAAGAAACTCAAAGCAATCCCACTAAAATAGGGACTAGACAAGGCTGCCCTCCCTCTCCCTATCTATTCAATATAGTACTTGAAGTTCTAGCTAGAGCAATTAGACAACAAAAGGCGGTTGAAGGGATACAAATTGGAAAGAAAGAAATCAGAATATCACTATTTGCAAATGATATAGTGGAATACTTAAGTGACCCGAAAAGCTCTACCAGAGATCTGCTACAGCTGATAAACACCTTCAGCGAAGTAGCCGGGTACAAAATTAACTCAAGCAAATCAGTAGCCTTCCTATACTCGAAGGATAAACAGGCTGAGAAAGAAATTAGGGAAATGACACCCTTCACAATTGTCACAAACAATATAAAGTATCTTGGTGTGACTCTAACCAAACAAGTGAAAGATCTGAATGACAAGAACTTCAAGTCTCTGAAGAAAGAAATCAAAGAAAACCTCAGAAGATGGAAAGATCTCCCATGCTCAATTCCAACTCAATTCTTCATAGACTTAGAGCAATTCTCAAATTCATATGGAATAACAAACAACCCAGGATAGCAAAAACTATTCTCAACAATGAAAGGACTTCTGAAGGAATCAGCCTCCCTGACCTCAAGCTTTACTACAGAGCAGTAGTGATAAAAACCGCATGGTATTGGTACAGTGACAGGCAGGTAGATCAATGGAATAGAATTGAAGACCCAGAAATGAACCCATACACTTGTGGTCACTTGATCTTTGACAAAGGAGCTAAAAACATCCAGTGGAAAAAAGACAGCATTTTCAACAAATGGTGCTGGTTCAAGATAAGAAGCACAGGCCTTTCTTAGGTCCCAGAAAAGAAAGAGAGGGGTATGCCATGTGTGAAAGTCAGGGAAAATGGAAGCAGAGGACCAGAGATATTGTTAGAGTTGGAAGCAAGATAAGGAGGAGTCGCTGAGATATGGGCATGTTGAAAAGAAGACAAATCAACAGTGGGCTGAAGGCTGGGGTCTGCAGATCACAACACATAGCAAAAGGAGCATTCTTACACGGCTGTGTGGTAGCCAGGGACACCACCTTTCTGAGAATAGTCAAAAACCTCCTCTACAAATATCTACAGGGACTGAGGACCAGTTCAAACTCTCATTGCTTTCTTTTAGTTACTTCACTCTTACCACGTACCTCAGCTGGAGCAAGAAAGTATGTTACAGTTAGTTGAATATACCCATAACACTGTCCTTGATACACACCAGTTTTGATAATTGTGAAGAAAAACACAGTTTACATAATGGAGCCGAGACTGAAGCAGATGTCAGGGCAGTAGGATGAAGAAGTGGGCAAATTTGAGCAATGATATATGTATGGAAATGTCTGAAACCCATTATTTTCTATGCTAACTGGAGTGTTATTTCAAAAATTAAAGAAGTGGCTGGGGAAATGACTCAGAGGTTAAGGTGCTTTCCTGAGGTCAGTGACTCACTCATATCCCCAGGTGAAACCAGGGGATACCTGGAATAAGCTGGATTGCTAGACCAGCCAAGTCAGTGAGCTGGGCTCAAGTGTGAGACCCTGCCTCAGTCTGCAAGGTAGAGGAAGATACCCAACATTCATTTCTGGCCATCACATGCACAGAACACAGGTGTGAACATGCATGTACACATGTATGCCACGAACTCACCAAAATAAAAGTAAAGAGAAAATGCAAAGGCCAAAAAAGGAAATAAGTTCTCCACTAAATCCCTTATTCCATTTTGTAAATCTCAGTTATTTTCATGCTGTTAAATGAAATTCATTTTTATAAGCATAGACCTGAATCGTTATAGTTGTGGCTGCATGTGCCTGTGAATGCAAGCACACACACATGCATGCACACGCGCACACACACACACACCCTTTCTATACCTTTCCTTTTTATATCTTAAGGGATTTATGATTAGAATTAGTGGTGGGGAGAATTAGGGTTTCGGAGAGATGTAAAAAGCATATCCTCTCTGATATGCAGACTATTCAGTCCCATTCATATCCCTGCTCCCCCTCCTATCTCCCCCTCCTCCCTTCTTTTTTCTCCCATCTCAGGTCCTGGAAGCAAGATCATAGGCTGGGTATCAGTTACACATCCAGCTGGGTTCACAGTACTTCTCTGTTTCATTGCTTTTAAAAGTAAGACGGAGTTGATACTCCTTCCTTTCATCTCTCATGTCCAACTCCTAAACAGGTCTGTTACACAGATAAATCAGATATCACTGGTCACATTTCTCTGGGAAAGAGAAGCACCAAACTACACTTGATTTTTTTTTTTCAATAGAGCTTTTCCACTGCTTGCAGTGGGTCAGGTCACAAGAAGCAGTGCACCACTGTCCAGACAGTGTTACAGAGTCCTGCCCTCTGCCTTTGCACCTCTGCCTTCTTAACCTATGGGCATTTACCAAGGGATATCTGCTTTCTTCACTACCTAAGAGCGAGCTAACATATGACCCCTTATTATAATTCCCCTTTTGTTACATTCACTTAGCTTATATTTAAGAGTGACTTATTGTTTTAGGTATTACACACAGGGCGAGAGAGAGAGAGAGAGAGAGAGAGAGAGAGAGAGAGAGAGAGAGAGAGAGA
>JADRCH010000050.1:9605457-9617405 GCA_019843965.1 Rhynchomys soricoides
AGAGAGAGAGAGAGAGAGAGAGAGAGAGAGAGAGAGAGAGAGAGAGAAGAAAAAGCCAGGAAGGAGGAGGTAGGAAGGAATGCTATTTTGAAGTTGTCTCTCTAAATAACTGGCATTTGTACAGACACAGGTAAGAACTAAAGAAGAGAGTCACAGTGATATCTGGGTGAATGGTATTCTGGGTAAAGGAATGCAGATGACTGTTTCAGAGTGAGTAAAGAAAACTCAAATGATGAGTGATGTGAGAAGAGAAGGTGAGCCAAGAAGCAGGCAGACTGTAAACAGGAATGGAGAAATCACAAGCAAAAAATCTTGGGAATGTTTCAGGGTGAAGGAAGTCACTGAAAAGGTACATGAGAAAATGACAGAATCCAGCTTGGGAGGCTCTCTCTAGAGAGAGAAGAGCAAAGGCTGGAGTCAGAGAGACGGGCTGAGACTGTGCCAGGAAGACCCAGGTGGAGAAAACCCTGTCTTAAGGGGAGATCCTGGTGATGAGCCATGGATGATGTGGACCTGTGATACAGGATTAAAATACACCCGAAGGTTTCCTGGTAAACTGAGTATAAGAAAGAATATTCCAAGATCTTGAGAGAATCTGATCAAATACCTTAACAGGGATCCTGTCTAGAGTGCTAGCAGGGAATTGGGCTTGTGAAGAATGAAGATTCAGAATTCATTCTGGGACATGTTCACTTTAGGAATCCACTAACCACAGCAGAGGGGATGCTGAGAAGGGACATAATGCAGAAGCTGAAAACACTAACGCAGGAATCATAAGCATTTAAAGTACAGAATTAGAAGTCAAGTGAAGAAATGCTTGAAAATGAAGGGTTCCGTTAAAATCTAGTGTAGCTTGGTGCTTTTCTTTCCCAGAGAAATGTGCCCAGCGATATCTGGTTTATCTGTGTAACAGTCCAGCCAATGTTTGGAGAGACCAGTGTACAGGGAACTGAAAATGGCCACTGGGTTCAGCCATACAGAGCTCAGTGGGACCTTGGCAAGACTGGATTCAGTAGTCTTGCCCTCCAACTCTGCTTCTGTGAGCTCTTCAGCTCTTCAGCCGTGTTGTAAATCCGATGAATGTAAAGTTGATGCTATTTTTAGTCACCTTCTTCTCTTATTATACAGAACACAGCAAGTGTTCCTAATGGTATTTGTAGACTATTGCAGAATGTTTAGATTACAGATGCTAAGGAAGTTTCCCTTGAGACTGTAGAGCCTTGGGAGTTAGCGGTGATTTTTAAGGTGATAAGAAAGGAATCTGTAACTTCATCGGAGGCCACTATTTTATTGTTATTTCTTTGGAGACACTGTCTCTATTTAGTCCTCGATGTCCTAGAACTTGATATCCAGATCAGGCTGGCCTCCAACTCACAGAGATCCTCCTGCCTCTGCCTCCCAAGTGCTGGGATTAAAGGTGTGCACCACCAACCATCCCTGGCCCTCATTGTGATTAATATTTAGTACCTACTTGCAAGTTTCAGGTGATGCATGTTTGAAAACTATGATGTAAATATGTATAGGAAGTGTCTGATAACCTGAGGTTTAGCAGCATGCATGTTGTAATTATAATTTCACAAAAAAGAATGAACTTTGAGAGATATCATAGGGGGAAAGAGAATGTTCCTGTATGTTCTGTGTGTATTATTTTGTTTGTATTTTGAGATGGTCTTCCTATTTAGCCCATTCTGGTTTTGAACTAGCAACTTTCTGGTACCAGGACTACAGGCATGAGCTACTGTGTCTGGCCATATGGATTTTGTCCCTGAGAGGAAGATGAAACAGTGTCTAGAACACCGGGCTTGTACTGTTGAGCCTGTTTCCTATGTCTACTCAATCAGACAATAAAATTGATTTTTGGAAAGGTAATGTCTGCGATTGCCTAGTTATTCCTTATTCACTCAGACCTTCCTTGGCCTAACCTCCTAGAATCGCATTAAAGACTAGGAAAAAGTAGCCTTTCCCACTCCCACCCCTACCCCTGCCTCAAAGGAATGCTTGGTAAATTGCTTCTTAGTGTGTAGAATGGCTCCTACTCCCAGAAGCTTTAATGTAGCTTCCCAGTGGTGCCTATGTAGCTTTGGGTATGTGTATTAAAAATCTGGCTCAATCAGCAACTAGATAGAAAAAACACTGGATGTGTACAGCACTATACCCAATGGAATCATAATAATAATCATAATAATCATTAGACAGGCAGGACAGGTACAGGGAGGACCGGAATAGACTCAAGAGGAAATAGCCACCGTCTGAAATAGAGGCTTGCCCTGAAACTATTTGAGGTTCTCACTGGAGTGACTCAAGTTTCATTTCCAAAGGACCTGAGCCCTCAGTGACCCTGTCATGTTATATATATTCATGATGACAATGGTGACTAAACACTGGCCTCCTGGGGAGGACATCGTTGAGAAAAAAGAAATAGGAAGTTTCCAGAACTCACATTTTTGCTATATGGTGTGTTCATTAAGCAAACAGTTACCCCAGGGAAAAGGAGTAACTAACATTTGTAACAAAAAACGGAAACCTGAAGTACAGTTGAAAAACCAAGTCCCCCCAAACCTTAATTATCACTGGGGCCGCAGATCCTGGACAATGCAACAGATTCCTGCTCTGCTCAGAGGCCTTCCTCTGCCCTTTGGTCAGGAAAGGGAGAGTCACATGGACCAGAGCCAAAGGTAAAATGGGCTAATTGGTTGTTATTTGGATGATTTTGGACTCACAGGCCTGCATGCTAACTTGACCTTGCAGATTCTCCATAAATAGTGCTACTGGGGGGGAAAAAAGGTAATATTGTACATGTCCTAGACCACAGCATTGGCTTTCTCAGAATGTTTGTAATAAAAGTTTAATGTTTTGGGGCAGTCTCAGAGACAATCTTGAGGCCGGTGGCACATGGCAGCAGGTGAGCAGCCATGGGTGACAGTGTGGGGAGAAGGGCTCAGGGGCAGGTGGCTGGATATGGAAACATCTGATGCACTGAAGGACCATGGGTTAGAGAACAGGAAAAAACTGGAGAGTGTGCTCTCACCGTCAGGAGGCATGGGCTGGGGGAGCTGGAAATAAGATATTGCTGATGATATAAACTTCCTCAGAACTCTTAGTAGGCTGGAGAATCTGTCTCCTTTTCTAAAATGTGAACAGAAGCTGTGCTTTAAAGGGAGATATAACACCAAGCTAATACTAGTCAGCCTGCTTGCTGCTTCCAGGCTGAAACTCAGGCGCCAAAACACTTGGATGCAGTCTCTGAAACAACAAAGAACAATGTCTTCCTCTCAATTTACTTCTACTGGTCAACATTCTTGTTTGAGTGTCCTAAACTTTCATCCCTTAGGGATCTGAGTCCTGCTCCTGCCTATCTCCTGTCACTATAGTCCGTTGGTCAGTTACTGCAAACCACATCGTGGGTTAGGTTAGAAAGCTGATTTGCTACCTAGGGATTACCACCTCTCCTGTTGAGCTGCAGTAGCTGTTTGCAGTTTCTCCCTGTTTCTAGTCCAAATTCATCTCCCACTCCACATGTAAACGTTGTCTTCTGTTTGCCAAGAAATGTCGGAGTTAGAGTTGAAATTTGCAATCCAGTGGTTACTCGGTGTACCCCTTTCCATTGTATCCTAGGTTTTAGGGTTAGAAGTCTAAGCACCCTCACTCAACCTCCAAAGCCTCCATTAAGGGGGGCAGAACTTACAACAGCAGGGCTAGTGATGGCAGCTTCCTTACATCAAAGAAGAGTCTTCTGAAAACTAGTCTTAACCTTTCTTCTTTTTTCTACTCTTACTTTTGTTGTGGTTGTTCTCTTTATTTTTTAGATTGGGTCTCACCATATAGCTTACTACATAATCCAGATAGCCTTGAACTCACTGCAATCCTCCTGCCTTGGCCCCTGGGGTCAAGAATACAGTCATGAGCCATCATACTTGGAATTTCTTCTTGAATCAGGAAATCACACAGGGAATTTCCTATAAGGCCATTTATGTGTGCTAAGAGCTTAACTCCTACAGCTCCCCATCTAGAAGTGAGTGCTGAATCACACCAGCTCCCCCTACCCCTACCCCAGTGGGAATTCTTCCCAGTAAGTTGTGAAGCCAAGAGAGTCGGGCTTCTTCGTGTTTTCCTTCACAGAGAACTATCCAGCTACAAGATTATAATCGTTTTTGACAGTTTTGGATGTTTCAATCTTTATTTCATCTGTAAGTTCAAGGTAGTCACCCTGCTTTATTCTATTTTCAAGGACTAGCCAGTTGTCTTCAATGACACATTAATTTCCATCGCCTTATTACATAATCCAGTCATAATCTTATTTGGATCCATTTCTGTTCCAACTACAGACCACGAGCAATGAACACTGGACCTCAACCAACCCACAGTGTCTTCCCTGATGCTCTTTGAGACTAGAACCTTCCTGGTTGTTTTGCAGATTGTTTTTATTCATCCAGACAAACGTTTTGTTTTGTTTTCTTTCTTTTTGGTTTTTCAAGATAAGGTTTCTCTGTATAGCCCTGGCTGTCCTAGAACTCATTCTGTAGACCAGGCTGGCCTTGAACTGAGAAATCCGCCTGTCTCTGCCTCCCAAGTGCTGGAATCAAAGGTGTGTGCCACCACTGCCCGGCAACAAATGGTTTTTGTTGTTCTTCTTGTTGTTTGTTTTTGTTTTGACAAGTACCAAAAGCATTCTGTTCATGTTTTTGTTGTTGTGTTAGACTGTGATAAACACTTTTGGTTAGTTTCAGGGAAAATTGACATTTTAACAATGGATATATTGTAAGCCAAGAACATAACATGCTTTTGTTAGTCTTTAATATGATTTTGTTAATCTTTAAATTTTTATTCCTATTTTATGTGTAGATTTTTGGTCTGAAAATATGTCTGTGTACCACTTGCTTGCTTAGTACCCAAGAGGGCCAGAAGAGTGTGTCGAATCCCTTGGACTAGAGTTATAGACAATTGAGAGAGGCCATGTGGGTGCTAGGGATCAACCATGTCCCTCTGGAAGAGTTGCCAGTGCTCTTCACTGCTGAGCATCTTTCCATCTCCTCTGTCTCTCCTTATTTATGGAGTATTGATTGATAGGCACTGACTCTTAGTGATAAGAAGTTTCTCCTCCAGACACATTTTTGGTATTAATCCTGCTTTGACAAGTTCAGAAAAGTGTAATAACTTCATGTTGGTTCATTTAGGCCTCTTGACAGCTAGCCTAAATCTTTGAGTATATTTCAGAGTACTTGCACTGTGTTCATTAAAGCATAAAATCCTATGTCAGGGATTATTTTGAACTGCTTATTTGGAAGTGATGCATTGGGGGGGGGGAGTTGCTTAGACCACCTTAAATACTCATGAATCATCAGTGAGTGAAGTCTGTTCATCAGGACGTCATTTGTTTAAAAACAGTGATTTCATCTATTTTAAAACAGTGATGTCATCTGTTTAAAAACAGTGTCTTTATTCTTAAGCAGAAAGGGAGGAGTGATGGCTGTAATGTTCTCTTGGTTCCATATTCCCAGCATATCTGAAAACTGCATGCATGAAAGTACTGGCTGTATTCACGTCTGCAGGTCCTGAGCCTATTGTAATGTTGACAAGACAACAAAAAAGAATGATACATGTCGAGTTATTTGTCAAACCCAATGAGAAAGCCACTATGCTTTCCTTTTCCAATGTTCTTTTAACATTATGCCTGATAGCTTGATATAGCTGATACCTAAGTAGTTATTGAAGGAATAAGAGTTGTCAAGAAGAATTTATAGGCTGTGTATGTGTGTCTGTGAGTGTCTCTCTGTGTGTTCTATTGATAATACTCAGGGTCTTGCTTATGCTAGGCAAGCACTCAACCACTGAGCTACACACCCCCAGGTCTACATGCATACTTTTTCTTTAGATTAAAAACTTGAGGATATTTTGCTGCTGGTCTGTCCAACCATTCCCCCTCTCCACCTTGACTGTTCCCCAAGAGTGGGCTTTTACTTTCCTTTCTACCAGCCTTCTTTACTAAACAAACTGATGGTTTGTGTTGGCACTGGAATTATAAACTCTGTGGAGCCTTAACTTACCAGAGACCCCCCAAGTGAACACATGGAGTCGGGATCGATGCAAAATGCAAGAGGAATTTATTGATCCAGTATACTGAGGGTCGTCCTGCACACCAAGGCGGGAGAATGACCCCACATAGCCTGGTCAGGGATCTTTTATATGGTTTTTAGAGCAGCAGCCATTAGGCACAATGTGATTGGCAGAACAGTGTGACTTTTAAACTGATTGGTCTTTAGGAAATGAGGTAGCAGGGGCTTAATCAGCCCCTCCCTTCCAGCCTATGTGCTCTCTAACCTGTTTCTTCTAGGAGGGGAGGGGTGCCCATGTGCTCGGTGGCATTGGTGGAATATCCCAAAGTTATCCTGAGTTGACTTCTCAGAATAAGAGGCTACCTAGTTATAATTAAGTTTGAAAAATGACATATGTTGCTCAGTCTCCTCATAGTAGGTGTATTAGTGCACTAGAACCAGCTTATCAAGGCCAGAACAAAACAATGAAAACCTTGGTGTGTATGTGGTGTGTAAGTGTATATATGTTTATGTGTGGTGAACATGTGTGCATGGATCTGCATGTGTCATGGATAGATATTAACCTCTGATGCTTTTATCACTTTCCAACTTGTTTATCTGGAAGGAAGGATGAGGTCTTTCACTGAACCTGGACTCACCAAGTAGTCCAGGCTGGCTTGCCAGCAAGCCACTTCATAACCAACACTGGGATTACAGGTGCTTGCTTCCGCCTGGCCTTTTATGTGATGGTGGGGATTGGAACTTAGGTCCTCATGCGTGTGCATCAACTCTTTTTCTGACTGAGTAATCCTCCAGCCCTGAAAATACTTTTTTGCTTTCTTTCATCTAGAAATTAAACTCAGGTCCTTATGAAAGTTAGGCAAAATTTGTACCTCTGAGCTATACCCCCTAAATCCCTTCCAATTTAAAAAGCAATATTGCCATAGTTGTGGATATAGGGAGTTTATGAATGAGAATGATGTTATGTCAGAGAATATAGAGAATGTGAGATCCCTATAATCGAAGAAGGAGAGTCTTTGGCAGGTATTAAGAGCTGGAATAGAAAGCTAAGGGATTGGAGACCAGAGAACATCAAATACTGCCAAGATAGCTGCAGCCAGAGGCTAAGCTTTTAAGTACCCTCACAGATAAATGGCCTGGGCAGTCTGGACTCATTTCAGCATCCCAGGATGCAGTTGGCATAATGGAGAATGATGAGATAAAAGGCAGACATCAGCTCCAGGGAGCTATTGCACCTAACGGAGAAGTATTAAACGAGAAGAAGCCACAAGGAACAGAGAAGCCAACAACAGAGTCAAAAGCCATTTCAGAAACAGAATTAATGGGAACAAATGGCTTTATAGCCCTGAGCCATGAATTCTGGAGGTATTAGTTAACGTAAAGAAGAAGGTATAAACAAAAGACCTTCAAACAATAGAGAATCTGGTATTCAGAGATCATGAAAATTTAGATAGTAGAGTGATCACTTCTGTGGACCCTCTGAAAAGCTGACAATTTAAGATGCATTATAATTATTAGCCATGGCAACTTGGTAATAATGTCAATTTTTAGGATTGCCCTAATGTTAAACAACACTGAGAAATGATTACCCCAGGATCACACAGCAACTTGGGGCATAGTTGGTACTTAGAATTTAGGACTTTTATGCTCTGGATGAATCAGATATCCAGAGAAACAAAACCAACAGGATTTGTATGTACCCCTCTGTACCCATAGATTGAACCAGCTGACCATGGAAAATATTTGAAAATGAATCATTCATATATATATATATATATATATTTCAGATTTTCTTTTGTTATGTTGTAAATAGTATAATATAACAATTTATACTCTGTTAGATAGTTTAAGTATCTGAGATGATTTAAAGTATACAAGAAGATATATATAAAAGTCTTGAGAGATAGCTCAGTGAGTAAAGGCATCAAACCTCATGATCTGAGTTCAACCCCAGGACCTAAATGCTAGAAAGAGAGCTACCAACTACCCCAAGTTATCCTCTGACTCTTACATTTGTGCTAGGACACACAAAATATTCAAAGAAATAAAATGACAGTACTTATTTAAAGAGGATCTATGTAAGTTATATACAAGTACTATGTCATTTTATATAAGAGACTTTGGATTCATGAAGGGTCTAGGAGCTAATCATTAATCTTTTACCAAAGGATGACTGTATACAGAAATGTAAAATTTATTACAGGGATTTGCTCTTGTGATTTTTCTGAGGCTGAGAAGCCTCATGATATACCACCTGCTTAGTTGGAGAACCCAGGGAGTCAGTCAAGCAATTTCAGTCTGAGTCTGAAGGCACAGAACTGTGTCCTGGGCTAACAAGATGAATATCTCAGCTTAAGCCCAGAAAGCAAATCCAAGCTCTTTCTAAACTCTTGGTATTCTATCCTGGCCCTCAGGGGATGGGATAATTCCTGCCCACATAGCTGAACATGACCTTCTCTTCTCATCTCTGATTCAAAACCTGATCTCATCCAGAAACACCCCAAAGCACCCCCTCAGGAGCAAGTGCTTCATGCGCAGTTGGGTACTCCTTAGCTTAGCCAAGTCCATACATGAATTCAGCTGTCACTCCTCTCTCTCCTGGTGTAAAACTCAGGTCTTCAGTTCTGCTTTCATGGTTCAAGCACCTCTTCCAAAATGTAAGTATTTAAGATACTAAAACAAAAGAATTTTCAAAGATAAATCCTTTCAAACCCAGGAGGCGGAAAATAGCTAAGTGAATGTATGAATTCTGTTCAAACGCTCAGTGGACTGACTGTCACATCCTCATGCTGTGGACCGACTGTCACATCCTCATGCTGTGGACTGACGACTGTCACATCCTCATGCTGTGGACCGACTGTCACATCCTCATGCTGTGGACTGACGACTGTCACATCCTCATGCTGTGGACTGACGACTGTCACATGCTCATGCTTCTTCTCTTCTTTTCCTTTTCCTTCCTTTACTTTCCCATCTGCCTCTCTACGGTAGCTTGAGAGAGACATGTGTCCCTAGGCTCATGGATTTGAATAGTTGGATGCACAGTTGGTGGTACTGTTTGGGGTTTGGATTATGGAATTTTCATGATGTGGACCCTTGCAGGGTTAGGGCTCTGACCTTTTAGTCTTATCCTACTTCCTCTCCTCTCTCTCTCTCTCTCCCTCTCCCTCCCCCCCTTTCTCTCCCTCCCTCTGTCCTTCCCTCCCTCCCTCTTTCTTTTTTTCTTTGTTGTTTGTTGGTTGGTTGGTTTTTTGAGACAAGGTCTCACTAATTTCACTATGTAGCTCTGTCTGTGGTTATTCTGTTTATCACAGTCATAGAAAAGTTGCTAATATACTTCGTTCCCTCCCTCTGTCCCTCCATTCCTTCCTTCCTTCTTTCCGTCTTTATTTTCTGAACCCCACCCCCAGCAAACATTTATGGAGAGCTAACAATGTGTCAGATCACTCTTGGCTCCCAGGGGTTAGAAAAACCAAGGTTTCCTAACAATGAAAATAGGGGGATCCATCTTGGTTGGAACCTTGTAGAGAAAAGCAAATGTTGAAAAGCATGTGAGTCCTGAAGGTCCTGGACCAAGACATCAGGATGAAAAGGGAGAATGACTTTCCCAGTCCAGATAGAAACATGGCTGGGGGCAGGGAGGGAGGAGTAAGGGCATGTGCCTCCTCATGAGATGAGGTCAGAGCAGTAAGGAGGATAACAGCACAATAGAGGGCTGTGTGACCAAGATAGGCCACTACCCCTCCCCATGGATCTAGCACATGGGGTCTGTGAACTTAAGAATCAAGTAACAACCTTTGGCAGGCTGAAAGAAACACCGCTTTTAGAGGGCATATTATCTGAAATTGGCTGGAAAAGCTATCCTACTTAGAAAGAAAAGAAGAGATCACTCCTGTGGGGATGGAAAGATCCGGAGCTGTGGATAAAGCTGTGCAGAGGGAGAGGAAGATGTGTTTTCTCCTAATATTTTAAATGTTTTTGGAGTCTCTCTCCTCCTCTCCCTCCCGCAGATTAAAGTCTTTTTCAATTCTATTAATTTTTCTGCAAAGTTCATAATTTTTTATTTATGACTGAATAAAATTCCATGTTGTGAATGTACCACATTGCCTTCATTCATTCATGTGTTGATAGACAGCTAGTCTTGTGCCATCTTCTGGCTGCTGTGAATGAAGCAGTGATATGCATGGATGCTGTCTTAGAGTTGTTTGGTACACACGCCAAGATAGCATGACTGGATTAAACAACAGTTAGGTTATGCGACAGTGCCTCTTACTTCTATTTTAAGTGAATGAATTCCTGCATGCACATCTGTGCACTGCTTGAATGTCTGGAGCCAGCTAAGACCACAAAAGGGCATTAGATCCCCTGAAACTGGAATTACCAATGGTTGTGAGCTGCCATGTGGGTGCTGAGGACCAAGCCTGGATCCTCTGCAGGGGCAGCAAGTGCACTTAACCACTGAGTCTTCTTTCCCTCCCCTCACACAATTCTTCTATTTTAAACTTTTAAAAAACTCTCCACACAGAGGATGCCCCTAATCCTGTAGAGACTTGATGCCCCAGGGAAGGGGGATGTGGGGGGCTGAGATGGGGGAGTACATGAGGGTGGTATGTGGCTAGGTGGGTGGGGGAGCACCCTCTCAGAGGGAGAGGGATGGGGTGAAAAACTCTGGGACCAGTACCAGGAAAGGGGCCAACATTTGGAATGTAAATAAATAAAATTAATAATAATAATAATAATAATAATAATACCCTCCACACTAATTTTGTAATGGCTGTACCAATGCTCACTCCTACTGGCAGCATATAAGAAGCCCTCTTTCTCCATGTCCTTGCTGGTGTTTGTTGTCTTTTTTTTTACTTGATCATAGGCATTCTGGTTGGAATGCAGCAGAATCTTAGAGCAGTTTTAATTTGGATTTCCCTGATGTCTAAGGGTATTGAACACTTTAGAAAACTATTGGCCACTTGTGTTTACTTTTTCAGCTGTTGTTCAACTCTGCAGCTTACAATTTTTAACTCAGTTATTTATTTTTTTGTTCAGCACGTTGAAGTCTTTGTACATTCTATTATCCTCTGACTTGTAGCTGGCTAAGGCTCCCCACCCCACCCCACCCCACCCCCGCCCCTGTCCTATATACTGTTGTTGCTCTCAATTGCCTGCTTCCTTTGTTGTACGGAAGCCTTTTAATTTTACACGAGGTCCTGTTTGGTGACTGCACGCTGGAGTCCTACTGGAAAGTCCCTCCCTACTCGGAAGCCCCTCCCCTACTCGGAAGTCCCTCCCCTACGCCTTTATCTTGAAGTGTTTCCTCTGCTCTCTCCTTCAGCACTTTCAGAGTTTTGGGTCTGTGTTAAAGTTCTTTGATGTATTCGAAGTTGATTTTTGTGCAAGGTGAGAGGTGAGAATCTAGTTCCACTCCTTTACATGTGGATATTCTATTTTCTCAACATAAATTGTTAAAGAGGCTGTCTTTGATCCAATTATTTTTGAAGGATACCAAATTATTTGTTGTGTTTTATAAAATGTGGTATAATGTGGCACCTATACGGGCAGCCAAGGTGTTTGCCCGAGAAATCACCACCATGTAAGAGGCCTAGGACAAAAGGAACTTTATTGGGGGAAGGGAACCAGGGAGAAGAGCAGGGGAACTGGAAAGGGATAGAAGCAGAGAAGGGGACAGAGGAGGACAGCAAGAGAGAAGAGAGAGGAGGGAAAGAGGCCAGCAGGGAACAGTGGGGAAGAGAGAGAGAGAGAGAGAGAGAGAGAGAGAGAGAGAGAGAGAGAGAGAGAGATTAGGAGATGGGGAGAGAGTTAGAGAGGGAGAGGAGAGGAGAGGAGAGGAGAGGAGAGAGAGAGAGAGAGAGAGAGAGAGAGAGAGAGAGAGAGAGAGAG
>JADRCH010000050.1:9617415-9678109 GCA_019843965.1 Rhynchomys soricoides
AGAGAGAGAGAGAGAGAGAGAGAGAGAGAGAGAGAGAGAGAGAGAGACCAAGACCAGAAAGCCTGAGCAGTCCTTCGTTGGCTAGCACCTGGTAGGATACTATGTAAGCTGTTGCTAGGTAGGTGTTGGGTAGAGCCTAGAGGAATTGCTAACATTATTAAGTATCTAAAAAGTACTAAATTATTTTTAGTTTCTTTGTAAAAAGTCAGGTGGCTGTAGCTCTGTGTGTCTACATACTGTGCATCTTTTATTCTGTTTTATTGACTTACATGTTTCTTTTGTGCCAATACTGTGCTATTTATTATAATATGGCTCTGTATTATTACTTGAAATTGTGTGTGGTGATAACTCCAGCATTATTCTTTTCATTCATTGACCTATTATCTGAGGTCTTTTGTAGTTCCAAATGAATTTTAAGATTTCTTTTCTATGTTTTTGAAGAATTGCATAAGAATTTTTGTGGGAATTGCATTGATCTGTAGACTGCTTGTAGTTAAACAGCCATTTTCATAATACTGATTTTTCAAATCTGTGGTAATGTAAAACTCAATATTTCTTCTTTTTTCCCCTTTATATTTGTTTGTTTGTTCATTTTTGAGAAAGGATCCCACGATATAGCTTTGCCTGCCTGCTCTTCCTCCTACATGCTGGAATTAAGAGTGTCCCACCATACTAGGCTAAAACCAGATATTCTTAACCACGTAGTGTCTTCTGCCTCTCTTCAAAGTGTCTTCTTAATTATCCAATGATACCATGTTTTACTAAAATGTTGACTAGTTAACGACTAAGTTCGCAATTATGATACAATCAAATTTACAGAATAGATTGGAGTGTGGTGTTTTTTTCTTCAAGGATTTTTTTACCTTAAAAGTTTTCCTTTATTTTCATGTTTTTGTTTTGTTTTGTTTTGCTGTTAGTTTTATCCAGTGTAATTGCTCTGTGAGTAAAGGAACAAAAACTTCAGATTACAAAAATGACTAGAGTAATTAGCTTCATCTCATCAAGACAGTCTGTCTCTTTATGAAGCATGCTTCTTCATGAATGCTCATTCCTTGTGTATCTCTGCAGTGACAGGAGAGAGGGTTGTGCTCTGAGGGACTGGGGATCCAGCATCTAATCCAGGAGCTGAGTTCATTGTCCTGTGTTTACCTTTATCCTTTGGGCTGCTGTTGCTTCATGTTTAAAAGGGGGAATAGATGGGAAAACTGGCAGAGTCCTCTGGGACAACAGTGGCCTGTGTCTCCTTGTAATTTTACAAGAAGAAATAGGTCTGAGAATATAATTTTAAATCAGTGTCTTCTGTGAGACTAGCATGGCCAGTATGCCAAATGGTGGAACAATTGAGAGATGGGGAGAGAGACCCTGAATTCATTTGCCGGGACTGGCTAGTTACTAAGTTCTTTCCAACTGGGAATTGTGATCCCATAGTTCTTCAAAATGTTTCAAAAAGGCTCATTTGTTTTTATCATTTTTGGTTCTCACAGAAGTAGCACAAAAAAATGGAGGGTTTCTTATTTATAAATTTTTCCCGGCTCCACAAATGGAGGAACTAAAGAGTAAGTGTGCAGTCTTGGGTCACTCTGCTAGCTGGGACAGAAGGGCTCTCCGACCCTTGCTGCTTCTCCTCAGTGCTGCAGCATTCCCAAGATCAATAAATATTAACTGCTAAAGAAGGCAGCCTGACACAGAGCTGCATTTTATCACAGTCTGACAGATGAGTAATCCTCTCTGATAAATTCCTTTTCTGCAAATCCAAAGTGTTTGGTTGAGCAGTTTAGGGTCATTTGTAAAGTCAAAATAGGTTAGAGGACACGGTGTTTACAACTTCTCTCCAATCCAAGGTCAGAAATGCTGGAGAGGATATTTTTGCTTTTTCTTTTAAATGTACAAAGGTATAACAACTAATTTAGTAAATCTCTTTGACCTAAAATACATCTCCTAAATCTCTTGAGCTTTTGGACATTATTGATGATGGTTTATAGCTGCTTATATAAATATATATACACGTGAGGTGTTGTTCACATGCTTATGGAAACACTGGGCATGCATCACTCTCTACTTACTTAGACATCCATAATTGTATGTAAATAGTCAGTGTTGAAATTCCTTATTACTTTAGAGAGCTAAAGGCATAGGCATAAGAATGTTCTAGTGCAGAAGGGTTCAGGCTACACTCCAGAAGCTCAGGGTTGTCAGCTGCTGTTGTTGATCACACAGCAGTTGCCATTGCCATTTTAAATGTGTTTGTAGCTGTATCCCTAGTCATCCACTCTAGGAAGTATCTACTGGCATCTGTCTCTGTGAGATGACCAATATGAACTGACTTGTGCATAGGGGCTCACCTGTAATCCTAGTATTGGGGAAACTGAGGCAAGAGGGTTTCAAGATTGAGATCAGCTGTGAACTATAGAGTAAAACTCTTGTCTCAAAAAAAAAGAAAGAAAGAAAAAGAAAACAAAAGAAACCCCTACACTAAGCTAAAACTCTTGTCTCAAAAAAAAAGAAAGAAAGAAAAAGAAAACAAAAGAAACCCCTACACTAAGCAAAAACCCCTACACTAAGCTAAAACCAAGAATAATTGAAAATTATTCTTTTATATTATCAATTAGTTTTTCTTTTTGAAATAAGTTCCCACTCTGTAGCTCCAGGTGACTTCAAATTTGTAACCCTTCTGTCTTAGGATTATAAGCAATATGAGCATGAGCTATCATGCCCCCTCAGATGGAACCTTTTGATTCCCATTTGTGTAAGAGGACTCACCTTTTAGCTATGTGTCTGTTTTTATATATATTCATGCTTGGATATTTATATTTTACTGTAATTATAATTGGGTCTGTGAAGGTTGGCAATGGTATTCCACATGAAGCACCCAGCACAGTGCACAAAAGACGACTGTAACTGTGATCTATAGTTATCAGAGAATGATGTGGAAACCCTCTGGAAGAATAAGAAAGTTATGAATCTCTTCATCTTTAAGGCCTAGTATCCTTCCTTCAGACTTTCTTTCCCCAGTCCCTGTGACTACTGCCTGCCTGCCTCCCTTCCCTCCCTCTGACACCTGTCTTCCTTCCGGTCTATCACTCCTTCCTACCTTCCCTCTCTCCTTTGCTGGAGTTCTCTCCCTCTGGGCCATGCTTACATGGCATTGCTTCTTGTTTGCTTCACAGGGCACTTTTAAAAGTTATTTAATCTTGCATTTGACTGCCAGTCTGACCATCCACTTATTCCAATATTTATTAATTTATTTTCCGTCAGAACTTTGAAGACATTCTGTCAACACGATAAAAGATCTCTAAGGCAAGATCTTTGCTATCTGATTCACTGATACCTCAGACAGTATACAACACACAGTATATGTGCTGTATGCACTCATTATGTATTAATTTATCATCATCATTATACTGTGTGTGTGCGTGTTTCACCTTCCTCTAACTGGAGGCATCATTTTAAATCTAGAGTATTTATCATAGAAGATTTTATTTCATTATCTAGATTATTTTTCTCTTTAGTATTTTTTGTTTGTTTGTTTTTCAAGACAGGGTTTCTCTGTGTAGCCCTGGCTATCCTGGAACTCACTCTGTAGACCAGGCTGGCCTCGAACTCAGAAATCCGCCTGCCTCTGCCTCCCAAGTGCTGGGATTAAAGTCATGAGCCACCACTTCCCGGCTTCTCTTTAGTATTTTCAATGATCTAAAAACCACATTTTTATAACATTAGTTAGATTTCCCAAAATTTATTTCCCTGTGAGAATTGTTTTCCTACTTTCTGTCACTTCTCTGCTTTCCTTCTCTTCACAGTAACCACGTTGGTCTCAGGGTGACTACACCTACTTAGTAGTTCCTTAGATCTTTTTATTATAGTTTCCAAGAACTGTCTTGTGTTTTCCAATTACAACTTCTTCATCTTCCTTTTCAAGGTAGAGTCTCACTGTGTAGTCCAGGCTGGTATTTACTGTGTAGGCCAGGCTGGCCTCAAACTCATGGTTCTTCTGCCTCCATCTCTGGAGTGCTGGAATTAAAGGCATGAGCTACCACCCCAGGTTGAAGAAAACTTATCACAGCAAACTGTAATTGTTTAAGACTGCAGCTAGTGTAAATCCCCCTCTGGTCTTAATTAGCATTTTCTAGTATTGATTTCAACATTCATTTCTTCAATGAGCTAATAATACACCTACTGGGAATGTGCTTATCATTTGTGAGTTGATTGGTTTTGAAAAACATAGTTTTCTTCCTTGCTTGAATTATCTCCTTCCTTCAGGGCAAGCTGCTGTACTTGAAGCTTTTACTCCTGCACTGTTGGTTTATTTTCTTACAAGTCTGGTGTTCCTTGTTTATTCCTGTGAAGGAATTGAAATCAAGCAGACAATTTGATAGAAATAGTTTTGTGGATTCTTCTCCAATTATTTAGGTCTGTTTTTCTCCCTAAAAAGAATTACCAGCAGGAATCCTATCCAAGATGGGGGGATTTATACTGTATGATAGCTCTAAAGGGCCTCCAAGGGACACAAAAGTCATTTTAATGAAGGGCAGAGTATATACCAACCAGGAAGGGCGCGGTAAGGACAACATGCGTCAAAGTAGTCAGATAGTCGCACAGACTCCAGTCCTAATTTCTAACAGTCTGACATATATATCATACCTATTCCTACCACGTATGCCAAAACACATCTCTCTCCCTCCCTCCCTTCCTCCTTTCTTTCGTCCCTCCTTCCCTCCCCCTCCCTCTCCCCCCTCTCTCTGTGTCTGATGGTACTTTCCTTTCTGTTCTCCACTTTATTCTTTGAGATGAGACCTCTCATTGGCTAGCCAGCCAGCCCCAGGGATCTTCCTGTCTCCACCTCTGAGTGCCGGGACTACAGGTGTGTGTGCCACACTTGGCTGTTTACATGAGTGCTAGAGATTGGAACTCAAGTCCTCATGTTTTTCCGAAAGAACTTTACTGACTAGGGAGCCTCCCCAGCCCTGATATGCATCTTAGGAAGAGCTACGAGAAAGACTTGAAGACTGCAAATGAAATGATAAAGATACAGAAATTATTGCACTTTGTACATGTGCGGAGTCACCACACTGCTCCCAACATATGCGTACAATTGTCAACTGTCAATTAAGAAAGAGCAGCCCAGCAGGCATCTGAGGCAGCTGTGGAGGAGGTGGAGAGGCAGGTTCAGCTTGTTTGACTGTTCTCTGAGTTTATCATAGAGATTTGGGAGTTTCTTCCTGTCTTCTAGTAGATTACAAGACCCTTGAAGTAACCTCTGAGCTGACTTCAGGCAGTACCCTGGCTTTTATCCTGAGGGCCAAGTCTCATCTGCCACACTATGTTTACACAGGTCTTGGGAAAGGGACCCAGATGTCCCAAGGCACAGAATCCAGTTCAGTACTGAGGCCACTGAGAGGCCACTGATAATTGCTCCACAGCCTATCACAGCATTGTTGACAGAGTGCAGAGCCTTTCTGGGGTCCCCAGGGAAGGCACAGAGCTCGTTCTTGTGCTCTGGCCCTCAGCTCCTTCTGTGCTTGCTCATCCACCCATCTCTTTATCTACCCACTTTGAAATGTTCAGAAATTCTCAAAGCTTCCTCTTAACTGATACCACACTCTTTCCTTCGTGGTTGGTATTATCATTTCATTTTCTTTTATTTTTAAAGATTTATTTATTTATTATAGCTGTCTTCAGACACTTTTTCTTCTTGCTCCGGCCTGCTCGCTCCAGCCCTGCTTGCTGTAGCTGTTTTCAGACACCCCAGAAGATCTCATTATGGATGGTTGTAAGCCATCATGTGGTTGCTGGGATTTGAACTCGAAACCTATAGAAGAGCAGTTAGTGCGCTCTTAACTGCTGAGCCACCTCTCCAGCCCCTCGTTTCATTTTCTTTAGAAGTATCTTTTGGGCCAGTGAGAGAGATGGCTCAGTAGGTAAAGGTGCTGGCTGCCAAGCCTGACCAGATGAATTTGAGTTGTCCTGTGATCTCCACATGCAGGTGGTGACACTGTGTGTGGGCATATATATGAATCTACACTTCCACATACGTTTACAATGAAAAGAAAATTATTCATCCAGTCAATTCTCTTTGGAGAAGTCAGTCTTCCATAATATCAGCATAGTTCTGGGTTTTGTGATTGAATATGTTTTACTCTGTTTATAATTATTAAAAAATACTGTTAATGGGCAGCAGGAGTGCAAGACTTTAATCAGAGCACTCAGGAGGCAGAGGCAGATGGATCTCTGAGTTCCAGGCTAGCCTGGTATACAGAGGGTGTTCCAGGACAGCCAGAACTACACAGAGAAACCCTGAAAAACAAATAGATAGATAGATAGATAGATAGATAGATAGATAGATAGAAGATAAAATTTTAAAGTAAAGAATTTAAAGTGACATTGATTACCTTATAGAATTATCTGTTTGTGTGTTACTAGCATGTTCTCTGCCCCTTTCCCTGAAATTAGGTGTGACACCCCAATTCTACAGCTAGATATGAGTACATACTTGCTAAGGCTCTGTCTTCGGAGCAGTTCTCTAAGAAGTACCAATGAACACTCAATCCCCAAACACATAAATGGCTGTTTTCCACCCTTCTCTCCTTGGTTCTGGGGTTTGAACCCAGTACCTTTCTATTTCTACACTTTGTCTCTGAGCCACACCCCAAATCCATGTAATTTAGAGTCCTCTATTTGAGATCCCCATCTTTAAAAGAGTGTTTAAAGCCAGGCAGTGGTGGCGCACACCTTTAATCCCAGCACTCGGGAGGCAAAGGCAGGCGGATTTCTGAGTTTGAGGCCAGCCTGGTCTACAGAGTGAGTTCCAGGACAGCCAGGGCTACACAGAGAAACCCTGTCTCGAAAAACCTAAAAAGAAGAGTGCTTAAAGAAGTACTTAAAACAAAAAGAAATACAAAATATCTGATTGCACAAAACAGAGCCCTAACCCTGAAATGAACCATGTGCTCAGATGAATGAAGCAAGTTCGGATCTGGGCTTTGGCTGAGGAGCTAGCTCAGTGGTAGTCTGCTTGTGGGAGAACTTAGGTTCAATTCCTAGTTAAAAAACAATCTGGGCTGTCACTCGTGAACCTTGAACAGATATTTACAGTTTCTAAACCTCAGTTTTCTGAAGCTTAAAATGAACATAATAACAGTACCCATCATACAGGACAATTTTTATTTATTTAAAATTATTCTTTAACACTGACCCAATCACATAGAAAGGGCCTTGTTGGATGTCAGCATTCATTATTGACATTTGCACATAATTACAGAACAGGGTCTCCAGAGACAGCTCAGCAGTTAAGAGTACTGGATGCTCTCTCAGAGGACCTGTGTTTGAATCCCAGCACCACATGGCAGCTCACAAGTCTATAACTCCAGTTCCAAGGGATCTGATGTCCTCCGCTGGTCTCCACATTCATTGCATGCACATGGAGACAAATCACTGGGATGAATGAAAAAAAAAAAGTCGGGCAGTGGTGGCGCATGCCTTTAATCCGAGCACTTGGGAGGCAGAGGCAGGCAGATTTCTGAGTTCAAGGCCAGCCTGGTCTACAGAGTGAGTTCCAGGACAGCCAGGGTTACACAGGGAAACCCTAAGTTTTAATGACAATTCTGCAATTGACATATAATCTCCTCATCTTAAGACATCAGTAAAGTTCTGAGGAGTATTCATTCCTTTCTGGTTCCATCTGGTTGGTCTTTTTGGTACCTTATCATTGCAGGATAACACACACGACAGAAGCTCCCACGTTACTCACTTCTGTGACATGAAGGACATCCGTGTGGCTATAACCACACCAGTGTGCAGCTCTACAATTATTTCTACCTTGCAAAACTGAAACTCTATACCTTGAAAACTAGATTTCCCCATTTTCTTCTTCCTTTCAGTCACAGGCCAACATTACTCTATCGTCTGTTTCTGAATGTCTGTCTGCCTTATAGACTTGATTTGTGCAAAATTTTATGGTGTTTTTTCCTTAGGGACTGGCTTATTTCATGCAGCACAATGTCTGAAGACTCTTATAGCAACTGTGAGAATCTCTTCCCTTTTGAAGACTCAATACTTGTCCATTCTGTACACCTAACCACACTTTGTTCATCTAGCTCTCCAACGGTTCACACTTGGTGGCTTCCACCTCTAGGCTATTATGGATAATTCTATTAATATTAGTGTGTAAATATCCACCGTCCATTCAGATATACTTTCTTCCTTTCTTTTCCTCCTTAAAAGTAGTTTTATTGTGTGGAAGCTTAGCTTTATCGGTTTTGAGAGTTTATGTGCACCACACCACTTGCAAAGTTTCATCAATAGGTCCCCCACAGGTCATGCCACATAAGCACCAATGCCCCAGTGTGGAGAGGTGGAATCTTAAAGAGGTAAATAGGCCATGAAGGCCCCACTCTTATGAGTAGGTTTGTGCTTGTATTGCTACCTTGATGGTTGCTATGACGAAGTACCTGCCAAACCCAGCTAAAGGAAGGCTTTGTTTAGGCTCACAGTCCATCATGGCGGGTCACGTGGCATCCACAGTCAGAAAGCAGAGAGAGATGAATGCTGGTCCTCAGCTCACTTTCTCCTCTTTCTGGTTTGAACTCTAGCCATAGAATGGTGCTAATCATTTTCAGGGTGAGTCTTCCCCAGTTAACCTCTCTGCAAATGCCCTCACAAACATGCCCAGAGATGAGTCTTCTAGATGATTCTAAATCTAGTCAGGTTGACATGAACACGTACCACCACGATGCTGTTATTCGGACAGTAGGTTGATAATTGTCTTCTGATAATGCCCTCATCTCTTTCCTTCCTTCCCAGGTGGGAGTTTACGTGACATTATACTGCTCAGAAGATCCATAAGCAATACATCTATGTTCTTTAAACATTATCTAGCATCAGCTGTTATGCTTAAAGCAGGTCAGAGTAGGCTAAGAGTTCACTTGGACACTTCCATGTGGCTTGTTCCTCCCCGCCCTGCCAGATGAGTTATGCTGCACCCTTTACCTCAGATATACTTGGCATATATACCCTGAGGTAGAGCTGTAGTATACAGCACGGGAGTTTAAATCCTTACTCTTTTTTTTGTTACTGTTCTATGATGCCTCTGTTTGGGAGATCTACACACCAGGTATCAAGTTTGATTTGTCCTTAGTGTCACAGATAAACACAGATTTCTTTTCTTAAGCCTAGCACACAGCCAACCTGGCCTATCGCACCATAATGAGCCAACAGGATCTGCTCAATTCTCCCAAGATCCTTCCAGGGACAAGGAGAGTCTTCTGTGGCCTTGTTTTCTGAGATACCCTTTCTGTTAGCTACCAGGTAGCTCTGTAAGAACTTACTCGAATTTACTCGGTCAGCGAGAGAGCTAGAGGTCCTAACTTCTCCCCACTTCTGTCAAGCAGGTCTGCAAATGGGTTTTGAGTGCTTTGAGGCATGGCCAAGGCAGCAGGAGTACAACACACGAGTCCTGGTCCCCTGGGCCTAAGAAAGCTGAAGTGGCAAAGATTAGGACTAAGATTAAACAGGTTTGGGGGACATACCTTTCTCACTGTAGGAAATTTGGAAGATCACAGCACAAAACAAGCTGACCCATTCCTTGGTCTACTATGCAGGCATAAGCCAGTTTGGTAAATACCCTCCCACTGGCTTCAAACCCATCTGGATTGCTAGCCTCTTGGTCTGTGGTGACTTTCTTTTTATGACAGCAGTACTTGGGATAGCACAACAGAAATACATTCTGGGCCATGTGTTTCACTAATGAATACTTAGCATTCCGAGGATTTTTTTCTATCCCCTGTGAGAGGGAAACAAAACAAAACAAGATAATGAAAACACTACTCTTTATCTGGTCCTAAGGGCAAGTCAGCTGGACCAAAAACACACAAAGTATAGTTGCTGCCACCTAAAGGAAGCATGCTGAAAGTAAGAGAGGTGGTTTTTAAAAATAATTTAAAAATTTATTTTTCAATCATCTCATCTATTTTGACCACACTCACCCCTCACTCTTTCCCCTAACTCCAGTCAATTTTTTTTAAATAACCTGCTGAGTCCAATTAATGTTCCCTGTCTAGGCATGGGTGTGGGACCAACCACAAGAGCATGGCCAACTACCAGAGGCCACACCCCTAAAGGAATCTGAATCTCTCCTCAAGGCAGCCATCAGCTTTTAGGGGCTCCTCAGCCAGGGATAGGGGCTTGTACATCCTTCCCCCATCTGTGCTGAAGTGTGGGCTGATTTGATGAGCAGGCAGCCACATCTGCCTTGAGTCATGCCCATAGTGCCAAGGTCATGTTCAGAAGACATTTGTTTTGGTTTGATTTTTTTTTTTAACTAAGGTTCTTTTTAAAAAGTTCCTTTAAAATTTTTATTTTAATAGTATACTCACTGACACAGACTTTTAACTAACAACATAGCATACAGGGACATACGAGTCTGTGCCTGTCCTGCCTTCCCCTTCATGGCCTCCTTTTCAAGGCCAATCTCTATGAGCAGTTTCTTGGGTGTTTTTCCAGAAATAGTCTGGACACAAAACTCGTGTGTGTGTGTGTGTGTGTGTGTGTGTGTGTGTAAGTATCCTTTCCCCATGGGTATTAATATGCTAGACTCACAAGTTTGAGTGTGAAGTGCACACTCTGACATCTTGCCCACCCACAGCCTTTGAATGCCTCCCAAGGCCCCTGTGTTTGAGTTTGCTGGTGGTACTGTTTTGTGACTCTGTGGTGCCTTCGACCATGGGCCAGGCAGGTTGATACAGGTCATTGGTAGCAGGTCATCCAGCTCTCCCTCAACATCTCTTCCCTGTTTTCCAGAACGTTATGAAATATTCAGCCAAAAACCAGTGTTTAGAAGCTGGAGAGATGGCTTAGACATTAAGAGAACTTGCTGCTCTTCCAGAGGACCAAGGTTTAGTTCCCAGCACCCGCACCAGGTGTCTCACAAATGTCTGTAATTCTAGCATCAGAGGATCTCACCCCTCTGGCTTTTAGGGACTCCTGCACTTACAGGCACACACACACACATGTAGACAGCCACATGTATACACACACACACACACACACAATTAAAAATAATAAAAATAAATCCTAAGAAAATCTAATGGCATCTACCTGCTGTTATTCACCACTGAGGATGTGGTGTGTTGCGATCATATCTTCCTTATACAGAGTCTGCTTAGCCTGACCTCAGTAATTGTTAATCTTCTAATCTAGGATAAAGAGAGATGGAGATGGTGGTCGGGGGTACATAGCCACAGTTAGACAGGAGGAATAAGGTTTTATTTTTAAAACTTTGAGATATGACAAAGCCTGGTGAATAATGAGCAAACAGCAGATGCTCTTGCCACAGGGAATGAAGCACTTGAGATGATAATTTTAGGGGGTTTAATGGTACTTCATTGTGTTTTAAAGTCATAATGTTACTTAAATTTGTTGTTTTCCTTTTTATTGCTTAAGTGTCTGGCATGTACTCCATGTGAGTTCAGGTGCCCACAGAGGCTGGAAGAGGGCATTGGATTCTCTAAAACTGGACAAACCAGGTCTTAAGTCTTACAGTTTGTGTGCTGGTAACTAAATGTGGATCCTCTGAAGAGCAGAGAGTGCTTTTAGGTGATGAGCCATCTCTCCGGCCCCATAGAACATCATCATGTACCCTATAAATACATGTAACTATAACATATCAATTTACAATGATAAAAATAGAAAAATTAAAATGAATGATGTCTATTTCTTTCCCCACTTAATAATTTGTTAGTTTTTATATATTATTTTACAATCACCTCTTCCCCCAAGAAATTCAACATTTGGCAAATTCTTCATCATAGTTTTCCTTCAAATGTGGCAACACATGAAATAAATATCATTTCTACTTTTCTCCCTAAACATCTTCATTACACATTTCCACTGTCTTCTGGGGATGTTGCTTGCTAGATATGATAGATGTTTCAGCTGCAAGATACATTGCTCTCAGAATTTTGAGACTGTTCTATGTGTAATTCTGTACTGGTATTGAAGAGTTTGGTGCCAGTGAGATTCCTTACCCTCAAGTAGCATGTGACCTGGTTTTTTTTGTTGGTGGTGGTGGTGATGGTTGTTTGTTTGTTTTTCTGGAACTTTTGAGGATCTTCTGAGATCTGAAATTGTAGGATGGCATACTTTAGAGCATGCAACAGACAATGGTATCAGAGCTTCATGAAGTACATCTTCCCTCTACAGTACAGAGCGGCTGTACAAAAGCCTGTCTGGTCTGTGTGGTGCTTCTTAGCTTTTGCTCCAGGAAGAAGTTTGTGACTAGTTCTTGTCAATAGAAAGAGCACGGGCAGAACGGATGTATGCAAAAAGTTCAAGTGATAGGACTTGGACTGGAGGTAAGCACCAGGGATGCCCCCAGCTCTTGGCCCAGCAGTGACTCGGGAGTCAAAGTTGTGTCTATACATTCACCCTGTCTTCTGTTTCAGCCCCATGTCTCATTACTCACCTACTTGGTGACTATATTTGGCCTCTGGTGACAACTAACCCATGTCTTCACATCCTCCAGTTGCTATTATCTGCTGAATTGCTGTTCATCCATTACTTTTCCATCTTCTAAACATTTATCAAAATCCTTTTCTGTTATTTTCTCTGTATTTATGACTCTTGGAGGGGCTTGGGTGAGGAAGAGAGCGTGTTGATTGGCCTGAGCTGTTGTGACAAATAAGTATAGAAGTAGTGACTCAAAGCAACAGCAAGATAGGCCTGGAAAGATGGGTCAGTGGTTAAGAGCACTGAGATGGTGAGTGCAAATGGCCCTTGGAGGCTCACATATGTGGACACTGGTCCCCAGCCAACGGAACTGTTTGGAAAGCAAAGAGAACTGTAGTCTTGTTGAAGGAGGTGTGTCACTACTGGTGGGCTTTGAGGTTTCAAAAACACATACCATTCCCAGTGACTTCTTGATCTGGTTCCTGCTTGTGGATCAGATATAAGTTCTCAGCTACTGTTTCATCACCAAGCCCACCTACCTGCTGCCATACTCCCTGCCATGATGGTCATGGACTCACCCTCTGAAACTATAAGCAGCCATTGAATGTTTTCTGCCAACTTTGTAGCAAAAGCTAAAACTTGGAGTTCCAGGAAGAGAAGAACAATGAATGAGTGTAGAGAGACACACGGACTCTCGGGTTCTTTTCCTGATAAAAGAGACCAACTTTATTTTACATTTTGGTCTATTTAAAGGACAGAGCAGAGTTACTGGGTCATTGGGGGTGTCAGGCCTCATTTAGAGCATTAGAGGTCATAGGGCTCAATACCTTGTGAACACTCTTCCTCCAGAAGCACAGCCACAGGCATTTTTCTTTGGCTATCAGATTGCCCTGAAGTATTCTGTAGAGAAATGAAGGCCAAGGGGAGGCTTAACTGAGTCATGGGTTCTCCTTGAATTCAGGCTTGTCCTTAAAAGGAGATCTTTCACAGGCCATTTGTACAGCAACAGCTTTCTATGTTACCTTTGGTTGTGCTGTTGTATCAAGTCGATAGAGGAGTAGCTACGTTAGAGCACATGCTGCTCTGACCAAGGACCCAAGCACTCCTGTCTGGAGGCTCCTGGACGTTGTTACTCTAGCTACAGGGGACCTGATGCCCTCCTCTGGATTCCAGGGGCACTTGCACCCCTTCACACAGACATAGAAGTATACAGCAACTTAAAAGATAAAATACATCTCTCTTTTTCTTTTCAGCAACAGAAACTTGTTCTTGTGTGATTCTGAAAGTAGAAGTGTGAAATCAGGTTTATTTGTCCAAATCAAGGTGTTGACAGAGCCTCATGCCCTCTGAATCAGCAACCACATGCCTGGCAAGAAGTGACTTGGGAGGACTTATTTTAACTCATGGTTTTACAGTCCATCATGGCACGGAAGGCACAGTGGCAGGAACAGCTCAAGACAATGGCAGCAAGAGTTAGGAGCTGTGTGCTCCCTGACCAGAAGCCAGAGGGAGCACTGCAGTGTGGCTTTTAGCCTCAAGGTCTACCCTTGCCTCTTCTTAAAGGTAGTTAGAACATCTCCAAACAATGCCACCTTTTGGTACCAAACACTGCTAGGCAGTGGGATACATTTTACAACCAATCAGTAGCACCGCTTGAGGGGACAGCCCTGCCTTGTGTCTTCCAGTTTCCAGTAGCTGCTTGCGTTTCTTAGTTTGTGGGTACATCACTCCAATTCCCCCCCTCCCTTAGTCACATTGCTTCCTCTTCTAGATGAATTCTAGAAGAATACTTGTGGTTTTGCACTTCAGATGCACCCAAATAATCTACAATCTCTGTATCTCAAAGCCTTCAACTTCATCTATAAAGGCTAGTAGATTAGACAGCATTCACAGGTTCTGTGGAATGAGCTGTACACAAATCTTTGGACACTGGTTCACAGCCTACCACAAGAAGATAAAAAGCATACGGTCAGTCCACAGTTTAACTTTTTTTTCCTTTTTGAAGCATGATGTCCCTATGTAGCATTGGTTGACCTTGAACTTACCATCCTCCTGCCTCGGGCTCACAGGTTCTTGGTTTGCAGGCAAATGTCCCAACATCCTGCTTTCCATCCTATTAAATGGACTGCAGGTCCACGTTTGCGTCTAGAATCATTAGAATTCTTTTCTTTTTCTTTCTATCTTTGTTTCTTTTTCATTTAAAACTCATCCAGCTGGGTTTTGTTTTAGAATGAAACTTCTTTTTTATCCCAAGCTCTGATTATAAAGTAGTTTATTTTCCCCATCAAAATAAAGTAAATGACTATCTAAAAACAAATCAACATCAAAACCACTGCATTTATTTTCCTATAACAAATACAAAAAAAAATAAAGTAAGGGTTTTGTGGCTGTTGTTTGTTTGTTTTTGTTTTAAATCAATACCATTAAGAAATTGCCTTTGCTCACTTTGTTTCTGCTTGAGGAATGGAAAGTCCCTTCTGCATGTCATTCTCATCTGATGACAGCTCCCTGACAGCAGGCTGGCATATTATAAGCACTTAGCATAACTCCTACAGACACACAACAGAGGGAAGGCTGTGTGGGTTAGGAATGGGCACTCTGCCACTCATTCACCCCTCCCTGCCTTCCAAGCAGCGGACTCTCCAAAGCTGGCACTGCAGTTCACGTGAGGGTTGTTAAGACAAAGCCAGCCCAGGCCCCAGTCACACTCCCAGGGCTCAAAGGCCTGGCTGCTCTTCAAACTGATCGCCCTTTCCCTTGCTTCTGGCACCCAAAACAAATAGCCAATTGCCTTCATGGGCTTTCTGTAAGGCTGTGAATAGGGATTGTTCCATTTTAGTCCCCTTCTCCCTCTGTGCAGGATAATTTGGAGTATGCCAGGGTGACTGTTTCATTTCAGAGCACTGTAATTTATTTGTTTGGGACCTTCTGTCCATAAGCCATTTCTGTAGTGGTACCAAGAAAAACAGAAGGTTTCTGAAAACTTGAGGTGTCGAGCTGGACAATTCTTTAAAAAAAAAAATAAAAAGTATTTATTTGGAGTGTGTGTCCCTACATGGGTGTGGCAGGCACAGGACACGTTTCAGGAGTTGGTTTTCTCCTTCTGCTGTGTGTTTCCTTGTTGAACTCAGGACAGTAGGCTTGGTAGGAAGCTCCATAGCCCACTGAGACATCTTGCCAACCCTTGTGACGGACCCTTGATTTTTTGCTAGTTTTATTTGTCTTCCTCCCCTCCCCTTGCATCTTCCTCTTCTCTTTCTTTTTCCTTCCATTTCATTTTTTTTCCCTTAAGACAAAGTCTGTTGGGCAGTGGTGGCACACACCTTTAGTCCCAGCACTCAGGAGGCAGAAACAGGTGGATCTCTGAGTTTCAGGTCAGTCTGCTATTTGTCCAGGTTGGCTTCAAATTCAATGGTTCAAGGGATCTTCCTGCCTTAGCTTCTCAAGTGCCTGGAAATACAGACAGACACTGCTATGACTCGTTTAGCTTTCATCTGAATTGTGACTTTCGTTTTATTGAAAGGATGACATAATTTGAATCACTCTGTTAGCCAAGTACTAATATAACAAGTGCCTCTCTCTCTCTCTCTCTCCTTCCATGTCTATGTTGTTCATTTTTATCTAATAGGGTTCTTCTCTATAGACCTGGCTGTCCTGAACTCACAATGTAGCCCAGGCTGGCTTGATCAGGTAGCAGCCCTCCTCCATCAGTATCCCAAGTGCTGGCACAATAGGTGTCACACCACTTCTTTTACACATCAGCCACTATTGGTTGGTTTTGTTCTGCAGTCCTGAAGTCCCCACCCCTGATCAGTGATACGTGCACATACAGCCATCCTGTCATGGATCTTTCTTTCATGGTGATCTAGTTTTTTTGCAGATTCTGTTCTGTTACTTTCACCATTTCCTATTTCTAGTACTCTCTTGAGATAGAGCTCTCCCATGCTCGTCTGGCACCAAGTCTTCTCCCTTACTTGTTGTTTCTGATCTGCCCGTTTTGATTTGGAGTGTGCCAGAGAGAAACAAGGATGAATCAAGTTAGATCTAAGCAGTGGCGGTAAGAAGACAAGAGGGAGGTGCAAGGACAAGCAGAGACTTGTGGAGACATTCTGTGGTTTCCTTCTTTAAATCCAGACCCTAACACAGACAAGCACATTCAACTCAGAATTCTCGTCAGTGCTTGCCGTGTAGATAAACAGCATAGCAGAAATGAACGTTGAAGCTCTAGGTGCCTCTCTTGGATTTCTCTCCTCTGCCCCTTAGATCTCTTCTAAATGCCTGAGTATACCACAATGATGCCTGCTTTACAAAATGTTTGTTTCTGGAAGTTGTAAAAAAGTGAAGGGGGGGGGCATTTAGAGTTACAGAGATGAATCCAGACTTAGCTCAGTGACCTTGGACAAAATATAAAACTCTTGAAGTTTAAGCTTTGCCATAGACAGTGTTTACCTCATTAGTAGTTATCAAGAAAATGTACAGAGAGGTCTTAGGGTAGTGAGTGATATGTAAAACAACCCAATCATCAGCAGGGAGGAGCCAAGTGAGTTGTGAGGTCAGGGGAGGCTTCCCTGCAGCCAGAAGAATGAACACCAGCTGCAGATGCCAAGAGCTGTTTAAAGCCGAGGAAACTGGGTCACTGGCATAGAAAGAGATTGAGTTCTACTTGCTGTCGGAGGCCAGCAGTGCAAGGTTCCACCCTGTCTACTTATAACCTGTGTCCTTCTATAGCCTTAGCCGCTGAGAAGATGCTAGATGGTACCTGTGACTTTCCATTCTCTCTAGCTCCATAAGTTCAATTGCCCGTCATTCTGTTCACCCCCTTGAGTGATCCTCAGATACTCTATACATCTCATGGCCCTTTCTAGTCATTTGGCCAAGCCGGCACCTTGCTTAACTATAACTCTCCAACCTACCTTGTATCATCATCCATAGAAGGATGACTTGCAATTTCCTGGACCAGTGCTAACACATTGGTGTGTCATCCCTTCCTATGTTGAAACCCAGTCCTCGATAGGATAGTATTAAGAAATGGGGCTTGGGGGGATGGGCAACACAGTCCTGAGGGTTCTGCCTTCCTGAGCGGGATTAGTGCCTCTATAAAGGAGACCGAAGTGAACCTGCTTTCCCACTTTTGTTGTGCAGTCATGTGAGAACTTAGCAAGAGGCACTATCTAGGACTTGGGGTGGAGTTCAGTGGTAAAACACTTCCATAGCATTCACAAGGCCCTGATTATGATTCCTGCCACTGAGAAAAGAGGAAAATACCAATGTTTGGATGATCTATTTAACATTCAATCTGCCGGTGCATTCACCATGGCATCTCTAAGCCCTGGAACTGTAAGAGACAAATCTCTATTATTTGTAAACCATCCAGCATAAGATATTGTGTTATAGTAGCCTGGATAGACAAAGACATCTACTCTCAACTTAAACTTAGGGAGGGCTTTAGGCTGCTGAGCAATATTATCAAGTTCCCAAGGTCTTTATCGTCTTCATTCTGCTTACTCTGCGCTGATGAAAAGATGGGGGCTACCTCTGAACCTCAGTGTCTCCTCACCCAGCTACAAAAGTATCATAACCACACACCTCCCTCTATCCATCCTCTCTCTCTCTCTCTCTCTCTCTTATTTTCTGAGACAGGGTCTCACTATGTAACCCAGGCAGCCCTTGAACCCAAGATTGTCTTGTGTCTTGAGTCCTACCTTCTAAGCACTGGGTTGTAGGCCTGTACTACCATGCCTGGTATACAAGTCTACTCTGTAAAGCACTCTTGTCTCTCTCTAAAAAGGCATTCCTACCAGTCAAGTCCACAAAACCTGTTGAAAAGTAACGGGGCAGATGGTGCTTGGCAGTAATGGGAGCCTATAGAAAAGGAGTGGGGCATACGGCCATAAGCAGGTTTTACTCTCATTGGCAAGTCATCTCTCTCTGTCTGAGATTTTTCTGATAATGAGATATGTGACATGTTTTAAGGTGATCAAAAGGCATAGCTGTGAAACATAATCCAACAGTGTAATCACTAAGCTTTTAAGTATCGGGGGAACTACAAACATCCTCCTTAGTAACTGTTTTCTCCTTTCTCCCAGGTACTTGCCATAAAGCTGCAGCCTAAAACTTTACGTTTTAAAAATCCTCACCTATTTTATTTGTTTGTGTCAGTATGAAGGTGCACCCCCTGGAGGCTGGAGATCAGCGCAGGGAGTCTGTCTGTGTGTCCCGGGAATCTAACTCAGGACATCCAAGCTTGGTGGCGAGTGCCATTACCCACTGTGCCATCCTGTCAGCCAATAGGTTTAATTTTAGTATAACTATTAATCTTTTACTTCTAATACAGAGAGTGTCCCAAATGCACCTTCAACCCCCTCACTTTCTAGGTTCAAAGTTTTGTGCTTTCACAAAAGCACACCTCTCAGCTCCAGACTAAACTGGTTTGTTATTCTTTGTACCTGGAGTTGTTGTACCCTGTTGTTTACTCTGTAGGTTCACTTCAGGCTCTCTCCCCTCCCCTTACTCCAGCCAACTGAGGAGGCGCTGGCAGGTACCCTTCTGGGTTGGCCTTGGAATCTCCAAGTTTGTAAGGTACCAGTGACTGTTTTCTGTTTCCTTGGGCTCCACCTAGTGGGCTGAAGTGGCCAGCACTGCCTTCACTTGGATCTGTTTACAATCTTCTGGCTGCTTGGGCAATTCCCTCCCAAGATACAGAGGCTGGCAAATCCAAGGTCAGGATACCGACAGATGTGGTGTGATGTTAGGACCAGCTGTCTCATGGATGACACTTACGGTGTCATGTGGGTGCAAGGACTTCTAGAGGTTTTTAACCTGTGGGTCTCAACCCCGTTGTGAAATGACCCTTTTACAAGGGTCACCTAAGACTATTGGAAATGCAAATATTTACATTGTGACTCATTACAGTAGCAAACTTACAGTTACGAAGAAGCATTGAAATAAGTTTATGGTTAAGAAGATTGACTAGAGGATCTCCGTAGGGCTCTTTTCCTTGGACACTAATTCAATTCACAGACATCTGACCCCTTAACCCAGTAGTAAATCATCGTCCAAAGAGGATGACCCCCCCCCCATCTTTGACTTGGTATCAGGTAGGATTTCAGCATATTAGTGGAGATGGAGATGATATGATGCAAATATAGTAAGCAGCACTTAGACTTAGTGTTTCCTTTTTTAAACTGCTCATTCTTAGAATTGCAAGACCTTACTATTGTACCTCATGGCCACATTACTTCATTACCTGGGCTAGGAGGAGCTATCAGAAGATGCACCTTACATCCATGTCACTGACACTCAACTGCTTGTTCTTCTTATCATTATCATTCTTATTTCTTAGGGACACAACTGCCATGGCACATGTAGCTGCCAGAGGACAACTTTGTGAAGTTGGTTGTTTCCTTGCACTTTCATGTGGGTTCTGGAGATTGGCCCAGCTTTTTGACTTTAAGGGCCAGTGCTGCAGTCCCTTAGGCCTCGATTGCTCTTTTTAATATACAAACTTTGTCTCATTGAAAAAACCTTCTAGGTAAATGCATCATTTATACAATTAAACTCTTTTTCTCTACCTTATGTAAGGAAATCTGGTCCAAGGGGCATATGTAAATCTCAAACACTTGGAGTGAGTTTTTGTCTGTTTTACTTTACTTAGACTCTCAAGTCCTAGGCAACACTTACTGAAAGGTACAATGACGCAGTGCTGACTTAAGACATTGGGAGTATAATATTAGAATTGATAAATTCTGGGGGTAGGAAAGGTTGCCATGGGAACAAAACAAACATTGGTGAGAAGGTTGTAATGGTAAATCAAGGAAGGGAGATGGGGAGAGTAGATACTGTTTCATGATAAGCAAAGATGCACCGGTGAAGTGCCGTTTGCCAAGTTCCATAAAGAGAGCAAAGAAAGCCTGCAGCACTGATGAGTTGATTACATGTGGTGTAAAAGATAGAACTCCTGGACTGGAGAAATGGCTCAGTGGTTAAGAGCACTGGTTGCTCTCTTTCAGAGCTCCTGAGTTCAATTCCCAGCAACTACATGATGACTCACAACCATCTATAATGGGATCTGATGCCCTCTTCTAGTGTGTCTGAAGGCAGCAACAGTGTACTAACATATATAAAATAAATAAAATCTCAATAGAATTCCTGCCGTGACCACTAATTTGGCCTAAGAACAACTGGAACACTGGGGTGATGTTTAGCTCAGTGGAAGGGCGTGTACACATGGGAGACTCTGAGCTCAATTAATTTCTTTCTTTTGTTTTTTGTTTTTTGTTTTTTGTTTTGTTTTGTTTTTTTTTCGAGAAAGGAATTTTCTGTGTAGCCCCGGCTATCCTGGAACTCACTCTGTAGACCAGGCTAGCCTCGAACTGAACTCGGAAATCCACCTGCCTCTGCCTCCCAAGTGCTGGGATTAAAGGTGTGTGCCACCACTGCCCGGCTGAGCTCAATTTCTAACAAAATGTTTCAACAAGAAAAAAAAATCCCAAACAAACACCAACCAAGATAGAAAAGAACCCAAAACAAAAGTAAGCAAACAAAACTGAGTTTGGATCCCCAGCACACTCATTAAAAGCTGGATGCAGTGTAGTCCCAGCACTCAGGAGCCAGATAATCACAGGGGCTTGCTGACAAGCCAATCAAGGCTAACCAGCAAGCTCCAGGTTCAGTGGGAGACCCTGTTTCAAAAACGGAGGTTCAAAAGCACTTAGCAATTGATGAAGGTACCCGACGTTGACCTTTGGGCTCCACACACACATGTACTTCCATGTACAAACAGACACACACATTGGAATCACTATACAACACACACGCACACACGCACACACGCACACACACACACCAGTCATTTTTGCCATTTTAAATTGAAGTGTATGTTAGTTTCTACTTGGAGATGTTAAATCGGTGTTGGGAAATCAGATGTCGAGTTTAGACTAGTGGCCTGGCCTGGAGAGAAAAGTTTATGCTTTAGCAACATACAGATCTGTAGATGTATTTTCATCCAGCAGCTGACCAGAGGTTTCTTTAATAAAAATATATATATAAAATATATATATAAAAGAAGTTTGAGGATTGGTGCATGGAACACCCTAACATTTATTAGAGTTGGGGAGAGCGAAGGAAACCCATGAAAGAAAAAGCAGTGACCAAGATAAGATCAGAACTCTAAGTGAGGTCAGTTCACACTCAGGGAGGAAGTGTAACATTTTCTGGTGACATGACGAGTGGCACTGAGGACGTAAGCGAGACAAAAACCGGAAACTGACCATGATATTTAGCTGGGTGGAAGGTTTTTCTTGACTTTGATTGTTCTAAATCAATGATGTGATAACATAAAAGTTGAAATGATCTGAGGAGGGACTATGGGAAGAGGAGAGGAGGAAGGAGCATACAGAACTCTTCTGATTTCTTATTTGTTTTTACAGAAAGACAGATGACAAAACGTTATCTTCAGGGTTATTATGTAGCATCAAAGCAATGTGAATTTTTGATATGAAGACCAAGGATTCTGCAGGGTTCAAGGATCTTGAACCCACGAGTCACCTAGGAATGTGCTGAGACATACTTTTGATTTTAACCCTAAAAACACTGTAACTATCCAAACATCCAACACCTTGCAGAACAGACCTATGGCCAGTGGTGGCAGGTAGTGAGAAACTACGCCACATGGTACTCCAGAAGAGCCTTTCTGCTGTTGGCTATAATATTTGAGATGGTAGTATATGGCCTGCTGTGCTCTGGAATACATGGTTGGGAGTGCATCAGTGGACCCTATAGTTTAAAAGTTCAGAGGCCATCTTTGCAAAACAAATCTTACCTGGCATTTTTATGGAACCTGAAAAGGTGACATTGTAACAACATCCTTCCCACTAATCATCAGATTTTTTTAAAAGCCATAGTTGTGTGTGAACAAGTCACACTAGGTTCCAAGTACCTATTCTGTAAATATCTATTTACAAGATAAATCTTTATGACTAAGCCTGGGTCATTTGTTGCTGTGTGACCTCCCAAATGGCCACAATTTTTTCTGATGACTGGTACATGTTTGTTCTTTTGATTTGTTATTATCATCTTTCCAAATGACTTTATTACTCTAGTTGAAAATTTGAATTTACTAATGAATTATTTAGTACTCAAAAAATTAAAAATATGTTTTTATTTTTTTTCCAAGTTTTTGTGAGTATAGTTACTCACTCTACAGTCTTATTTTCACACACACACACACACACACACACACACACACACACAGAAAGAGAGAGAGAGAGAGAGAGAGAGGATACCTACCACTGTCTTCTGTTTTTGTTTTGTAGGAGTGTGTCGGCTCTGGCAGTCAGCACACACCCAACAGATTCTGCTGAGCCACATGACGGGAAACCAAACCTAAGAGTTAGAAGCAGCTGTAGCGTATGCTGTGCATGTCTGTACAGACATGTTACGTGGGTGCTGGTACCCAAACTCCCATTTCCATAACTGAGCAGCAAGCTCTCCAACTGCTGAGCTGGCTCTTCACTCCCTCTAGTTTTAGTCCTGAGAAGAATTTATTTAACAATTATTCTTTCATACTTTGTGATCTTATGTTCAGTGTAGAAGATCTTTTTCTATTTCCCAGTAAGAAGATAAGGTTTTTTATATATTTTGTCATAAGGCTTTTGATTTTGTTTTAGCTTTTGTATTAGGTATATGGTGTTTTGATCCAATAGTGTATATAATATGGTAAAATTACTATTCCCCACCTTGAAAGGACAGGCAGTTATTCTAGCTTCATTTGTAGGAAAGATATTAATTTTTCATTAAATCTTTCATTAAAGAAAATTTGGATTGTTTTGTCAAGTCACTTGGCCGCACACTCTTAAATGTTCGTGGACTTTTCTCTTTTTTTTCTTCCTTCCACGAATTTGTCTTTCTTTTTATTATTAGAGTCAATAAATCTTGACTCTATTTCTTCCCTCCACAAATTTGTCTTTCTTTCTATTATTAGAGTCAATAAACCTTGATTCCATTAGTTATTACTTACTCTTCTCCCCTGTCCCAGGACCCTACATTACAGTTAGTCACCACGTGTCACTCTTGGCTTTGACAGCTCTTCCATTTTTTTTTTTCATACTTTATTTACATTTCAAATGTTTCCCCCTTTCCAGATCTCCCCTTTGGAACCTCCCCATTTCCTCCTGCCACTATGGGGGTATGCCTCCACCCACCCACCCATCCACTCTCATCTTCCCTCTTTGGCATTCTCCTATACTGGGGTATCTAACACTTTCAAGCCCAAGGGCCTCTCCTCCCCCTGATGGCTAACAAGACGCTCCTCTGCCGAATATGTGGCCAGCACTATGGGTCCCTCCATGTGTATTCTTTGGTTGGTGATTCAGTCTCCAGGAGTATCGAGGGGTCAGGCCAGTTGCCACTTTGAAAATTTCTGATCATGTATTGTACAGAATGTTTCTCAGTAAGTTTCTCTGGTGGTGTTCTCAAGATTAGTGTTCAGGTTTAGATATGGTTTTGACTATGCTTTCTAAGGTCATCAGTGTGGTATGGTTGGAGATGGTGGAACCTCTAAAAATGACTAGGTCATAGGAATGCCAGTCAAAGCAAGGGACCAATCCTAGTCTCTCAGAGTGTGTTAATTCCCAAGGGTGAGTAGTTATGAAAGGAGAAGGATTGGCCCCTCAACTCCCCCACCCCACTCCTCACCTTACCATGTGACCTCTTCTGTTCTGCCTTGGTGACACCATCTACCATAGAGCCTTCCTCAGAGCTGAAATGGATGGTATCAACTGATCTTCAACTTGTGGTCTCTCAAACTGGAAGCTAAGCAAACCCCTCTATAGATACTCAGCTGTAGTTACTGTGTGTTCCAGATGGTTTCATGTCAACTTGACACAAAGCTAAAGTTATTAGGGAGAAAGGAACCTCAATTGAGAAGATGCTTCCATAAGATTGGTAGCAGGCAGCCCTGTAGGTCATTTTCTTAATTAGTGATTGATATGCAAGAGCCCAGATCCATAGTGGATGGTGCCATTCCTGGGCTGGTGGTCAGTGCTGTGGTCTATAAGAAAGCAGGTTGAACAAGCCAAGAGGAGCAGGCCAATAAGCAGTACCCCTCCATCATCAGCCCCCAAGTTCCAGCCTTGCTTGAATTCCTGTCCTGACTTCCTTCATGGTGATTACAATGTGCAAGTGTGAGTGAAATAAGTCATTTCCTCCCCAAGTTGCTTTGGCCATGATGTTTCATCACAGCAAGAATTAGAAGCACTAATTAAGACACCATGTTAAGGCAGCAGAACATGACTGTCCTGTAGCTTCTGCCCCTGGCTCTGTTTTTGTTCAGTTTTGTTTTGTTTACATTCCAGATTACCTAACATTTGTAGGCTTCTGCCTCTGTGCACACACCTGGCGAATTCTGCTAGGTCATTGGAGGCAAAGCATAGGAGTTGAGAGTAGCAGTCTTGTGATTTAGGGTCAGAGAGAGACAATCCAAGGACTAAGGGTTTTCATTTCTTTATTCTTTCTTCCCCATATTTACTGTTTGTTCTTTGAAGCCGATGTAGCAAGAGCCTCATCTGGAACTTCCTGCTTTTTCTATCAACTTTAGGACCTTGCTCTTTGACTTAATAAATAGTCTCTGGCTGGCTGCCAGCCATCATGTTGGAACTTTTTGATTACTTAATTTTGCTGTTTCCTTTGACGTTACATTGCAGGACACTATGTATTGTAACCCTTGGTTGTTTCTAATCATTAGACTGTGAAATCAAAAACAATTCTTGAGAGAACAGTCTCCCAGTTATGTATTGAGAATACACATTTTTTTTTTACATTAATACTGATCTGTATATGATTTTAGGATCTTGAAGTATCACCAATTTCCAAGCAATTGTCTTTGCAAACTTGGAAGAGGGGAAGCAGAACATTTCCCAACCCACAAAAAAAAGCCAATAGGATTTCTCTTCCCCATTGTTTGCACGCCAGAGGGTCTTGCTGCCTCTACTGCTGAACAGGAAAGTCTAGCATACGTTTTCAAAGTTCCATCTCACTAGGTATGAAGACTAATCTTCATTTACTTCAGCTGCATTTGGGATGATTAAGAGGCAGACTTCTGCACAAGCACATGCAAGTGTTTCTAGAAGAGTTTTAACTGAGGAGAGAAGGCCCACCCTAAATGTGAGTGGCGTTAGTTCATGAGCTGCCTAAATACAAAGGATGAAGGAGAAGGCCTCTGGAGCAATCAGCATCCCTATGGTGATTTGAATGGGAATGCCTCACATAGGCTCATAGATTTGAATACTTGGTTAAAGTGGATACTTAGGGCTTCTTTGGAAAGTCAGTTGTGTCTGATGGTGTTTTGCTGGGGCAAACACATGAAGGAGTGTTTTCCTGAAGCAGACACAGGGGAAAGGATGTTTTGCTAAAGCAGACACCTGAAAGAATATACGATAAAGGATTCTTCACTAATGACATGCATGTATTGGTTCACCTTACATTGTGTAGCTGAGCTCCATTTGTCACGAGAGAAATGCACCAAAAACCTTCTGGTGGTATTCTTGATGGCTTCTTGCTGCTTCCTCAGATTTGGGCCAATTATCAGGGTGATGTCATTTGAGTTTTTGTTGTTGTTGTTTGTTTGTTTTTGTTTGTTTGTTTGTTTTTCAAGACAAGGTTTCTCTGTATAGCCCTGGCTGTCCTGGAACTTGCTCTGTAGACCAGGCTGGCCTTGAACTCAGAAATCCACCTGCCTCTGCCTCCCAAGTGCTGGGATTAAAGGCGTGCGCCACCACTGCCCAGCTGTCAGTTGCGTTTTGCTGAGACAGATTGTAGAGGCAACACTTGTGGTGAGGCAAGACCCGTGGAGGACATTTGATGTTTGGAGGGAGCATAAATAGGACTTAACAGACAGTGACAGATTCTGGCTTGCATAGCTAGCTTTGCTATGCTTCTTGATCTCGAGTCTTTATCTTAGATTTATTGAGAGAGGTACAGCAGAGAACTTCTCCTGGCATCCCTGATGGTGTTAATCGCTCCTGCTGACTCGTGCCCATTCAGCTGAGGCTTGGCTATTTCTGCTAGGTCGTGCCACCACTGCTGATTCATATTTGCTATCCCAACCCTACTGAACTAGACGCTGGTATATTCCTGAAGTATTTGCAAGTAGATTGAGCTGCTGCTGCTGAATCTTATGAACTGAACTGATGATTTCCTGATGATACAGATGGGATTTGCTCCAAAGAACCATTTCTACACAGGTCCACATCCCCCGTATCCTAGTAACTTCCTTTTCCACTACCTCTGATGGAGGGTGGGCTAGAAGGGAGGGTTAAGCATTTAAGACCCATATTAAAAATAGGGTCTGAAAAAAAATCAAAGCTTACACATATATTACATGTAATTCTGTGTATAGATATATACATATAGTTTTTTTCTCATCATAAATAGGACTTTTTATTTGTCACTATTAAAAATCTGGATTTTAAACCAATTCTTGGACTGGTTGTTCATATCCATCAGCTCCTTCAACCTTAACATCTGTCTCGTCGCCGGTTGTTTTCCCAGAACTGCCACTGTCACCATGGAGCTCAATGAGCTTTCCCAATTCAGACTTGGGTTTCTTCAGCATTTTTACTTTTCTAACAAAGACACCATGAAGAGGATAAATGGACCGGCACGCCTGTTCTATGTCTTTCCCAATGCCGTCTGGAATCAGTTTATTAAGCACTTCCTTCAAGTCATTTGTCCGCACTTCTTGGGTCATGATTTCCACCACCGTCTTCTGGATCTGGTGGACCTGCTGGTGCTGTGCATATGAGGTCTTTCTTATGGTTGTTGCATTTTTTTAGTGAAACCAACACAGAAAAGTCAGAGCAGATACCCATTGATTGTCTTGACATCATCATGAGCTTCTGTCATGGTCTGCCACTTTTTGACCATGGAACACATTTTGTCCCAGGTGAGATCCATGTCACGGATGTTAGTCAGACAGTTTTTGCCCTGAACGTTCTTAGTAATTAGCTTGACTTTTCTAAATGAAACTTCATCATTCTGTAGATTGGCAAGACGCACTTCGAACACACGTCCCTTGAGGCCATCAGATGCAATGTTGGTTCCTTGAGTCCTTGTGATGAGTGTTTTTCTGATATTCCTAATCTTGAACATTGCTGGAGATTTCACATCACACCAGTCTTTCTTAGAGAATGGCTCAACCACTTTCTTCTTAGCTACCTTCTTGCCACCTTTCGTCAGGCGCTTGTTCTTGCCGACTGCCATGGTGCCAATCAGAGAGCCAAAAGAGCCACATATAGTTTAAATGAATTATTTTCCATCTGTGCTGACAATGCTCCCTCCAAGAGCCAAAGACCACCTAACAAAACTCCAATATTAGGGCTGTCCAAGAGACTCCCAAACACATACCCTATTGCTATTGTCCTTGATTGCCCCCAAGAAGTGGAAGTTAAGTCCTTATTGCTGAAGACATCATGTACTTTAGACATAGGGGTCCTAACAGCTCCTAAGATGGAACTGATCTGAATGACTCCTCCCTAAAGATTAGCTTTCATGGTACCAGAAGGTACCATGCAAGCTTCCAAAGTGGGAAGCAACCAACAGTTCTGTCTAGCTATGATGACTATGAACCACAACAAGCAGCATGACCTCATAACCCTAAGTGTGTAGTAGTGGTCTGAATACCTTGGTGGTAACCAAAGGCTCTCTAATTGGACTTATGACCCACTCAATAGGAGAGACCATGCTTGGTACTAAAACCTAAGCCTGGGCAAGTGAAGCCGTGGGTCTTGGAGGAGAAAGTACTACCACCTTTTTAATAACCAGCACAATCCCTAGTCATGTTCTAAATATTTGACATTTTATTACAGATAAAAGTAATCTTCGCTCCTCATCAAGGGAATTTCTCTTTGCAACAAATGGAGACATAAAACCACAACCAATCAACATGAAGAGTTGTGGAGCCCAGTCCTGAGAGCGATATCTACAAAACCCTCCCACACCTAAGGCTTAGAGAGAACACTGTGAAAGATAGGGTGAAAAGATTATAAGAGACAAAGGTGCAGGGAGTTTGCTGTGAGAATGTATCTCCTACTAATGTTAGAAGTTACACCTTTAAAGTCTCACCAACATGACTGCCTAACATGAGCTGAACAAAGACAGGAGCAGTAGACATATAACATGGATGGGAGAAAGCCCATGTGGCTTCATCCTTACACAAAAACTATAGTCAGCTAAGGAATTCTGAGAATGGGAGAATTAGACGTTTTCAGGGAAGAGCATACCAACTGCTTATCTAATACCAAATGGTCAGTCCTAGTGTGTGTGTGTGTGTGTGTGTGTGTGTGTGTGTGTATTCATACTAAGCAGGTTATATTTAGGACTATATATGTATAAACATATACATATACGCATATAACAACATTAAAAAAAGAGGCCATGGGTTTGAAAGAGGAAGAAGAGGCATATGGGAGGCTTTGGAGGGAGGAAAGGAAAGGGAGAAATAATATGATTATATAATAATATCAAAATCAAAGAAAAACAAAATATCGGGGATGAATAATAATGGGATGCAAGACAGGATTGTGGGTAGGGATATCATTAACATTAAGGCATTTATTTAAGTGCAAGTTGCATCTTTTATTTTTAAAACAAATTTATTTTATTTTATGTATATGAATATATTGTAACTATCTTCAGACACACCAGAAGAGGGCATCAAACCCCATTACAGATGGTTCCAGGAGCCATCCTGTGGTTCCTGGGAATTGACCCCAGGACCTCTGGAAGAGCAGTCAGTGCTCTAAACCATTGAGCCATCTCCCTAGTCTACAAGTTGCATCTTTAATGTATGGAATTCACTCATTAATATTATCAGCTATTTGAGTTTTAAATCGTCTTGGGGGAGAGGGGTAGTTCTCAGAACAAAATTTATTTAGCAACAGAGCACTTGGCTAGCATTCACAGAATGCAGTTTGACCTCTATCAACACACACACACACACACACACACACACACACACACACAGAGAGAGAGAGAGAGAGCGAGCGCTTAGGTAATGCTTTCTGACCATATTCCTTTTTAAAAAATGTGTGTATGAAAGTATGTATGCATGTATGTATGCATGTATGTATGTATGCATGTATGTATGCATGTATGTATGCATGTATTATGTATGCATGTATGTATGTATGCATGTATGCATGTATTCATTTCACACCCCCTTCCCTCTTCTCCAGTCCTATCCTTACAAATTCCTCCCTGAATTACCCCTCCCACTTCAAGAAGGGGATGTCCCCCCCCCCTTCATTATCACCTGTCTTAGTTTTGGGGTTTTACTGCTGTGAAGAAACACTATGTCCAAGGCAACTCTTATAAGGACAACATTTAATTGGAGCTGGCTTACAGATTTAGAAGTTCATCCCATTATCATCAAGGTGGGAGCATGGCATCGTCCAGACAGGCATGGTTCTGGCAGAGCTGAAAGTTCTACATCTTCATCTGAAGGCTACTGGGAGAAGACTGGCTTCCAGGAAGCTAGGATGAGGGTCTTAAAGCTCATGCTCACAGTGACACACCTACTCCAACAAGGCCTCACCTCCAAATAGTGCCACTCCCTGGGCCAAGCATATACAAACCACCACATTCCACTCCCTGGCCCCCATAGGCTTGTTCAAACACAGGAGTCTATAGGGGTCATACCTAGCCATAGCATAATAAAAAAGTACACTTAGTCCAACTTCCAAAGTCCTCAGAGTCTATTCTATAGCAGTCTCAAAATGTTAAAAGTCCAAAGTCTCTTCTGAGATTCATCCAATCACTTAACTGTAATCCCCAAAGCAAGACAGGAAGCCAGCTGGGCGAACTCCCAACTCTGCATCTCCATGTCTGATGTCAAAACAGTCTTCAGATCTCCATTCCTTTTTCATCTTTGTTGACTGCAACAAAGTTCTTTCTCCTGGGGCTGGTTCCACTCCCTGTAAGCAGCTTTCCTTGGCAGGTATCCCATGGCTCTGGCATCTCTAACATCTTGAGGCCTCCAAGGCCACTTCAATGTTATAGCTTCTTGTTCCAGTGTCTGGGATCCACACATCATCCTCTGGGCTCCTCCAAAAGGCTTGGGTTACATCTCCAGCTCTGCCTTCTGTAGAACTGTAGGCTTTGGTTGACTCCACTCCACTGCTGCTATTGTTCTTGGAAATCATCCTGACATTTCCAATACACTGGGGTCATGCACTACACTAGGCTTCATCAATAGCCTCTCCTAGGCTCTCTTTATGGTGCCAAGCCTCAATTTCTTTGCATGACCCCTTTAGTCCTGGGCCATCAACTGCAACTGAGGCTGCACCTTCACCAGTGGCCTTCCCTGGCCTCTCATAGTGCCAAGCCTCAGCTGCTCTCCATGACCCCTTCATGCCTTCAAAACCAATACCACCTGGGTGATTCTTGTACTTTACCAAGTTCAGCTGCAACTTGAGGTACAACCTTGGCTACCTTTGGAACACAGCTTCATTGTGTTCTCAGAAAACACTTCCCAGAAGATTTCACCTCAGTGATGCCGGTCTCTTCTTAATCACTGCTAATTTCTTAGGTCTGACTAACCAACACCAATTGTCCTAGTAATTCCTTCTGTTCTTGACTCTAAAGTCAGAGCCACATGCCCGAAGCTGCCGAGTTCTGCTGCTTGCTGGGGCTGGAACATGGCCTCCTTGTTCTATTACATCATCACCAGCTTTCTGTTTTCCAACGTCTTCACTGCCTAAGCTTGGCTATCCTGAAACTTGCTCTGTAAATTGACCTTGAACTCAGATATCTGCGTGAACTCTGTCTCCTGAATGCTGGGATTAAAGGTGTGTGCCACCATGCCTGGACTTAAGCTTTTCTTCACCTAGAACCTGCTCTGTCTTAGGCTGGCCTTGAACTCAGAGATCTACTTGCCTTTGCCTCCTGAGATTAAAGTCTTATACTACCATGCCTGGACCTAAACTTAGCTGTGTGGGATCTTGCCCCAAAGTCACCACTCCCTTAATTCAATTTTATCTCCTAAAGCATAGGATTCAGCTTCATTTCACTTCCTGGTGCCCCTTTAATACTTGAACCATATTTTTTATATTTTTCCTTTCTAATCTTGCTACGCTTGTTTAAAATGCTCTTTTTGACACTTAAACAGAGAACAAAGTATTTGCTGGGCTTTTTTGAGTCTTTCTTTCTTTTTTTGAGTTTTTGTTTTTATATTAATTTTTTTGCAATTAATATAAATTTCTTTACCTTAGCCTTGGGTAGACTCTTCACATAAGGGCAAAAAGCAGCCAAGTTCTTCATGAAAATGCCACAAAACCAGTCTCTACACCACATACTGAAATTCTTCTCCTCTGAAACCTCTTGGGCCAGATCTATACAATTCAAATTACTTCCAGCAACAAAGTCTTCCATGTTCCTATTAGGTTGGCCCATTGAGCCCTACTTAAAGGATTCCTCTGCTTTCCAAATCCAACGTCCCAAAATCCACATTCTTCCAAAACACTCCAGTCCCTGGTACCAACTTCTGTCTTAGTTTTACTGCTATGAAGAGACAACATGACCAAGGCAACGCTTATAAGGACAGCATTTCATCGGTGCTGGCTTACAGTTCTGTAGAGCTAAAAACAACACTGCTAACTCCATTTTGTTTTCCAGATGCCATATGGGCCAAACTAAGGGCCTGGGAAACTAAACTTCTGACTTGCACAGGCGCAGAATGTCCCAGGGAGGTCTCCTCCCTGCCCACTGAATAGAATGACTCACCTGCCCACTGAACAGAATGACCCACCTGCCCACCGATCAGAATGTTAAGATCCCCACCCTGTCCACTGACAGGGGCCAAGCCAAGTGGAGGGTGCATTCCTGCCTACAGCCAATCAGCTTTTCGCTACTATGGAAACCCCCTAATCACCCACCTGTGGTTATTGCCTTTAAAATGCCCCTTTCCCTGGAGCACAGGATCGCCATCTTGTGGCGGTCCAAGCTAGCTTGCTTTGATTAAAGCCCTCTTGCTTGTGCGTCGAGTCAACTCCTGGTGGTCTTTGTTTCTGGGGTCTCGTGAATCGGGCACTACAATTCAGTCCATCATCATCAAGGTGGGAGCATGGTAGTGTCCAGACAGGTGTGGTTCAGGCAGAGCTGAGAGTTCTACATCTTCATCTGAAGGCTGCTAGGAGAAGATTGGCTTTCAGGAAGCTAGGATAAGGATCTCAAAGCCCACATCCACAGTGACACACCTACTCCAACAAGGCCATACCTCCAAATAGTGCCACTCCTTGGGCTAAGCATATACAAACCATCACATCACACCACCGATGGGACATCTAGTCCCAGCAGAACTGAGCACATCCTCTCCCACTGAGGCCCAACCAGGCAGTCCAGCTAGAGGAAGGAAATCTAATGGCAGAATCAGAGACAGCCCAAGCTCCAGTTGTTAGGGAACCCATATGAAGACCAAGCTGCACATCTGCTACAAATGTATAAGGTGCCTAGGTCCAGCCCATGCATGCTCCTTGGTTGGTGCTTCATTCTCTGTAAACCCCTAGGGCCCAGGTTAGTTGACTCTGTAGGTCTTCTTGTGGTGTCCTTGCCCCCTCCAGCTCACTCAGTCCTATCGTCCACTCTTCCACAAGACTCCCTGAACTGTGCCTGGTGTTTGGCTGAGGGTCTCTGCATCTGCCTCCATCTGCTGCTGTATGAAGCCTTTCATGAGACAGTTATGCTAGGCTCCTGTTTGCAACCATAACAGAGTATTATTAACAGTGTCAGGGGTTAGCACTCTCATATGGGATAGGTCTCAAGTTGGGCCAGTCATTAGTTGGGTGTTTCCTCAATCTACTTCATTTTTATCCCTGTGCATCTTATAGGCAGGACAAATTTTGGAACAAAGGTTTTGTGGGTGGGTTGATGTTCCCCTCCCTCCACTGGAAGTACTGTCTGGCTATAGGAAGTAGCCACTTCAATCTCTATATCCCTAGCTGCTAGGAGTCTCAGCTAGGATCACCCCCATAGACTCCTGAGAGCTTCCCCTGCCCCAGGACTCTAGGTAGTCCTAGAGATGCCCACCCACCCATTTCTGTTCTTTTTCACAGCCCTCTTCAGCCCCCTTCCCCATAGCTGATCCCCATCTCCCAACCTGTTCTCTTTCTCCACCTCCAGTGACTATTTTATTTCCCCTTCTGAGTGAGATTCTAGAATCCTCCCTTGGGCTCTCATTACTTAGTTTCTTTGAATTCCTACCTTATTCCTAAATCTCATGATTCATTTAGAATTTTAAGTATTTACAATTGAGTATAATGTTAAAAAACTATAGTTCTTTTATTTATGCCCTAGACTTGGGACCAAGGATATCTGCTACTATAGTGGGCCTTAGGTTTTTCATCTAGAAAATAAGAGAACAGGGAGTTTCTTTTTCTTTTTGGTAACTTGCATGTTTCCAGCATACAGAGTTGCTCACAAGTGAGCTAAATACTATGGAGATTCCTAGCACAGTTCCCAACAAAGGCATTGCCAAATGTACTCTATGTCCAGGACACTGTGCCAAGTGTTGGAGACAAGGACAAATGAGACGAAGTTGGGAGGATTCCATCTAAAGAGGCAGTACACATTATTTGTATTAGAACTAAAAGTGCCATGGATCCCCAGAGCTCAGGAAACACAGAATTGTTACAACATTGTATACTTTACACCACACATTTTATAAGCATCATCCCATTTGAAACATGGGATGTGCTAGGTTCTATGACAATAAAGAAGGTATTGTAGATACTGAGTGCAAGAGGATGTGATCCATTCGGAGGAATAGGATTGACGTAATGGGAAAGATGGGGTAAAGTGCTGTGGCTTGAATGTTCCTTCCGAGATCCATTTTGAAGTTTAATTGCCAACAGAAGTCTGGTTAAAGGGTTGGGTGGAGCTGTCAGGAAGAGATGAAGGCTTTGCCCTGACAGATGGGATTAATAACTCTATAAAAGGCTAATAGGGGCTGGAGAGATGGCTCAGCACTTAAGAGCATCGACTGCTCTTCCAGAGGTCCTGAGTTCAGTTCCCAGCAATGACATGGTGGCTCATGGACATTTGTAATGGGATCTGATGCCCTCTTCTGGTGAGTCTGAAGACAGTTACAGTGTACTCAAATATACATAAAATAACTTTATTTTTTTAAGGCTAATAGAACTAGGTAGACCTTTTGGCTTTAACCCTTTCTTTCATTGGAGGACACAGCTACAAAGTGTCATCTCAGAAGCAGAGACTCACTCACTCATTGCACACCAAACCTGCTGGCATCTTGAATTTGGACTACCCAGTCTCCAAATGTTTGAGGCCTGAAGAGGGTGTTGTTAGCTATCCAACATGGGTGCTAGAAACCAAATTCAGGTCCTCTGTAAGAGTAGCATGCATTCTTAGCTATCTGAGTTATCTCTCTAAATTCCAAATTTTTGTTCTTTATACCTTTTCTTAACAAATACACAAAACCATAAACACCAATGGGATTTCATGCAGTGCTTTTATATATGGATATATGCACACATATATGTGTGCATATATGTACATTATGTGTACATAAATATGCATACTGTAACATTTAAGTCAGGCCTGGTATACTGTTCCATAATGGGGTGGCTATAGATAGCAATTTTCCACTGGACATTTTAAAAACTTAGATGGATTTTTACAGTCCTTATAATTTATTAAGGAGGTATGTTCAGGATGATTTACTTTTTAAAAAATGATTTTTATATATGGGTGTTTTATCTGCATGTATGTCTGCATACCAGAAGAGTACATTGGATCCTATGAGACTACATTTATAGACAGTTGCAAGCCACTATGTAGGTACTGGGAATTGAACTTGGGGACCTCTGGAAGAGCAGCCAGTGCTGTTAACTGCCATCTCTCCAGCAGCCAATGTAGGCTTATTTAATTTAATCTGTTCTTTATAATTCATTCAATTGGTGTTGTTTTGTTATAATAACAAGAATATTAAAATACTAGTAGATTTGACATGAGTAAAAAAATGGAGGGGTGGCACTTTATAGACAAGGCGACAGACACGTGGGCAAGTCTGCAATGGTTCCATGTTGCTTTATCTATGTTCACAACAAGCATGTTTTCCTCTTCTTCCGGAATTCTGCTGAATGTCCAGATCTTCAGTCCTTAGTGTGACCTCACCTATCTTTCAAAGTCTCGAGAACAATTCCCATCCTTGATCTCTGTGAAGACTCTTCATGAATTCTAATGCTATAGTGAGTTTCCTGGGCATATCAGTTTATCCTTGAATGCCAAATTGGAGCCTTGATATATTGGACTATTAAGATGAAACTGCTCAGCTACCTTACATACACCCTACAAAGCAGAATGCTGCTCCTCAGGCAAGGCTTATTCTACAGGAGCCCTGAGAAGGAATGCATGCATTGCCCATTTCTCCTCCGGTGGAATCAGCTGATGAAGTTTTAGGTTTTGGGTTTAAGACTGAAAAACAACAAAAGCCTTCTCTTCAGGATTTCTTGACTTCTTTCTAAACTGAGTTTTAAAAGTTACTTTAGCTCAAAGACTAAGCTTATTATGTCTACCCCCTGTAGGTTCAATATCTGTACTGGCTAGTTTTGTGTGTCAACTTGACACAAGCTGGAGTTAATCACAGAGAAAGGAGTCTCAGTTGAGAAAATGCCTCCATGAGATCCAGCGGTAAGGCTTTTCTCAATTAGTGATCAAGGGAGGAGAGCCCCTTGTGCATGGTACCATCTGTGGGCTTTTAGTCTTGGGCTCTATAAGAAAGCCAGCTGAGCAAGCCAGGAGAGGCAAGCAAGCCAGTAAGCAGCATCCCTCCATGGCCTCTGCATCAGCTCCTGCTTCCTGACCTGCCCGAGTTCCAGTCCTGACTTCCTTTCATGATGAACAGCAGCATGGAAGTGTAAGCTCAATAAACCCTTTCCTCTCCAACTTGCATCTTGGTCATGATGTTTGTGCAGGAATAGAAAACCTGACTAAGACAAATTGGTACCAGGAGTGGGGTATTCCTGTGACAACCTGACCATGTTTTGGGGAGGAATGTGGAAGGACTTGGGAACTTTGGGCTAGAAGATCCATTCAGTGTTAACAGCTTTGTGGGATGTTGTGTAGGAGCTTGGAAGATATGTTGAGAACAGTGCAGAAGATGGAGGCCTGGCTTGTGAAATTTCAGAGGGAAGATTAAAGACTCTTATCAGGGCCATTGCTAGCTTGATTTAAGATTCTGTGGTTTTGGTTAGCTGGGGCTGAAGAAATCAGCTGTGATTAACAAGATACCAGAACTACTAAAGCAAAACCATTGCATTACTGGGACTATTGATGCTGGTTAGCTGGAGCTGGGAAACTGGCAATGACTGGGAAGGGACCAGCATCAATGAGGTGAAATCTTCTGAGAAGTGTTTTCTGAGAGCACAGAGGCTGTGTTCTAGAGATAGCCAGGGTTCTACCTTGTGCTGTGGCTGGACTTGGTAATGTGTAAGAGTCACCCAGGTGGTACTGGTTTTGAAGGCATGAAGGAGTCTGAAGAGCAGCTGAGGCCTGGGCACTGTGAGAGGCCGTGGAAGGCCATTGGTGAAAGTGCAGCCTCAGTTGAAATTGATGGCCCATGACTGAAGGGGTCATGTAAAGGAGGTGAGGATTGGCACCATGAAGAAAGCCTATGAGAGGTTGTTGGTAAAGCCTAGTTGCAGTGGAAGACAACAGTGTTTTGGAGATGACAGTACCATGAGATGACCACCAAGAACAGCAGCAGCAGTGGAGTATAGGCATCCGGAGCCTAGAAGACAAAGTGTGTGCTACAAAGGGCACAGCTGGACAAGTGACTCAAGCCCTTGGAGGAATCCAGAATTTCGTGAGTGGATCCCAGTCATTGGTCAGTTGGAATTTGGTTTTGTTTCTGATTGTGACTGTACCCTGATATATTTTCCCTCCTGAAGAAAGAAGGTATTTTAGTGGAGCCCATAGTTAAGAGACTTTTGATGGTAAAAAGGCTTTTAATTTTAAGAGATTGGATGTTTAAAAGGGACTGAAATGTTAATATGTAAGAATTTGCAAAGACTGTGGGACTTTCAAAGTTATTTAGATCTTGGGGATGAATAAGGAAGTAAGGGTCGATCAAGGCTTATCGGTGATGTGTTTGTGTCAAGTTGACAAGGGGTCAATTGTACTGGCTAGTTTTGTGTGTCAACTTGACACAAGCTGGAGTTAACCACAGAGAAAGGAGTCTCAGTTGAGAAAATGCCTCCATGAGATCCAGTGGTAAGGCTTTTCTCAATTAGTGATCAAGGGGGGAGAGCCCCTTGTGCGTGGTGCCATCTGTGGGCTAGTAGTCTTGGGCTCTATAAGAAAGCCAGCTGAGCAAGCCAGGGGAAGCAAGCAAGCCAGTAAGCAGCATCCCTCCATGGCTTCTGCATCAGCTCCTGCTTCCTGACCTGCCCGAGTTCCAGTCCTGACTACCTTTCATGATGAACAGCAGCATGGAAGTGTAAGCTCAATAAACCCTTTCCTCTCCAACTTGCATCTTGGTCATGATATTTGTGCAGGAATAGAAACCCCGACTAAGACAATATCCATATGTCCTCTAGAAAGACCTTATATGGGTATACATTTTTTAAAATATTTTTTTTAAAAAAATATTTATTTTCTTTAGGTGTGAATGTGTATTCTTGGGGTCAGTATGAGACAGTTCCAGGTGTGTATGAGCTCCCTGACTGAAGACTGAATTCTGGTCCTCTGGAAGAGCAGCAAGTGTTCGTAACACCTGGGCCAGTTTTTCACCTCTTAAATATTACTTTTTAAAAATTTTTATTTAAAAGTATGTATATGCAGGTATGTGTATGAACATGTCAGTGGGTGCCCGTGGAGGCCTGAGGGCAGAGGATTAGTGTGGCACTTTGAGTTACAGTTGAGAGCCAACTACAGTGGGTGCTGGGAAACAAATTGAGATCCTCTGTAAGTGCAAGAAGTGCTCTAACTGGTGAGCCATGTCTCTGGCCTCTTAAGGAATACCCTTTCTCCTCTCCAATGTGTGTGTTAACCTGAACATATATATGTGCACTGTGTGCATGCCTGGTGTCAGAGGAGGCCAGGAGAGAGTTTTGGATTCCCTAGAACTGGACTTACAGAGAGTTGTGAGCTGCTCTGTGGTTTCTGAGATTTGAACCCAGGTTCTTGGCAAGGGCAACAAGTATTTTTTTACCTCCTAGCTATGTCTCCAACCCCAGTTTGAGTATTTAAGGAATCTTCTACTGTCTTCAGTATGTCTGCAACATGTGCTTCTGTCCTTCAGCACCTTATCAGGAATGCTCAGGATGATGTATTTATTGCTCATGGTTTGTGACGCAGTATGTTGCACTAATTCACCTAACCTCCACAGTGGCCCTGAGTGTGAGCTTATCCTTGAGTCATGGAAACTCTTATCCTCCAAGAATAATTTATCAAGGTCTCTGATCAGCATAGGACTTGGGTTTGGAGGTTGCATATCTGACCTCAAAAACTTACCAGCAATGACAACGTGTGGTTTAAAATTCAGTTTTCTAGTTTAGAAGTCTGTTGATATAGTTATTCATTTAAGAAAAGTTTCCTGTTAAGTTTCAGGGTTTTATATACTCAGTTTGTCAGTTCAGGCTGACCGTTATTACCTGCTTTCTTCAGCAGCCTTAAATAACGAATTATTGATTATGAAATGGTTTATGCTTTTACCTATGTCTCTCTTCATAACAACCCCTATTGGCATTTTAAAACGTTGTAAAACTCTCTGTTGTCCTGTGTAGGAAAAACCTAGGTCCCTTTTGCTGTAACTTGTACTCTAAGGTGTTGAAAACTGATAATTTGCTTTTTTTTTTGCAGGTCTATGACAAAAGGCAAAAGTTAACCTTGTGGCTTTTTGGTCAGTCCTTGATGAGTAACTGTTCCAGAGCGCAGAGCTGACTGCAGAAGAAGTTCAAGGTGAACTCTTAACCAGATCCCCGGAACCGTGCTCGGCCCCGCCCCGAGGAGGTGTGACCGCTGCGGGGCGGGGCCAGCCGCGGGTTATAGGACACGCAGGGCGCTTGCGTGAGTGTAGCTCTCTTGCAGCGGGACACGCGGGACCCACGGGACCCTCAGCACTGCGCAGGACCCCGCGGGACCCGGAACCTTCCGACGGGGTTATGGCGGCCACTCCGGGCGCCCGACTCCTGCGCGCCGCCTGCGCCTCCGTCCCTTTCCGTGGCTTGGACTGCCGTCGGCTGCTGGTCTGCGGGACCCGAGCGGGAACTGCCATCCCTCAGTGGACCCCGCACCCCTGCATGCGTGTAGAGGCCGGACCTGGCCGGCCGCTGAGCGTGTCTGCGCGCGCGCGGAGCAGGTGAGGCGCGGCGGCCAATTGTGGGTCCCGGCGTCCCGCGGCCTGCGTTTCCGCCGGCGGCTCCCTTCCGTTTCGCCTCCTGGTTGCGGGCCCCGCGCCGGAGAGCTCTTCCCGTGACGCTACCTTTCCGGGCCTGGCTCGGGCAGGGTGGGGCGCAGGCTTTGGGGCTTCCTTGGTGGGTTATTTTTGTCGACCTCACGGTTGTGGTTGCTTTGTGTTGGCCCTTTGTGCTGACTTCAGCTAGGAAGGGTTAGGAGCGACTGCCTAGTGGGAATGGTAGGGCAGGGTTTCCACCCGCACTGGCTTAACTTCACTCCCTTTTGACCCAGTGTAGCCCTTAGAGGATGATTTAAGGGATAAATGACTTTGTGCAGGTAACGTTGGTCGTGCACCTGATTGAAAGTGAGGGCTCAGTAGTCAGCTGCTTCTTAGCAACGGTTCTGGTTCTGGGGGGTCATTGTGTAGAGAATTCTGTGGTAAATGTTATATATAGAGAGAGATCTCCATCACCACCACCATAGGTGGAAGATTGATATTGGGTGTATTTGTTCTCAAAGGCACGGACCCCTTAGGTTAACTAAAGATAAAATTTACTTACAGGTTTCTGAATGTAGGGACAAGATGAGAATCATAATGTCAATGCAAAACAAATCTGTTGCTTCGACGGGAAGATGGGAGTTTCTTCGAAGTAAAACATGAGTATTTTTGGTCTGGAAACCCAGATTAAGGTTTCCCTGGATTGTATGTGACTCTGGAAGAACTTAGCTCAACTTTTGTAGTCACAGCCCCAAAGAAAGTCACAAATCAATGTACTTGGCAAATATACTGATGGGACGCCAGGGTTTTAAAGCTAACTTACATATGTAGCATTTGGATTGGAAGCCGATGGCCTGTTAGAATAACACATTCCAAACTCTTTTACTTGGTAAACATGAAGCTCAGCAAAAGTGTCTGGTGATACATGGCCATTAAGGGCTTTAACCCCAAGGTAACTTTGGCTGGCTCTAGATCTGTGGCAATCATCTCTTCACAACCACGAATGTTTTTGTCTGGTGTATCAGTCTGCAGAGGATAGCAGGAAATGAGAATGTACATGTTTGTACATATGTACAGATATTTTTCGTGAAGTGAGAGGGAGATTGTGAGGACCATTGAGTCCTAGTTCTCCCGGCCTCTCCTTCATTTCTATGGCAGATGCTTTCTGGATTTAAGCTGTGACATATATTGGACATAATCAGTGTGACTACTATGTAAGGGAACACACATGCTTTTTTGCAAATTGGTTCCCACGATTTTGTCATTAGGTTTTGGATGCTTTGCTTCTTGACACAGAGCTTCAAGTAAGTTTTCCAGCTCTTATTATCCAGACCTTTGCTGTTAACAGGTGTGGTTACTGAACATTAAGATAAGTGAAGCTAAAAGGTATTTAAGGTTCTGTCTTACAGTCATGCTAGCCACATTTCGAGTGTTTAGCACATGGTGAGTACCTACTGTGCCCGGCTTTGCCAGTGCAGGGCACTTTTGCTCAGTACACAGCAGTTGGACAACAGTTCTAGGAGCTGAGTTTTAAGTTCCACATTTACATAGGTTCTCAATAAGTGAGTATTGAAAAGCTTTTGTTCCCAAATGCCCTGATAGAGTACTTGACTTTTGTAGCAATTTGATTACAAAGGGCTTTCACTGTACTTTTCCGACAACCCTGAGAAGTAGGTAGGTGAGTGGGAATAAAGTTTTCATATTAAGTAGCTGGCAAAACCAGGCCTAGACCTTGAAGTAGGTTTTGTGGTGTATAGCAGGTGACAGTCTTTCTTCTTGTATTGCTGTGGATGGAACCAGGGCCCCCTTGCATGTCAGGCGTGTGGCATACAGCTGGCAGCGCTTTACTTCTTATTTTCATGAGTCATTTCAGAGAGCGAAGGTGATGGGGGAAGAAGGGAGCCATAGGCTGCCCCTTTCCCCTTGCTAGTGCCCCAGGTCATGTAGTGAAAGGGTAACAGCTGCAGGGATTCTCATCCTGAGGGTTGAGACCCCTTTGTGGGATAAAATAACCCTTTCACAGAGGTGGCCTAAGACCATCGGAAAACTCAGATATTTACAATTTGTAACAGTAGCAAAATTACAATTATGAAGTAGCAATGAAAATAATTTTATGTTTGGGGTCACCACAGCATGAGCAACTGTATTAAAGGGTCACAGCATTAGGAAAGTTGAGAAGCACTGCTTTTCTCCATTAAGCCTGAGGTGACCTGTAGGACCATGGCCTTGTTGATGTGTCTGCTGGGGTTGAGCAGAACAAGTGGTGTTTAGTTGGTGAGTTAGGTTTAGAAGCACTAAACCTAGCACATTTATTGCACTACTTGAAATCTTATCTAGTTCTTAGAAAGGGCTGTGTTTACGTTGGAGAGGCTGGGGTGGGGTGAGAAGGTCTGTACAATTGACCAGTCAGTCATTGAGAGTGGACAGAAGTTAACTCTAGTCAAATACATGTGTATAGTGTTTTAAGGCATAAAGTATTTCCATAAACTTCCTCTGTCTTAACTGTTTCTCTCAGTTCGTTAAATTAAAAACAGTTTATCCTAAGGACGTAGCTTAGTTAGTGCAGTGCTTATGTAGTATGTGTGAAGCCCTGTTTGATCTCTAACACCACATAAATTGGGTGTGGTGACATATACTTGTAATTCCAGCACTTGGGAGATGGAGGCAGGAGGATCAGAAGTTCAAGGCCATCCTTGGCTATTGGAGTGTTAGAACTTCGCCTGGGATAAGTAGGAATCTGTAAAAGAAACAAACAAACAAACTACTGTAATGCTTGAGTCTGTAGAGTCACTACAGTTTTACCTGCGTGTAGGAGTGCTTTCCATGGCCGCTTCTATAAAAGTGCTGTAAGAAGCAAGACGAGGTTCTCGTCTCTTTCACCTTTCCAGTCTTATTTGTGCTTCCCCCCCTGTCGTTAGTGAATCAGTTTACTAATCTTACCATTTGTTAACCAGGGTTGCAGACCTTTAGTGCAGGGTTTGTCAACCTTCCTAAGGCTGTAACCCCTTAATACAGTTCTTCATATTGTGGTGACCCCAACCATAAAATTATTTTTGTTGCTACTTCATAAGTTGCTACTATTATGAATCATAATACAGATATTCAGTATGCAAAATATCTGACATGATCCCTGTGAAAGGATCATTTCCACTCTGAAAGTGCAATTACTGCTCTAGTACATAGTAGCTGTTGTAAATGTTATTAATTAACTCTATTAATTCTTCATATGACCTAGCCAGCCCCCCAGTAATTGAGACTGAGCCCCATGGATTTATTCAACCAGTTTAGCAAAATTACTGTGCAATTATCACCAATCTATTTTTCTATATTCTAGACTGGCTTTTTTCCAGCTGTGCTCCCCAAGTTACTTGCTGTTTGAGTCTTGCTCGAACTCCACTTTTGCTCCATTAGCCTGACTTCAGGAGGCCCTTCTCCTGGCCACATGCTCATGGTCCATCTCCTCTCACATTGGCTGGCCTCTTCTTTTCTTCCTTCTCCTCCTCTCTAATTCTCTTCCCTCTTGTCCTGGGACCCCCAGCCCAGTAACCAAGACACTGCCTACCCCTATACTCCCTAGTAATTGGCTGTAGCCAGTTACTTTTATTTAACCAGGCAGAGAAGATTAGCAAACAAAGTTTATATAATATCATTTGGTGTACATGAGAATGTGCTCCTTGGCCTACAGCCAGATCTTGGTGTCAGGATTTAGCATTTGAATACATACTGCCAACAAGTAGCAGTCCAGGTTCTTAGCAGCAAAAAGAACTTGGGCTTTAAATCAAAGTTACAGATCCGTCTTTGAGTTCTACCATGGTTTAGATATTTTGTACATTGTCCAACTGTAAGATAAATGTCTTGACAAGAGGCTGATATTAAAGCGATTTGAAATTCTTTTTCATGAGTGAGTTTAGCTCTTGTGTGTTCTAGAACAGCAGTTCTTAAGCCCCTGGCCTTGAGTAATTCCATAAACATTCTGTTTACTGGAGCTTAGTTTCCAGGAAGTTGTCCATGTCTTAGCTTTCCCATTCATCTTGCCATATGGGTTGGGGACAGTCCCATCTGGTTTTTCAAGTTTTAAAAGCCAATGTGCACGCACTTGCACGCACTTGCACACACACACACACACACACACTACATAGTCCAACTAGCTCAAATCCTTGCCTCTTAAATCCTTTAATTTGTGATTTTAGAGAATGCTCTTATCCTTGAGGGCTAATGTCATTCTCAGTTTTACTTTTGAAAAAACAAAATAGCTGTTGGGTAGTTTCTCGTCACAAATCCTCAAGTGTGAGGACAGCTGGGACTAAGGCAGAGAGGAGCATTTCCCTGACTCTGTCTCTGGGGCTGTGCAAGAAAACTCTTTCCTGTTTTTTGACAGTTCTGGGAATCCTGACACATGCTAGTGGTGGTAGGCAAGTAAAAGCACTTGTTTTTAACGGCCTCTCCCACTACCAATTAAAAGAAGTTTGCGGCATAGACCCTTTTTTGAAAGCACATACACAAAATTTTATATAATTTTAGTTTAAAAAAATTAGAATTTAGAATTCATGCACTGTATAGAGTGATGAAATTTTCACTGCCATTTGAAGGCCCATTTCTTTTGGGCCTCTCTAATCAGCACGATCCTTTTATCCAAGGCCGTAGTACACAGCGTTAGCCACTTGGGGGCAGGAGCAGTGTTCAGCTTACTTATTTATGAAATGTAATGATTGGATTTGTGCTTCTGAAAGACATTTGTAACCTTGGAATTACATAGTTCTGGGTTTTAATTCTAGTGAAGTGGCTTTTATTGAGACTGGAGTAATGGTGGTAGAGGGTGGGTATTGCCATCTATTTGGTAGTGGCAAAATTACAGTTACTTATTTTACAGTTACTTAGTCTGTATCTTCTAAATGTTGATAACGGAGGGGAAAGCTTCAGGTGCTAGTGTGAGGGCCATTTCCCACATTTTAATGCTGTTTGGTAGAAAGGAAAGCAATTTAGGCTAACTAGATGATAGATAACAGTAAAAACACATGCATCCTTTGAGGGGGTCTCTTCTGCTGAATTTGAATATACCATGTGGACTAAAAATGAAGTTTTCAAAGACTCACAAAAGAATAAAACAGCTGTCCCTTGGGGCCAGAGTCTCACTGAGCAGACACTTGCACAGTAGTGACCCTGTGGCTGGTGGAATGACCTGCTTTTTATAAAGCTGACCACAAACAACCTTGAACTTGTCTCTTAGGGCCATGGTCACAGACACATTGTTTTCCTAAAAGCTTGTGAGAGCAAAATAGGTTTCCTGAACTGAGGGTGTAGTGTGGTGGTCAAGTATGTGCTCAACGTGGGTGAGGGTCTGGAGATAATCTCTGGCATGGAGACCAACTAGAATCACTCTTGCTATCATAACAAAACCCAATAGACTTCTGGGTGGTAATGATTGCTGAGTGTTTCCACACATCTGTGGCCTGCGGTGTGACAGACTCTACATCCCTACCAGGTTACCTCTCCAGGAAGGTAGTTCTCATTTGTTTTAAGTGACAGTGCTTGTCCTCCTAGGTGGGTAGATGGATGGACCCTCAGTCTGTGCCATCTTCTACATGTATGTATGTGGCCTTGCAGGTGAAGTAGTGACTTAATCTTTTCTTTCGTTTGATACTGTTGTGTGAATGTATTGATGTGAATTTGGGCACCCATGGCACATTTGTAGAGCTTCTCCCTTTCCATGAGTTCCAGGGATCCAAGCCTGTGGCCAGGCTTTTGTGAAAGGTAAGAGTCTTTATCTGCTGAACTATCTCCCTAGCCCTTAAGTTATAGTTTGAAATTACTAAAAATACTGAAATGCTACTTGCTTTCCCAGCTCAGAAGATAAGATAACAGTCCACTTCAAGAACAGAGATGGTGAAACGCTAACGACCAAGGGAAAAGTTGGTGACTCCCTGCTAGATGTTGTGATTGAGAATAACCTCGAGATCGATGGCTTTGGTAAGTGTCCCTGAAACCCCCCAGGTAACCTTCTGAATAAGGTACAGCCTTGGCTTTGTTTCCTGATTTTATGGCATTCTAAGGAGATATTATAATTTAAGCCATGTTACCTTTTAAAAATTTATTTATAAAGGTTATTAGAATAGAGGCTGGAGAGATGGCTCGGTGCTTAAAACCACATACTGCTCTTCCAGAGTTCTGTTCCCAGCACTTAGTCAGTTGGCTTATTGCCTCTGATTCTGGCTCCTGGGATACTACACCCTCTTCTGTCTTTTCATCACTTGCACACATATGGCACATACCCAGGCAGAGACGTACTCACATATGCACTAAAACAAACCAGATGGATAATGGAGTGACACTACTGCTTATTTCTGGAAAGGAACTTAAATAGCTACTTGGCTCAGAGGTCTGTGTGGACCATTGCCTACTGTCTACCTGTTTGCTGCAAGCCTGAGCAGACAAGAGATCAGTTCAGAAGTAGTAAATACCATAGCGCAGAGCAGTTTTGAATCTGAGTCATTAGAATTTTAAATGCTATTGTATCTTCTCAGAGCGGGTAATGTATTCTTAAAAAAAGTATTATGTACAAAGTTTTTGTTTCTGACCATATTGTCAAATCACATGCACAAAGCTGGTGTTCCCACCTCTCCGTGTTACACCTTGGGCAAGCACTGGCTATGCCTAAATGGTTCTTTTCTGAGGGTTCTTTGGCTCATTGCCATCCTTGTCACCTGGGAAATACAGATTTTTGGGCTCAGGAAGTCTAGCCAGAAATGTTTTACTTATTTATTATTTAGTTTGTGCATGCACACACATGTGCATATTTTTATCTGTGGGCTTTCTTGTATACATGTGTGAAGGTCAGAGGACAACTTGGAGGACTCAGTTCTTTCCTTTTTTCTACCATGTGGGTCCTGAGGACCAAACTCAGCGTCTTAGGTTTGGTGGCAAGCACCTTTAGCAGACGAGCTGTTTTGCTAGCCTAGCAGTGTATAATAGGCTACTCCCATGATGTGGACGGCGCATGCTAGATTTGAGAAGCACTAGTCTGGAGCAGGACTCCTTACATCTTTCCACTTGTAATTTCTTTTTGTTCAAGACATTTTATACAACCTTGAGTGTACAGTTTATAGTTTCACAAACTAGATGGTTAGTGGTAATAAATTTTAAGTTTATTTTAAATCAAGTAGATGCTTGTCTTATATAAAGAACTAAATCTTTTTATTTTATTTATTTCTTATTGGGGGGATGTTTTAAGATGGGGTCTGTCTCCATAGCCCTGGATGTCCTGCTGGTTTTGAACTCATAGAGCCAACTGCCTCTACCTCTCAGGTGCTGGGATTAAAGCCTGATGCTGCTGCTTCAGGGTATCGTCCACTTCCCACTGTAAGAACAGTTGTTAGTTCTTTCCTTCTCCATTTCTCACTGTATTAAATATGCCTCCTTGTTAATGCTTGTTGCAGTTTTTCTTGTTAAAAGCAGCATCCCTCTCCTTAGATAGTAATTTCTAAAAAGCTGTTTCCTGAGTGCTGGGGTCATAGGCATGTGCTACCAAGCCCAGCTAAACTGCACTTTTTAATTAAACTTGGCTGAAGTATTCTTTCACAGTGGGTGCTAGTGTGCTCAACAGTAATTGAGACTGGACTCTGGGATCAGACAGATTATGGTTCTCAAACCACCATTGTCATCCAAGGCCTGGGGCATGCTACTGGAACTTCTTTGTGCCCACTTGTATGTTCTGGAGAATACAAGTAAAAACAGCTCTACCCTCACTGTGTTGTTCAGGGTACAGCAGCGAAGGACTTGTCATGTGCTAAGTTTGGCAAGAGCAGTAGTGTTTGTGGCAGTTTAGTTTGGTCTATTCTCACCCCACAGATCTGCAGCATCCTTGGAAAGCAGCAGCCCTGTAATTTCTAGTGTTGGTGAACACTGTCTCTGTGTGACTATGGAAGGCAGCCTGGGTCTGGCGTGCCCAGAGATGTCCCATTCCCAGAATATGGTCACTGTTTTCCTAGCTTGCAGTCTCATAGAAGAACTCAGTCCAGGGAATTCCTTGATCCTTCTTGCAGGTTGCTGGTGGTAAGAGCTTTGTCTATAGAGCGTTCACATAAAATGATCAGCTTTGTTGGTTTGTGATACCAGCTGGGGTGAGCAAGAGCCAGCTACACAATGAATGGAATACCTGCAGAATGAGATGCCCATAGCAGGCTTTGAGCGACTCTGGGGTCTTTAAGACCCAGAGACTCTACTTCTACTCACATCTCTGGCTGACCTTGAGGTCTCTTACAAGCAGGAGTGAAGACTAAGACACAAGTTGCTTGGTTGTTGAGGGATTCACCTAGTACCTGAGCCTCTTGGCACCAGACATGGCCTCTGGCCAGGTTCACATACTGAGGAATACAAACTTTAGAGGATTTGTCTAGAACAATGACTGGAAAACAAATAGCAGCAGTGGCCAGCAGTGAGCAGCAGCTTAGCAAAGCTGGGGGCAGGGTGGGTTCCTATTCCCAAAGGAGACCCAGGTGTTATTTATTAGACACCTTTTTTTGTTGTTGTTGTTTTGGTTTGGTTTTTTTGTTGTTGTTGTTTTGTTTGTTTGTTTGTTTGTTTTTTATCAGGATTTCTCTCTGTAGCCCTGTCTGTCCTGGAACTAGGCAAAAATGTTAGGTCAGGTTTAAAGGCTGTGTGACAGTGTTCTTTGGCAGGGTCTAAAGCTGTGTGACAGTGTTCTTTGGCAGGTTCTAGACCTGCATCTATATGTAGAGGCTGTCAGCACACTCTGAGAACATGCAAAAGCAACTGTTTTTTTCAACCCTAAATGTTCTCAGGTTAGATGAAAGCTGTAACCAGGTAGGGCTATTTTTGTCATTTTCTCTGTAGATTCAATTTCACTTTTAGGAAGAGACTCTTGTCCTGAGCAGTTTATTACAAAGATATTCCTAACAGAAAAGATTAGCAAAAACAACTGCCCTACAGAGAACCGATATGTAGTCATAGACTATAAGGTTGTACAGTTGTATAAGACAATCTTAGAAGAGTTAAGAATTAAACATCAGAAGGGAGTTGTTTTGTTACAAAAGTCCTTCTACTATATTTGTTATTTTTCTAGTGCTGTGATAAAACACCTGACCTCCTGTATCCCTGCTGGCCTTGAAATTGTGTATCTGAGGCCAGCCTTGAACTCCTGATCTTCCTTCTTCATCTCTGAGTGCATGAGCCGCCATGCCTGATTTCTGTCATGCTGGAGAGTAAACCTAAAGCATCATGTATGCTAGGCAAGCACTCTACATTCCAGCTCCAGTTTGTTGTCTTCAAACTAGCATCTTAGAGAAGTCAATCAATTAAAACACACACACACACACACACACACACACACACACAAAGAAAAACATAATATCTTTTGCGGGGATTTTACTGTGAAATATTTATTTTATAAAGTGTTGGTGTAAAATTAAATACATACTGTGAGTCAAAGTTAAAACAATGTTTCCTCCTAACCCCTTTTTAGTGTGGTATTTTCTGCCTAGGCTTGTTTGTCCACTCTGTCACTCAGTCTGTTAGGGCCCTAACTTCTTATCTTGACCTCTCTCCAATAGATTGGGCTAATATTAGTATTTACTCCATACGGTTGCTACGAAGATCAAATGAGTTAATCCAAGTGTCTCAGGATCTTTTCTATTGTGATAAAACTCCCTTGACCAAAAGTGACTTACAGAAAATGAGTTTATCTTGGTTTGTATACAGTTCCATATAGAAAGTCCATAATCATGAGGGAGACATGGCAGCAGGTGGTCTTGGCAGGGAGCTAACAGATCACATCTTCAACCGCATATGTGAAGGAGAGACAGGGAACTGGAAGTGGTGGGGCTACAGACCAAAAGCCTGACCCAGTGACATGCTTCTTCAGCAAGGCTGTACCTCCTAAAGGTTTCCATGACATCCCCAAAATAGCACCACCCCACGTAGCTCCCCACGTGGCTGACCAAGTCCATAGTTTCTGCAGTATCTACCCATGCAGTCTCAGCCATTCTGTGACCATAAGCCCTTCCTTGGTGCTGATGGAGATTAACTTCACATCTTTGATTCAGTTCTTTCCTCTGAGCTTGAACTTGTAGATCCAACTCCCTACTTTGTTTCTTTTTGGAAACCTCAAAGGTATATAAATCTCAATGATGGATTTTTTTAAAAACATGTGCTTATCTCCTCCTCCACATGCATATAATATTTGTATGTGAGTATAGGCACACACTTGCTATAATCCCTATGTGGAGGGCTAGAGACAGGTTATAGGAGTTAGTTTTTTTCACCATGTGCATTGTGAGCATAAATCTCAAGTCATCAATCAAGCTTAGCAACAATTGTCCTTACCTGCTGAGCTGCGTTACTGGTAGAAGTCATGTTCTTTAGACAGCCTTCGCCCTTCCTCTAAAGCAGTCTTTCCTGTGTTCGTAATGAACACCATCCAGCTACTACAGCCTTTTCCTGGTACCTCCAGCCCGTCAGTACCTCCTCTCACTTAAGCTCCAGAAGCTCCTTTGGCTCGATTATATTTATCACTTGGCTCTGTGAAGTCACTGGAGCTGTGAACTCCAATCGGAGTTCACAATCGGAGCCCTGAAGCTGGGGTGATTGACATCAGCTGTATTAATTCTCTGAGTAAAACCACAAGGGACTTGCCATTGTGTTTAAGATTAAATCCGTATTCCTCATTGGCCTAAAAGGCTACTCATGCTTTGCTCCCCACTGCTCTTCCTCTCTCCCTCACTTCTCATTGTTCTTCCTAGTGTGGCAATGCTGACCTCTTAGAAGCTTGGACTCATACCAAATCACCACCTTCAAAACTTCATGTGCACTTTTTCTTCTGCCAGCGTCCCATCTTTTCTCTCTCGTCCCACAAATGCATACTTCTGTATCTATCAAGTATCTTTGTATTAGTCCCTTACAACATACAGGAGAAACCCATAGTAGATGGTGACAAATGTTATAGAAGAAGTGGCTGGATTCTGGGGTGTAGGGTACTGGGTTTAGGTAACAAACGAAATCCTCCTTTGCCTATCTACCCAGTCCCTAGTGGGGGTTCTCGCTTTACTCCCAACCCATTATAAACTTAGGTTGCTGGGAGCACCCAGTCTGTGATAGTCTGTCATTGTCTGGTCTACCTCAGACCATGCTTTTAGAGCATTTACCACATTTCCGTAATGTGTTTATTCACTCCTCTGTTCTTCTTCCGTTGGACTCTGGTGAACGATACAGTCCTTCTCAATTTATAACTTACTGTGTATTAGGGAATGAGGAAGTAAGTGAATCAAAATGGACAGTCGTAAACTTGGGAAGCAATACAATACATAAATATTCTTTCTACCAACTTGTATGTTAATAGATCAGCTTTTCAGTACTGTGTGTTTCAGTATTCCACCACTTGGGGGCAGTTACACATCTGTGATTAGATTGATCTAGCTTATCATTTCAAACTCTTTTCTCCTGTATTTTTCATATGCCTGTTCTATGACTATCCAAGATAAGAGATCCTAGTAATGTTTATAGAGGTCTGTATTTCTGCTTGCTGCTATGCTTAGTGTTGTATTTCTGTTATGCTAGATCATCCTTTGAACAATATGTATATACATAATAATTTTATATTTTCAATATGTAACTTCCAACATAGTTGAATTCTAGGCTTTGGTTAGGAAAGGAATTAGGTATGGGTGGGTGGCCCACTTTATCATAAGTGGGCAAAATGACCTTAACATGAGACTTTCATATAGGAGACATCCTATTAGCAACACTTAAATTTCATAAATGGAAAATGGGAGTTTCATACATCTATACAGGGTACCTTAATTATCTCTCTTTGCCACTACTCTCCAGCTTCCTTTAGTGTCCCCTGCCCTGTCTTCCTCTAAACTTCTTGACATCCTTTTGGTTATTAATGCTGCTAATATGTATGAGTGTAGGTCCATCAACTGGGGCATGGGCAGCCTACCAGTGTTGCCATGTCCTCAAAAGAGAGTGACTCTCCCTCCCTCAGCAACCACCAACTGCCAGTAGTTCCTTTGCCAAGAGAACTCCTGCATCCAAGCTGGAATTTTGACTGGCTTGACCCTGTGCAGGCAGTCACAGCTGCTATGTATGCTACAGCTGTACCATGTCCAGATGTCCGCATTTCACAGCTTCCCTCCTCATCAACCAGTGCTTTACACTCCTTCAGGCCCTCTTCCATAATATTCCCTGAGCCTTATCTTCACTTACTTGTCACTTTGACCAATTATGAGTCTCTGCGTTAACCATTACCTACTGCAAAATCAAGCTGCTTCCACCAGAGTTGAGAACAGCACAAATCTGTGGTTATAAATGTGAATATTTAGAAGGTAGTTTGACAGCTTAACCAATAAGTAAAACAACAATAAATTCCCAGGGCCTGTGATCTCTCTTGTCATGGACTTTTGATCAGATTTACAGTACCAGGCATGAAATCCCTTCTGTGAAGCCAGCTTAAAATTCAGGCAGAAAGTTGTTGATTACCCCATGACATGACAATTATGCCACTGTTACACCGATGGGCACATGTTGCGAATCAGGTTAGTATTGTAGCGTGCAGGGTCTAGTGCTGGATGAAATCACCGATACAGTTTTTCCCCCAGCACCTGAGATTCTCACCATTTCCAAATAGTAATTATCACAACCTACCAGGTATGTTGCCAAGACAAGTAATTTATTTATGTTGATTCTTGTAAGTCCTAGGTGAGGTTGGTATAGTCACTGTTAAGATAACTGAAGCATGGAAAGTAAAGAAGCCTACCATGGCATAGTTAGTAACAAAAGAGGTAGTTAATAGGCTGGGGATATGGTTCTAGAGCTCATGTGCTCTTGAGCTTCATTACCTGGGCCTTCCGTACGCCATCACTGCTTTAAAATGGCTTTCATAAAAACTAAGGTGTTTCTCTTCTTTCTCTCTCTCTCTTCTCTTTCTCCTTCTCCTTCTCTTTCTCTTTTTTCTCTTTCTCTTTCTCTCTCTCTCTTTCTCTTTCCTTCTCTCTCTCTCTCTCTCTCTCTCTCTCTCTCTCTCTCTCTCTCTTTCTCCTTCTGTGTCTCTCTGTGTGTGGTTATGTGTGTTCTGGTGCATGGTATGGGATTTTCTTACCCTCTACCTTGTTGAGACAGGTCTCCTTGTTTTTACTACTGTGTTGTGTGCTCCAGGCTATCTTGCTAGTAAAATTCTGAGAGCTCTGGGCTGTTTCCAGCTTCTGGCTATTATAAATATGGCTGCTATGAACATAGTGGAACATGTGTCTTTATTACATGTTGGAGCATCTTCTGGGTATATGCCCAGGAGTGGAATAGCTGGGTCCTCAGGTAGTATTATGTTCATTTTTCTGAGGGTCCACCAAACTGATTTCCAGAGAGGTTGTATCAGCTTGCATTCCCACCAGCAGTGGAGGAGTGTTCCTCTTTCTCCACATCCTCGCCAACATCTGCTGTATAAATGTGTGTGTGTGTGTGTGTGTGTGTATCAAATAATTGGTCTTATGGTTTGTTAAAATTGAGCACTTGATTTCTGTACCTATTTTATTTGCCTGTATACCTGTGGTCACATAAAAATTTCTCACTTGGAAGTGGGTCATGAATGGAAAAGTTTAGGAAGCCCTGGCTTACATGGTTGAGTTTCTTTGTGAGGAGGTTTCCAAATGAAGTTTGAGGCTGTTTCTCAGCAGATTCTGTCTTAATTTGGCTGGACGACATGGTTCTGTTAATTCTCTTTGAGGAGTACCTGGATCATAGTAAGAACTAAGTAAATAACTGTTAAATTAATGGCTTAAAGTTGAGCAAGGGTCTGGGAAGATGGCTCAGCAAGTAAAGGCACTTGTCACCACATCTGGTAATTATTGGTCATTGAGACCCACATCATAGAAGGAGAGAACTCACTCTCACAAGTTGTTCTCTGGCTTCCACATTCGTTCTGTAATATGCATGTGTATATTCATACACAACACACAAATATAGAATAAATGTAATCTAAATGTGGAACACAAATATTTACAGTATTTGAATCTGTGGTGCTTCTTAAAACATCTTGTTTGATTAAGCCTGATTATTTAGAGGATTGAGAGGAAAGAATAATTAACTTTATTTAGGTATAGTGTAGTTGCTTTCTCTTGTATAATGCAAGTCCTTATCAGTTGTTTTGAGCTCTCCAGACAAGGTGAATTATGTGCAAATGATTATATACATCATTGCTATATTATTTCAGAATACATCTTTATGTGTCTGTGTGTCTCAGTTATGAATGTATATACATTTTAATATTAGAATTATATGACCTTCATGGTCCTCTCATATTATCTGTTCAGAACCTTCGTGACGTACTGTGAGTACTCTGAGACAGTGTGTGAGGATGGAGGGACCTATTCCTGACTCTTCATTGTTTGTAGTATTCTAGCCCTTTTTAGTGGTGCAGCAGTTTCCAGGTGTGCACTACTGCAATGGATGGTATATTCATCTTCTGCTGCTTTTACAGGTGCATGTGAGGGAACTTTGGCTTGCTCTACCTGCCATCTTATCTTTGAGGATCATATATATGAGAAGTTAGATGCCATTACTGATGAAGAGAATGACATGCTTGACCTGGCTTTTGGACTAACAGACAGGTGAGTAGATTTTGTTGGTTTTGTTTGAAGGACAGGATTATAACTATTGGTCAAGGTGGCCTCACACTCATGTGTGCTGAGATTACAGGCATAAGGCACAAAACCTGACCTGTCAGGTAAGGTAGTAAAGCTGCTTCACTGTTAGCAGCAACCTGGAAAAATCTGTGTTAATATTCCTTTGGGTCTAAGATCATACCCATGAGTAGAAGTGCCCTTGTGGGTACAGAGCAAGTCATGAAGTCTGAACATCCTCTGGGGAAATTTCTTTCACTGTCCACACTTGGCCTCCATGAAACTTCCCTTTTACAAGTCAAAAAATTAATTGGTAGTATTATAATTTCTAAATACTAATATATCTATTTTAGTCTAGTTATGCCAGGAATTAATATTTATCACAATTTAGTAGGATGGAATTAAATGGAATGCTCTTTATAGTATTCTTGAAGGACAGATTTGATAATTGGACAAAATTATAGTGGAGATTTTTACCTGCGAATCGGGTGTTCAAAGAAACTTAATATATAGTAGTAATTATGTTAAGGTGACTAGTTCTTTTTCTAAGTGTATATTAAAGAAATTAATCAGAACTTATTAATTAGTAGGTAGAGTTTCCCTTAAACATGGTGAGCTCCACAATAGCAGGTGGCATTAGTGATACTATTTTTAATTATCCAGTCTCACAGTCAAGGAAGACTTCTTGTTACTGTTTCGAGGCATAATTAAGAAGGCTTATTACTTACTGAGAGTGGGTTTTGTTTAACTATATTTTGCTACCTTAATGAATAATTTTTTAAAAACTTTATTAGCTTACAATAATTCATTTTTATATGGTAAGGATAAATTTTAAACAGTTTCAGTGATAATAGTTTATTAATTTCGGTTTGTTCCTTTTATAGTTCATCTTCCTATTTTTCATTCTGTTTAGTTTTCCGTGCTAAGGGCCTTGCCCATGCAAGACAAAGTACCCTATCAGTCACCTATGTCGGGATACTATTATTGTGTATTGGGTAGATTGTTGTAGCGTGTAGTTCTTACTTCCCCACTTTAAACTCCAAGCAGACCACGCCACCAGCCACTGCCCAGGGAATATTGGATCCACAGATGAAAAACAGACACACATATGTACCTCAATTTCAACCTGCCTTATTGGCCTGATTGCTGGGTGCTTCTAATCTCCCTGGGCTAGTGTGCCCTTCCCAGTATTCTTAGCTCAGCACCTCTTAAACTGCCCTCAGTTTAGTTGCATTTCTAATCTCCTGCTTGGGGAAGCTGCCTATGGCTGCTCCGCCTGAGATCCCACATGGCTGGTCTCCTTTTCTCCTTCTGAAGCATGGCAAAATCTCCTTTCCTCTTCTTGTATCTCTTCACTTCCTCCTTCAGGGGCCTGGAAGTCCCACCTCTTTTCTTCAGCCCAGCAATTGGTCCCTGGCATCTTTATCAAGAACCAATTGGGAAATAGGACCTTGGCGTCAGAACCAACCCATACAGGTTGTCTATTATTCAAATGCTGATTTCTGTGACAGAGTTGAAATCAGACTGGACCTTAGTATCATTCACATAACAATGTCATATTTGCAAACACTTCCTCTCTTGCCTTCTGATTGGCTTATTAAAAGCTGATGGCCTATAAAAAAGGTAGAAAGTAGGAGGTGGGACTTCCCGGAGGAGATAGGATCTCTGGGACAGAATTAGGCACAGGAGATTCACCACCAAGTCATGAAGTAAGTCAGGCATATGAAACTGAGGAGAGGTAACTAGCCATGTGGCAGACATAGAATAGTATAAATGGGTTGATTGAATTATGAACTAGTTGGGGAATATGCCTAGCTTAAGGCCTAGGCATTAATTCATAAATAAAATAAGCCTCCATGTCATTATTTAGGAACTGGGGCAGACATAGAAAAAAGCCAAATGGTTACAAATGGCACCCCACGTTTGGTGCCAAATAGTGTTTTTAACAAAATCTCAAATGTTTGATTTTACCAATGGGAGCCAACCAATGCTGGGGTGAAAGCCTTTTATCTCAGAGAGGCAGAGAAAGCACCCAGCTGACCCAAAAGGAAAGCTGCTTTCCACGCTGCCTAAAAAACCCTTCAAACTGAATGTTCCTTCCTTCGACTTCCTGTGTGTCTCTCTACCCATCATCCTGACTTCCTCTTACTCTTTATGGTTATTTCCTATGTTTACTCCCTGTCAACTGGTTTCTTGCTCTGCCTGTTGACCTATGGTTGACTATATTTAATCCTATTTACAATAAACAGAAAGCTCTTGGGTTAAAGATGTGTCCTAGTACTGAGCCATACCACAACTAGAAACAGGTTTTTCCAGTAAATAACATAATCTCAGGGTTCACGGTGTGATCCTTCAACACAGTTCTGTCCCCAGCCTCACCTCTGTCTTATGGAAGTGAGACTAATACCTTGGGAAGAGAGACTGAGAACACCATACCTTTTTACATGCAAGCTCATTGTGTGGGTTGCCCTGACCCAGAGCTCTTCTCTGTCCTCAAGTGTGCCTGTTCTCCCATCACTGTACCTGCAGTGCTCTGTTGGGCCTCACTGACAGCTGCTTCACTTTGTAAATTAATAGTTCCTTATGGGGTAGCCTTGTCTCACTCATCATATGAGCATGTGCAGTATCCAACTATCTCACTAAGGCTTCCCAAGTCTAGAAAGTCTGTCTGGATTGCCTTTTTTTTTTTGCTCTTGTAGATAGAGCTCTGTGCATAATTGGGTATTGTCAAGGCTGTTTCTAGTTCTACAAAGAAGAACTCCTGATGGGAGATGGGTTGTTTTTTTCCTCCCATCATCAAAACTCCCTATGCCTAAACTGGCTTTCTCATTCTAGGACTCTCTAGTGGTGCCTCACTATGTCTAAACTTATGTGCTACCCTGGCTACTTTTGAACAACAATTCTCCGTGTACATTTTCTCTTTCTCGAAGAAGGTGCTGGGGATTGAATTCGGGACTTTCGGACATGAGGCATGTGTCTGTCACCGAGCCACACCCTAGCCCGTTGCTTGTCTTGTTTTGTCAGCAAAACTGAAGCACCTACTTGAGCCCAGATGCTCCTTTGAGCCTCTTGTGTCTGTTGTCATGACCTCAAATGCTCTTCTCAAGTTATTTTGCCTCTTATAAATGTTCAGTCTCACCCACCCTTCAAAGTCTATTCTAGATACCATCTGTCCTGGCCAGAAGTATGGATTTCTCCTCAGAGGGATTTTATTTTTTCTGTTTGTGTGTTATTTGTCACAGTCTCACATGCTAATTATCAGTGAGTTGTCTCATCTCATCTGTCTGATTGAAAGTTCATTTCATACTGCTGACATTAGCAGTTAGTCTCTTCAGCAGCCCTGCGAGCAAGTCATTTATTCTCCATCCTTATGATCAGGCTAGGAAAATAGAAAGTTGTCTTTACAAATTCTGTTAGTGCTGCTTTTGATCCATTGGCCTGTTTGGCTCTGAATCTTGAGCTTTCCTATGAATACCTCTCCTGTGCCCAACATGTAACAGATGCTAATACGAAAATATTGAACTGAGTTTTCCATGTATACCCACTAATATACAGTAGTGTACCACTGACATTTAGTAGTACACCCTTTGACATTTACTACTATACCCATTGATATCTAGTAGTAGAAAATTTTAACCACTATACATTCAATAAATGTTTGAATCTATTAATGAAGCCAGTGCCTTCATAACATGTTTTGTCAAAAACTGGTTGTAAGATTAACCTTGTTTTTCAGTGTTAGGAATTGAGCCCAGGGCCTTGCACACGATAGGCAAATACTTCCCCTGAGCTGTACCCCAGCCCTATATCTACTTTTTTATTTTGAGACTGGATCAAATTTAAATCCAAGCTGGAATCTAACTTACTCCTTAGCTCAGGCTTGCCCTCAACCTGTAGTCTTCTTGTCTCAGCCTCCTAAGTAACTGAGATGACAGGCTTGTGCCACCAACCTGACTTAACACGTAACTTTTTGTACTTCTAAGAGAAAAGTGAAGCTGATTAAAATATGAACTGTATTATCTTTTGACTTACTATATTGTGTGCATTTGAAAAGTTATTTACACATCTCCATATATGTATAACTATTTGTTGAAAATAAAACATTCAAGGGAAGCATGGTTCGTAGCAATCTGAAAGAAAGAGAAGAAAATAGAGTGATGGTCTTTCTTTCTATCATATCACAGACAGGCAACTGCTGTATTTCTCTGTTGCTGGTAATTTTGTTTATAATCCTTTTGGACTTATTTTGAAAGGGTTGAAAAATGTAACACGTTTGGAGTCAAGATACTAGCGCAATTGGAGACCCGGTGTGTGTGTTAACAACTGTGACACAGCTACCTCCTTACATCGTAGCAGTGACTTTAAGATGCTGTTGGCTTTGAGATAGACCTTGATTTCAGAGATGTTAAAAATAAGGGGGAAATACATTCTTGCCTTCGATGGTTCGAGTTTGATCCTTGTCTTTACTGTTTGAGGCAGAATCTCCTATTCCAGCTTGGTCTCTTTCTACTTGCTGTGTAGCTGAGGATGGCTGTGAACTCCTGACCTGCCTTCATCTTCCAAGTGGGGGATTAGAGGTGCTTGCCACTATGCTTGCCTTTAGTCTATGATTTCATTTATCTGGGAGTTGAAGACTTGTTTCCTTAGCTTGCTAAGTCAGTTCTTGTGTGTGCCTTCATGCCTTCTGGTTGTTTCTCTGCCTGTCAGCGATCCCACTAAATAGAAGTTTTGGTGAGTTCATTGGGTGACACACTAGAGCCTCATGAAGCTTTGGCCTAGCAGGTTATGTGATGCTGACCTGCTGCTGCCCTTTAGAGGGCATGACATCAACTAGATGGCATGGATGCTTCGGCCTAACAAAAACTTAAAAGATTAGCAAATTCTCCAATTGCTTTAGGCAAGAAAGCCTAAAAATATACTAAACAACTACAGGCTTGTGAATTATCATCCAATACTAAATAGAGTCTCCTTCATTTTCTTGCAGGTCACGGTTAGGCTGCCAAGTTTGTCTGACCAAGGCAATGGACAATATGACTGTTCGTGTGCCTGAAGCAGTGGCGGATGTCAGACAGTCTGTTGATATGAGCAAGAATTCCTAAGCTACAATAAAAAGAAATATTTTCATTAAATTTTTACCTATTTTTTATAATTATTTCTTAGTGTAATTAAGTGACTATATGACAGAATATATATCTCAGTATGAGTAGCTGTGCTGTCTTAATTCAGTTTTGTAGTACTGAAAGTTTGCAGTTTTTATTTTGATTAAATTATTAAAATATCAGTCTCTATTTGAAGACAGCTGATACAATAAACCCCTTATGTATTTTACCATGAGTGTGTTTGGTGATTTTAGCAAAACATTACTGTGTAATCTCATGTCTGCTTTTTTAAAAGGTAAGTTTAAAAAGAGTATCCTTGGGGCTGGAGAATTAGATCAGCAATTAAGAGAACTGACTGTTCTTCCAGAGGACCCCGTTCAATTCTAACACCTATGGGGTGCCTCATAATGGTGTGTAATTCCACTTCTGGCCCCTGCATACGTGGTATATAGATATAATAAGGAAAACATTCATACACAGGAAATAAAAATAAAATTTCAAGAAATTTAAATCTGAACACCCTTATTTCATGTGAATGGTAGAGCTCTATCTTGACCAGGATATATCCAGAGAATCTGTACTGGGACATGCATCTTCTGACTGACTGATGTTCAGAGTGAAACTGGAGAAATTAACTGAGGTTCGCAAAACAAGAGGCAGCGTGCATGGTGGGGAGAGGTGTATATAACCACAGAGCTGTGTTAGAGAGGACATCATGCGACTTCTCAGTTCAGATACAAGGCTATCCAAACTGGCAGTGGCTGACATGGCCTACAGGGACCACTGCAACTGGCCCTTTAGTTCATGGTAATGGCATTTTTATATCATTAGCATTAAAAACTCCTGTTCATATTGTCCACTGAGTACAAGGACATATTCAGAAAGTTCACTTAGAGATGAAGGAGACAGAGAGCTAACCCCATTCGGGGAAAATCTTGATCCATTTCTGGAATCCTTTAGTTGCCTTACTCTTGAGTAATCTCCCTCTCCTTGAAGTTTGCCTATAGTACATTGTTTCAAATTCCACGTCACCCTCCCGTCAGAGTCCTACACTCAGCTCCACGTCACCCTCCCGTCAGAGTCCTACAGTCAGCTCCACGTCACCCTCCCGTCAGAGTCCTACA
>JADRCH010000050.1:9678119-9732746 GCA_019843965.1 Rhynchomys soricoides
ACCCTCCCGTCGGAGTCCTACACTCGGCTCCACGTCACCCTCCCGTCAGAGTCCTATACTCAGCTCTGTCCTCTTGTATTACAAGAAATCCTTCCTCAGTTCCTTACTTTGTCTTGTATTCGTTCTTTGATAAGAACCTGGAAATGCTGGGAATATACCTCCCTTGCTCTGTCTTGGAGAACTGATTCTTCAACGTTCATCTATAGATAGCATTATGTATAGCAGTGTTTACGTATAAATGTGCATGGAAAGATACTTAATTGCTGAGTGGAACATTTAATTTTAGACAGTAAAACCTTATAAATATTTCAAAATTTCGCCTTGCTAAGAAGTATGACCTGAACATAGGTGTGATAACACTGATGGGGTTGTTGACTATGCCAGGGAGATATGCAGAACTAGATACCTTGATTTGTCTCTATCCCAGGAGGAATAATACTTCTTTGTAATCTTTTGGAAATAATGTGTAAGTTGTTTCCTGTAACAGGAGGACATCCTAATGAATTACTTGTGTCTCCTCAGTCACACTGTGTGATCAGGGTGCCACATTGCATAGCCAGCCGGCACTGGTTTGTTTCTCCTTATACAAAATCTGTCCAACAGTTTGCCATGGGCCCAGAAACTAGAGTGTGTTTTCAGCGCTCAGATAGTGGTTGTGTATGGAAGATGTTTGACTCCTTTCCTAAACCAAAAACAAAGGGTTACACAGTGTGCTCTGGAATCAGATGTGCTACAATGACCACAGTGTGCTCTTTGTAATTAAAATACCAACTAATTTTGGAAAAAAACATAAACGTGGGGAGAAAAAAACACAAGCATAGTTTGCTTTGAGTACCCCACGGCAGCTTATTTGTTTGTATAAATATGGATCAAGTGTAAAACTTAACAAACAGCATCGTGCTGAGCACCATAAATTTACAGATGAATAGAGAGGCCATCACATGCTTCTTCCCCATGAGGCTCAGGGAACAAACAAGGGAAATGAGGGCAGAAAGACTGTAAGAACCCTAGATTATAGGCATTGGTAGCAAAATAGTGCTGTTGCACATGTGAACCCACAGAGGCTGTGACTTGTTGCACAAGACCTGTACAATGTCAAGCCAGCCAAAATCCCAGCACACACGAGTGAGGGAGTTTATGAAGGCTCACCTTTAGCTGAGGAGTTAATGGCAATTGATGGCTGCTGGGGAGGGAGAATCAGTTTTCCTCAGAGACTGCGTAGTTCCTGAGATGCTACCACACTTTGATAGATAGTCCTACATCCATGCACATGCAGGCACACCAAATGTCTTTTGGCTTTTACAAAAGATTTTTTTTTATTATTTTATGTATACGAGTGTAAGTCTATGCACACAGTGTCCATGGAAGCCAGAAGAGGGAGTTGGATGCCCTGCAACTGTGAGCCACTAAGTGGGTACTGACAAACAAACCAGGGTCCTCTGCAAGAGCCACTCTAACCACTGAGCCATCTCTAGCTCCTAGTTCAGTGGGTTTTGAAAAAAGAGCTCATGAAGTTGGGAAGAAAACATGGTAGGAGGGAAAGGGAACTTACTGGAGGGGAGAAATGGGGATGGTTTTGATCAAAAACATGCATGTATGAGATTCTCAAAGAATAGGAAAAAGGATGATTAAGACAAAGAATGCCCCAGAGGCTTCTCAGTTGTCTTTCCATTCTCAGCTCATTTGCTTATCTTACAAAGAAGTATCTGCCATCTAATGCTCTTTGTTGACTATTTCTGAAAGTATGTCTTCCAGTGTTCAAAGTTAGTTCTTTTTATGACAGTGTGGGTTTTTTGTTTGCTTCTTTTTTGGTATTTGGAGGTAGGGTCTCTCTAGCAGGCCCAGAACTCACCATATAGATGAGGCTGCCTTGAACTTGCAATGAATTTTGACCCTCCAATTCCACAGCGCTGTGATCATAGGCACACACCACACTGCTTGGCTGTACCAGTTTTGAGAGAGCCATTGAGATGTTAGGTTCTTCTGTTATGAGTGGGTTAATGACTTTCTCCTGCCAATGATTCCTTGTACAAGGCTAAGTTCCAGCTCCTTCCTTCCCTCTCCTACATGCATGCCTTTACTCTTTTGGACTCTTGAAATTGGATACTGACCCCTAGAACTGGAGCCTAAGAGCATCTGACGACTGTAAATGACCAACTTTGAGGAACTGTCCCAGGAGTTCAAGTGTTTAAGCAGCAGTGTGCAGCACTCATCTGTGTACCACCCAACAGCCTACGGAGCACTCACTATGTCTACCTTGTGGTATATTTAGTGGAGACATGCTTACTGATTACATCTGCATTTTCCCTGAGCAACTAACACTTGCTCTTTTTGAGAATGACCACTGGTGTTTGTTCACTTTGGTGACTGTAGTATCTATCATGGTTTCTAGCCCTTATTGCACAGTACTTATTACTTATTGCACAGTACCTGTGCAATAAGTGTCTGAGTTAACCAGAACCTAAAAGGAATGTGCTTCTAATCATTTGACTCTGTGGCAGTCACCAGTTGTAGATGGGACATAAGCTATATTTCGGCTAATATATGGAGCCTGCAGCCTAACTTAATAAGATACCTAGCAAAGTTTTCTTCAGAGATTAGATAATGCATACAACTCTTCAACTTGTGTTTTCTATCTCTTCATATGTATGTATATGAGTGTTCATGTGAGTACACAAGTGTGTGTGTGAGTGTGTGTGTGCACCTACGTGCATTTGTGCGTTGTTGTCAGGAATATTCTTTGATTTCACTTCTACCTTATTCTTTGATGCAGGGGCTCCATCAAACCCAGAGCTTGCCAATATGGCTAGTCTTTCTAGACAGCTTGCTTTGGGCCTCCTGGCCTTTTACTTCCAAGGTTAGAATTATGGGCAGGCTGTCATGTCCACTTGATGTTTACATAGGGACTGGGGGTCCAGACTCCAGTTTTCTTACCCTCGGGGCAACTGCTATCTCTCTTTTCTATGAGTAGTTCTTGATGTGTGTCCCTCTGCTGGTTTTGATCTTATAGATCAGTGTTCCCAGATTGATAATTGTTTCATGGACTCGTCTCCCCGGGTCAGGTGATAAAGTCATGACCGTGACTCCAGATGAGGGCTCCTCCATCTCTTGAAAGTGTCTGGCATCATGCTTTTGCTTTTGTTTTTGTTTTTCTCTTTTATTTAAAATAGATTCTGTTCTCATACACTGTATCCTGATTATAGTGTTCCCTCTCTCTATCCCTTCTAATTCCTCCCTCCCACCCCTCCCCTATGGATCCACTCCCTCCCTTTCTCTCATTAGAAAAGAACAGATTTCTAAGAAATAACAACAGATTATAACAAAACAAAAATACAAGATATAGCAAAAAACCATCACATCAAAGTTGGACACAGAAACCTAACAGGAGGAAAAGAGTTGGTCCACTTGTTCTTACAGTCAGGAGTCCCATAAAAATAGTAAGCTAATAATTATAGTATATACTCAAAGGACTTAGCGTAGACCCATGTAGGCCCGTGCTTGCTGCTTCAGTCTCTGTGAGCTCATCTGCACCTTGCTTAGTTGATTCAGAAGACCCTGTTTGCCTGGTGTCCTCCATCCTCTGTTGCTCTCACAATCTCTCCACCTGCTCTTCTAAGAGATTCCCTGAGCTCTGAAGTGAGGCATTTGATGGAGGTCTCCAATTTAGATTCTCTCTCCATGTAAGTTCCAGCTGTGGGTCTCTGCACCTGTTCCCATCTGCTGCGGGAGGAAGCTTCTCTGATGATGCCTGGATCTATGAACATGGCAGAATATCATTAGGAATCATTTTATTGATTCTTTTTGGCCCATAGTGTTTGGTTTTATCTTAGGTCTCAGGCTATCTAGTCTCTGGTTCTTAGTTACCTAGGTAGACTCAAGTATGAGTTCCATCTTCTGGAGTGGACCTTAAGTCAAATCAGATATTGGTTGGCCACTTCCACAAGTTCTGTTCTACCATTGCCTCAGCGTATTTCAAAGGAAGGCAGATTGTAAACCAAAGGTTTTGTGGCTGGGTTGGTGTCTGTTCTTCTCTTTTGGAAGCCTGCAGAGTACCTTCCCATACCAAAGAGACTAGAATGTAGGTGTGAAGGCTCCATGTAGGCACCAGCTCAACTTCACCATGTTCAATGAGTTGTGTGGATGTTGTCATGGCAATGGGGCCCCTCTGTCAGTTTGTGGAGAGCAAACCTTTGTCTTAGCATCAGCCTGGGCTATTTGGGGGGTTTCCACAGGACATCTTTGGCCAACAGTTCAGTTAAATACAACCTACTCCCACCTCTGGAAGTCCTGCCTGTTGACAAGAGATGGCCACTCTGTATCCTCCAACAGTGGGAACCCTCACTAGGATCATCTTCGTAGATTCCAGACAGTTTCCACTTTACTAGGCTTCCACATCACTCCTCAAGTACTCCCCCAATTCCCGCCATCTCTCCTCCCACCCTCTCCCTCCATCCCATCCCCCAACCCCACTACCTGATCCCTCCCTTTCCCATTCCTACCTGCCCTGTAAAATCTATTTCCCTTTCTCAGGGAGATACATGCCTCCCCCATAGATCCCTTCTCTTAAATTTGTCTTTCTGAGTCTGGGCTGTCTCACTTAGGATGATTTTTTTTTTTTTTGGTAGTTCCATCCATTTGCCTGCAGATTTCCTGATATCATTTTTTTCTATTAGCTGAGTACTACTCCATTGTATAAATGTATCACATCTTCTTTATCTATTCTTTCGGTGAGGGAAATCTAGGTTGTTTCCAGTTTCTGGCTATTATGAATAATGCAGCAACAAGCATGGTTGAGTAAGTGTCCGTGTGGTAGAATGGAGCATCCTAATTTAGGTATAGGCCCAAGAGTGTTACAGCTGGGTCTTGAGGTAGATAAGATTTCCAGTTTTCTGAGGCGCTGCCATGTTGATTTTCATAGTGGCTTAAAAGTTTGCACTCTCACCTGCAGTGGAGAAGTGTTCTTTTTGTTCCACATTCTTGCAATCATGTGCTGTCATTTGTGTCATTGATCCTAGCCATTCTGACAAGTTTTAAGAATTTCAAAGTAGTTTGATTTGCATTTCCCTGATGCCTAAAGAACATTTCTTTAAGTGTTTTTCAGCCATTTGAGTGTCCTCTATTGAGAATTCTCTGTTAGATCTGTACCCCATTTTTAAAATCGGTTTGGGTTTTTTGATATCTAGTTAAGTTCTTCATATATTTTGTGTATTAATCCTCTATGTGGATTAATGTGAATGTGAAGTTCATGAAAATCTTTTCCCCTTCTGTAGGCTGCTGCTTCCTATGATTGAGAATGTCCTTAGCCTTACAGAAGCTTTCAGTTTCATAAGGTCCCATTTATTAATTGTTGATTTCAGTACCCAAGCTATTGATGTTCTCTGTCAAAGTGTTCAAGACTATTCCCTACTTTCTCTTCTACAAATTCAGTGTATTGATTTTATGTTGAGGACTTTGATCCACTTGGACTTAAGTTTTGTACAGAGTGATAAGTATGGATCTATTTGCATTCTTCTACATCGGACATCTGGTTTGACCAGCACCAATTGAAAATACTGTCTTTTTTTGCCAGTGTGACTTTCTAACTTCTTTCTAAAAAAATCAGGTTCCATATGTATTTGGATTCATGTCTGGTTCTTCAATTCGGTTCCATTGACCAGTGTATCTGTTTTTATGTGATTACCATGTAGTTTTTATCACAATAGCTCTGTAGTACAGCTTGAAACCAGCGATGGTTTCGCAGTGATACATCCAGTAGTTCTTTTATTATTCAGGATTGTTTAAGTCTCCTGGTCTTTTTCTTTTTCCATATGAATCTTAATATCGTTCTTTCAATTTCTGTGAAGAATTGTGTTGGAATTTTGATGAGGATTGCCCTGAATCTGCAGATTGTCTTTTGGCACAACGAGCATTTTTAGTATGTTAATCTTATGGACTCCTGAGTATGGAAGATCTTTCCACCATCTTCTGATACCTTCTTCAATTTCTTACTTCAAAGACTTGAAACTTATGCTATCTCTTCAGAGTTTGCACACAGGATTAACTGTGTTATCTGATGAAGTCTTTGATGGGGGCTGGCAAGCTGTCCCATGATCCTTTAGCTAGTGCTTATTCTTTGTCATGGAAATCCAGCAATGTTTATTCATTTTAACCTTCAACCACTTCCACACTACAACATAGATGGAAGCAGCAGAGACCATGCAGCCTAGGAGCTGGAAGGTGTTTGCTCTGGAGAAGAAGCTGCTGACCTCTGAGAAGACAGCTTCAACCATTGCTGTGTACTACTGATGTGTGCCCAAATCCTAAAGCTGCACACTAGCAAGAAAGAATATGTTTTAGATGTTTTCTGTCCACAGAAGATGTAACTCCTAGAACTGAGTTTCATTATGGTTACCTGGTTTTGTATCTTCTGAAGTATTCTGCCAAAGTTTTTTGTTTTCCACTGACTCTGTGTATCTGTTTCTCATGTTCTTTGGTGTTAAGCATTGTGCCTCCTCTCATTAGAGAGTTAAATAAACCTTTAATGAATGCTCACTCTGCACTATTCAAGTCTTTCTCTTGTGGAAATGACTGTCCAAGGCCTGCCAGGGTCTCATCACCAGGGATCCATTTAGAGGTGGTTGTTTACTGCAGTGCCTCAGGTTCTTTCTTAAGTGGAGGGGATGTTCCCCCCAGTACTTCAGCTAAATTACTTGCTCACTCAAGTAGTAATAGCCACCGGACAGTATTCTGTAATTAAGTTTAATGACAGTATGTATAAACACTGCTGCCTGCCAAGCGCTATGTCATTTGCAATTATTGGACATTACTTTCTGTTTTAATTGTTTTGTATTTTTGAGAGAATATCTCATGTAACTGGTCTGGCCTCTCTCTTCCATCTCCCCAGTACTGGGATCATAGGTATGTAGTACCATGACAAGCTATGCTTCTTAACAAAATCTAAAGCTTAGGTACTGATCATGTTATGTATGAACTGGATTGATGCTTTGACTTCTAAGAAGTTGATCATAATCATTTTAAAAAGGCAAACAAAGGGATTATGGTAATACCCATCTGATGAATATTATTGAAAGTGGAAGGGTTTGAATATATTTTACATTAAAGAAATATTCTGATAGCTACACTTATTGAATCCTTAAGTCATTTGGCTTTGTAATTTTCTAGAAAAGGGAGCTGAAATACAGCTTCATGTTGCTTAGGAGTGGACTGGAATAAATTCATTGACTTTTTATTGAAAGAAAAAAATAAAGTATGTGTAGGCTTAGATTTTTCAAGCTCTACTTTGTTTGGGATTATTAAATTCTTCAACCTCCCTTCTAGCCCACTGACCAGAGGTAGGGGAGGAGAAGGTTGTTTGGAAAAGGGAGTTGTGGACTTGTTTGGAAGTAGTTCCTCAGCGCGATTCTACTCTTCATTGTCAGGATACCAGCAGTCAATAGCACACACCAAAAGTGAATCAGTAGTGGCGGCCTGATCCAGCATAAAAACAGCGAGGCTCCTCTGAATCAGCACAAGTCAGTGGAAGTGGCCAGAATCAGCCAGAATAAACCGAAAAGTTCTTTGATGCGTTTCTCTCTACAAACTGAAGATCAGCAAACCATTGCTTGGCGTAGCAATGCAAGAGCATCCTCTCTCTGTTTGTAGGGTTCTATTTATATTCTTTCTAAACATCACACATCCTCTCGCCTGTCTGTTTTCAGCAAAACATCACATGACACAACTGAGTTGGTAAACCAGACATTTCCACTTTTTGTGTGGAACCCTGAGGAAAATGAAAGAAGAGGAAGCTCCTGTGACCAAAAAAACAAAAACAAAAACAAAAAAAAAATGGAAATAGAAATAGTTGACTTTTAAATGTAGTAATGGGTTATTTCCGGCCACATTCTTCATTGGAATAATTCAAAACAAGCTGCTATATGGAGATTTGATTAGAAAAGAATAATGAGATTCTGCATGTTTTTAATTAAGCTCAAAAATATTTTGTACAACTTTCTTAACAGCCTAGTCTACTTTTGAAGTATGATCATGGGATATGCCATGTCTAGGAAACAAGCCATTCTTTGAGCATCAGCTAACCCACATTGATGGAGGTTTAAACAACCACAGAAGGATTTCCTCTTACCACAATTTTATTGTGGGAAAGGCGGCATGTTCTGGCTGCTCACAGAAGGGGCTGTGTTCTACACAGTCCACTGAAACTGCCTAAAGATGCTCATGTATACAGTGATTTCTATTGATGTCTTTTTCTGCAGTTGGAATTACAAAACCGAAAGAGTCAGATCCTGAGCTCTTTTAAAAAGTCCCAGTAGTTACTGGTGTTCAGGGTCTGAGTCAGCGGTTTTCAGGTTCTTGGCTTCTTTCCAAAGACTTGAAATAAAGGTTCACACAGATTGCAAAGTAGGGAAGAAACTTTATTCAGAAGATTCAGAAGTGAAAAGATAGTTTAGATCAGAAAGAAGTATGCCATCAAGAGTGACAGCAGCTGTGTGCGTGTAAATGAATCCTCAAGGACCTACCAAGATGCTGTGGACTTTCCTTTATGGGTTCAAGATATGAAGGAACTAATTGCTAAGAGGCATGGTGTGGGTGGTTCTCTGTTTTGATGGACAGATTTTAATTATAATGTTTTGCTCACTGCTGTGTCCTTTCCCATGCTGCATTTGATTTCAGTCACATGCATGACCATTTACACATTCATAAACAGAGAATTCTCCCTAACAGTTCACTGAGAGGGTAGTTGGCTTTATTACACTCACATCCAAGGCTAGTTCAGGATAGACCAGCCCTCCTAACAGAATATAACTGGAGTCCAGTTTCATAGAAGCTGTCCATACTCGATGGTCATTAAGGGAAGAGATACTTAGTCCATTGTTTGGAGAGAGATATATGTGCAGCTTGCTGCCACTGGAAGTCCTACATTGCTCAAGATTCCTGGGTACATTATTAGAACAGGAGTGTATGGATAGCCCAAACCAAGAGGGGTCCCAGGTTGCTAAGCTATTCCCTATGCTAGCGTGCCTCACAGTCTCTTATTCACGGATATATTTCTAATGTTTTGGATAACTAACATATAGTAGATGGTCAGTAACTATTTGGTGAATTAATTTAATTGTTCTGCTATAAAAAGTTCTACTTCCTCTGCCTATCACTGTGCCCCAAGAGTTTCCGGAGTTAAAGTAGCAGGAGATTAAGGAAGAGGAGGAAATCTTGAATTAGAACTTCACATTAATATGTAAAGTTCTAAGTCATCTGAGTCATCAAAACCAAAACAAAATGTGAAAAGCAGGGTTATTCCAGCATCTGCTTTTGCAGTCACACTTGGGTCGTTGCTTTTATCAGATGACAAGGATAACAGATTTGAAGTGTTTTTTTTTTTTTTTTTTTAAATAAGTATGTTTGTTGTTTTTTAATATGTATGGGTACTTTGCCTACATTATATGTATATGTACTATGCACATGCTTGGTGCGTGAGGCAGCCTGAAGATGGTAGAACAGGAATTACATGAGGTTGTGAGTCTACATGTGGTCACTCGGAACCAAGCACAGATTCTTTGCGAAAGCAACCAATATTTTAACTGTGGAGTTATCTCTAAAGCCCCGCCCCCACTGCAGCCTCCCACTCAAGTGTTTTTAAATCTTAATTGTTTTTTATGATATGTTTAATTTTCTGCCATTTGAATTGACATCACACTAATATAACACTTTGCTGCTGCTGCTGCTGCTGCTGCTGCTGCTGCTGATTGGTGTTTTGCCTGAATGTATATCTTTGCACCAGGTGCATGCCTGGTGACCTTAGAGTTAGAACAGGGTGTGTAATCCCTTGGAACTGGACTTCTAAGTGGTTGTGAGCCTCCATGTGGGTGCAGGGAATTGAACCTGGGTTCTCTGGAAAAATAGCCAGTGTTCCTAACTGCGAGACCATCTCTCTAGCCTGGTTCTCATTACTTTATCCAGACAGTTGACTCCTCTAGGAGAACACTACTAGAATTTACAAAATGAAAGGGGCGTGTTTATGGCATTATCGTGCTGTAGTCTGCCATGCACTTTATCCAGCTGCTGCTGCATGTCCTTCATGCACGCCTTTGGATAGAGAAGTTTCTTGTATTGTAGAGGGCAGAGAAAGTGGCCTTAGGAAATAGATCTTCCTGGTGTTTGTTTTCTTTCCAATTCTCAAGGGGCAAGAACTTTTTGTCCCACTCCCATGTCTTAGCCAACTGGAGGCTTCTTCCTTTTGTATAATAATCAAGCAGTGCGGGAGCTCTTGCACAGCTCCAGCCAAATCCCATACCTGAGCGGACATGGCCTCATCTTGATGTGGGCAATGTGCACGCTGCAAATATCCGCCATCAAACTCATGGCTCATTGGGAGAAGGGAGATAAAAGGAGGAACCGCAAGGCTTTGCGTGATGAAACCACCTGTTGGCACCCTCAACTCCCCAACTCTTACCCAACTTTTCATGCCCCCAAGTCCTAATTTTGTGGATCAACCATAGCCTTCCAAGGCCAAAAGATGTTTGGAGAGAGAGCAAAGGAAAAACCAAACAGGAAACAAGAAGACCAGCAGTCATCACCTAATGCAAAGGCACCGAAAACACTAAAAAATAGTTTAAGTGTTTTCAAAATGTTTGTAGATATTAAAGAGCCAAACCATCTGGGCGAAACATTCCATCGCTCTTTTTTATTTTTTATTTTTGGCTGGGGCACTAATTTTGAACTGGAAAAAGCTCACCCCTGCCGGAGTTAACATACTGTGTACTTAGCACCTCATTTAACTTCCCAGGAATGTTAAGTCTAATTACTAGTAAGATGGATAAGCACATAGACATTAATGTTTGGCTGTTGAGCGTTAGCCATGTGGCTTGATGGGGAAGACTCCTTCCCTGCCTACCCATACTTCCAAGTCTCCCTCAACTTCCTATTGAGAGATAACGCTCCTTCTATTTCTTCTCCAGGTCCCACCCTGTCACTTTCCATGCATTTCCTTTTTTTTTTTTTTCCCATAGGCCAGTTGCTCAGGATCTGACTTTCTCAGGCTGCTCTAACCTATATCTCCTCTCCTGTCTTCTTTTATACTGTTTATTATATTCTCTGCTCTTAAATGCCCAGCATTTATTGGCACTGAGTAATCTACCAGGGGAAAATGTTTTGGCAGGACTTAATAGATAATTTAGATAAGCTGAGAAACTCAGCCTGGAAATGGGGTAAGAGTGCGTCCATGGATGTCCGAGGTCAGTTTCTGAAGATTCAGAGGTCATCTGAACGCCTGAAAGGTCAGAGTGGTCCACAAATGAGATCATTCTCTGCTTAGGAGGAAGAGTAGGTAGCAACAGGGAGAGACAGCAGCCATTGCCTCATCCAGCCCACTGTGTCAGAAAAGAAAGTGAACCACTGTTCTCTGGTTCTTTTCCACGAGGAGCTGGAACCCAATTTTGTGTGAAATCTCCAGATTGCTGGATGTTTGCCAGAATTTAAAAATTGTTTTCATTTGTTTTGGATGATTCAGATGATAATTCATGAACAGCCATGAACAGTGTGCTTCTAATAAGCAACTTCTGGCCTGGAGAGTCCCTGAGAAGTGGGTCAGTCAAGTCCTCGTGATTAGAACTGACGTCAAGTGTGGATCTTTCTGTGAATTTGGTTTTTAGTCAACCTCAAAATAGACTCTCTTGCCTGGGGACTCTCTGGCCTCTGGAGGCTGGCAGCCCCTGGTTTACTGCAACGGCTCTGTCAAGTGCAGAGCCCCCAGTCTCTCTAGGACAAGTACTTCATTCTAGGGTATCCTCTTGGCTGTGTTGGTTTCTGATGAGTCTGTGTTCTCTCTTGTCAACTTGAACAAAGGCTAGGTGTATCATAAACAAGTAGGCAGGAAATTCCCTCTTCTTTAAAAAACATTGAAAATAGTTTCAAGTCTTCCTTGAATTATTTTTTTTTTAATTTTGGTTTTGATGCTTTCTAGTTGTGTGTGTGTGTGTGTGTGTGTGTGTGTGTGTGTGTGTGTGTGTGATGTACATGAGTGTATGTATATTTGCATGTGTGGGCACTCACTCATGTGTGAGTGTGCATTCATGTGCCTGCACATACTTGTAGAGGCCAGAAGTTGATGTCATGTGCTTTTTCTGATGGCTTTTTACTTCATTAATGGAGAGGCAAGATCTTTTTCTGAACCTAGAGCCTGCTGATTTGGCTAACCTAGCTAGCCAGCCTTCCCTGGGGATCCTCTGTTTCTGCTCTTCAAGCTGTGGGATAACAGATGGGCCACCTCATCCACCCCGCTTTCCACAGTGGGTGCTAAGGACTGAAGTCCAGTCTTCACAAGTTTACAGCAAGTGTTTTATCCACTAAAACACCTCTCCTAAACTAAGCTTCCCCCCTTGTTTTGAGACAGGATCTTGTATCTTAGTCTCAAACAGACAGCAATCCTCCTGCCTCAATTTCTTGAGTGCTGGGATTGTAGGCACGGACCACCATACCCAGCTCTTCTTTGCTATCCTTAGTAAGCTTGGAATACAGTCATCCAGCACTCAAATCAGTCTTGTGAATACAAATTGGGTCAGCTGAGTTTTCAAAAGTAAAACCCAAGTGCTTTCTATAACACATAAGAGATACTATGCTCCACAACCTGTAGTTAATAACAAAACCACTTGCCGTTGTCTCTTGCTGCTTCATAACAGCATCTGCTTGGAGCACTTTCCTACCCCTTCTTGGCCCAAGTCGTTCTTGGTTGTCTACTAGCATAGCTAGGCATCCCTAAGATGATACACCTTCTCTGAACTCCCTGGATCTTTCCTTTGGGGGACCTCTTAGCTCTACCATGTTATAGCATGCTGGATTGGTTGCTGATGTCCATCTGCTGCAGATATGAACATATTCTGTGCATCATCTGGGAATCAGTCAATAAATGTTTGAACCAAAATATTGGGAAACAGAATGAATGCTGTTTTGCCACCCAAGCCTCAACAGCATTTTAAAAAGGTAGGTGGGGAAGGAAAGGAAATAAATATTATTTGTCTGTTGGAACCAGGACTGGAAAAGGGGTGGGAGGAGTGGAGACGTAGCCCACCACAAAGATACCTAGGATTTTGGAGACCAGCATTGACTGGCAGATCTAACTTTATTGTTCAGTACTTATATGCAACTTTTCAGCCAATTAGGATGCAGTTACATAATCAAGGATGAAATGGGGCATTGCAGTCGCTGTCCTGCTGAATCTAATTCCCTTGCCTGTGACTCTGTAGGGGAGGGGGTTGATTGCCTAGGATTCCCATGAAGATGGAGAAGCAGCCATTACCCTGGGCTCAGGTCCTTTATTCTGTCTCACCAGTTTGCTGGGAGCCACTTTAGATCACCTACTTGGGTCAAGATTCCTTGAGCAGTCACAGGAGCCTATGGTGCTTAGCTCTCCATCCCACTTCTTTCTCCAGAAGATTCATGCCCACACCCCCCACGCTTGCCTAAGATCAGGGCATGCTTTGGTCTTAGAGCTGTCAGTTATTCCATTATCATTGACAGCTGGGATTTTACTTTTGTTTACATGTAGGAAGGCCAAAGGTCGAAGACTTCTATTTTAATAAGGTGTGTGGTCTTGAGAGATGAAGAAACACACACAAGTATCCATCTAACAGTTCTTGCACATCTTGGTGGGGCCTCAGCTAGGACAAGGTCAAGCTAGTGAATGGGTGTGTTTACAGCTTTTTAAAAGTGGGCTCTTGAGAGTAGGAGGTGAAAACACAAGACCAGAGAGATGGATCAATGCTTAAGAGTATTATGCCCAAGTCCCAGGAATCCCAAAGACCACTGAGGAGCCAATTCCAGTGCAAACACATAAGGGTCTTTATTAGGAGCTCCAGAGCAAGGTCTCTCACCATCCCAGTCACAGTGGGTCAGAGTAAGAGCCATGAGTTTAGGGGTGCAGGGTTTTACTGTGGTTACAGCAAGCTTGGGGAATTTCCATACTGGTCAGCAAGTTAATATTTATAAAACTGCATTTTTGACATAATCTGCAGGAACTGAACGCAGGGACAAAACCACCCTGACAAAGAGGATGGTTAAGTAATCTATTCTCTGTAGGATGTCTTCCATTACCTATGCACCTTGACCTTGTTATTGTAACCTGACTGGCTGTTGCGGGGGGTGGGGGGGTGGTTGGGGGGGTGGTGTTTCCACGGAATGTTTGCTCAAGTAGACTTTGTGGTTTTCCTCCTGGAATTGGAGTGTAGCCCCTGGTTTCACATAAAATAGAGTTTCTTCAAAAACAGGGTTAGTTGGGCTTTACAAGAACACTTCTAGAGGATCTGAGTTTGGGTCCTAAGCCCCAATGTCTGGTAGCTTACAACCACATTTAACTCCAGTTCCAAGGAATCTGATGCCCCCTTCTGGCCTCAGTGGGCGCGCACACACACATTTAAAAATCACAGTGTGTTTTAGATGGTGGTGAGAGCTATGAGTGGAGGAGGGTGTAGGGAGTAAGGAGAATGAGAGGCTGCTGTCTTAACTAGGATGGACTGTGGGATGGATGCTGCAGAAGAACATTCCAGGAATTGACAGTGACCCTCCCTAGCAGCAGAATTAGAAGGGCTGCCTGGAGGTGGAAGAGTGGGGAGGTGGGAAAGGGACTTGCCAGGTGGTACAAGCACTCAAGTCCTTACTTCTGAAGGCGGCAGCTCCAAGGTGCTCCGAGTGTTCGTATGTCCCGAACTGTTGCGACTTCATGGATTACATCACACCATCTTATAAAATGCCTGGCTAGGATGAGGACTTCTGAATATCTAGTAAGTGAGGGAGCTAGAGACACTCTTAACTGCTCTAAGACCCAGCTTTTTCCTCCAGAGAATCGGAATCCTCTGCCCACAGCTGTGGACACGGAGCGATAGGGAACGTGAACACCGGTCCTGCTTAACAAAGCGCTCCAGGAACTCAGTAAATGCCAACATAATGAAGACCAGGCCCATCTTACACCAAGCTGGGCGTCTCCAAACCCTTGCGGATTGTAGGGTCTTCTGTCTCTCCCTTTCTCCATTCTACCCCTCCTCTCTGAGTTCAGTATTTGTCCTGAGCCTTGGGGCTGCTCTCCAAGGCGATAGCCAGGTGGAAAGTTCTTTGTTGATTCTGAGGCTTTCTTAGACGTTTGTTGTCCGCCCTCCTTAAGAAGAGCAGGGCCCAGCACTTGGGAGGCAGAGACAGGCGTATTTCTGAGTTCGAGGCCAGCCTGGTCTACAGAGCGAGTTCCAGGACAGCCAGGGCTATACAGAGAAACCCTATTTTGAAAACCAAACCAAAAAAAAAAGAAGAGCAGGGCCATGCACATGGTGGGACTACACTGATCCTTGAGGGGTGATTTGAGAGATGTGGTGACTGAGGGCCGATGACTGTTCCGGTTTGATTGCACCGACTTGCTGAAGGAGGCAGTGCGCATGCTCTGAGAGTGAGATCTCAGAGTTCCTGAAAATGAATGCAGAATAGAAAATGTTAGTGCTTCCCAAGCGTCCCGGAGTGATTCTGCCTCTTGTATGTCATCTTTATTACTTTATTATTACCTTATGACCTTTACTGACTCTGACAGTTGTGAGTCTTTAAAAAAAAAAAAAAGATTCGAGAATATTACCATTATGCAGTTGCCTAGAAACAGGGCCTAAAATACATCTGGCTTTAATAGAAGAGCTAAAGGGAGGTTTCATTTTTTGGCATTGTGTCTCCTCCCCCTGCCCATTCTTTTCCTCTTTGTTTCAAACAGCAATGGCAATAGAATTTCTCACTAATCCTTTCTGAACTATCTGAAGCCAAGGTACCCAAGGTGGAGAGCAATTCCCCCATCGGGAAGCGATCCGAGCCTATTGGTATTGTGAAACCTAATCCCTAGCTTGCTTAGACAGCAGGTATAGAATCAATACGGTGCAATGCTGCCGCTCAGGCAGCTTTGGCTAGCACTCCTAAGAAGGCTTAGGAAGACATTCCATTTGTCTTTTCATTAAGGCTTGTTCTAGCAGTTTGCCAAATGGCGACAGACATGCTTTTCTGACCCATAAACATTTCTCCTCACCACTCCAATCCCTCTTCCCAGATATACCCTCTCCTCTCCTTCCACCCTTTATCACCACAGTGTGCCATCGTTTCTCCCTGGAGTACACGGCAGACCTGGGCCCTTCATCACCTAATAAAAGGGAAACAAGGAGAAACAGAGCATGGTGTGTGGTTTCAGCTGTTAGAAAAGGGCTGGTTTCTGAGAGTAAAAGCTCCATGCAGTCTTACTAGCCGGGGGCGGGGTACCATATCAGGGTGGGAAGGTGTGGGGGCGTGTCCAGAAGTCTGGAGGCCTGGAAGGGACATGCAAGGAGTGTGTGTTGAGTGAGGAGGTTTGAGAAAACAGGACCCCCAGGTAAAATGAGTTTGGAATTAGTTCCCATTACCCCGTATCCAGGCCAGACCACTTCCAAGCTTGCCTGGTCCTAAGAGCCTCGTGAGGATTTATTGAGAATACCAGTTTAGAGGCTGGAGAGATGGCTCAGCGTTTAAGAGCCCTGGATGCTCTTGTAGGTTCATTTGCAGGCTCTCATGTGGAGGCTCATAACCATCTGTAGCTCCATTTCTAGGGTATCTGACACCTTCTTTGAGGCTCTGTAGGCACCAGGCATGCATGCAGTGCAAAGATACATACACAGGCAAAACACCCAGACACATTTAAGAAAAAAACAAACCCAGAAAGAATGCTGATTTCTGTTTAAAACCTGAGATGATGGCTCAGTCAGGAAAGTATTTGTTGTGTAAATTGCATCCCCAAAGCCTGTATTAAAAAACAACAACAACAAACGGACAAACAGGCATGGTGGTGTAAACCCAGTGCTGGGGAGACAGAGACAGGAGAATTGCTGGGACATACTAGTCAGCCAGGCTAGCTAAAGTGACAAGCTCTACATTCAATGAGAGAGCCCGTCTCATAAAATAAGGTGGGGAGCAATTGAGGATGATGCCCGACATCAACTTTAGGCTTCCTTACACACACATACACACACACACACACACACACACACACACTGACTTGATGCCTCTTTGTTGAACATCCCCTTTTAGGAATTTAGGAAAACACCTTTTCATACAAGCGAGCTGCTGATCTTTACTAGACCTTGATCCATTTAGAAAACAATCCAATCTGGCTCCAGGTGACTTGTACACTCATGTACAGCTGCTCTTATCCCTAGACTCCTGCCAAAGTCTGTGCCCAGATAACAGGCCTTTAATTATTGCTGCTCACCCATCTGATGGGCCACATGTCTTCTTCACTAGGCTGCTGGTGCCTGAAGACTCAGCTTATGCTCTGCTTTGCTGCATTTCTGGAACATTCTGCTCTTCTAACAGGGAGACTCCAGTAAGCATTGTTACAAGTATTAACCTTCAGCCATCCCCTTCCCCCTTTTTTTCTGTATGTTTCTGTCTCACACTCCTCAGTTGGAGGAGAAGGTGACTGTGGGTATTGAAGTCAGGCAATGTTCTTCAGAAGTCAGACTAGAATCAACAGAGGGAGCAAGTAAGTGCTGAACATCCCAAAATAACTCAAAAATAGCTACTGGTAAGTCCAGGGCCATCTCCACAACCTGCCCTCTCTCCTTCCGTGGCTCTGCAGCTTGACTCATGGAAGCCTGAATTTGTAGCCTGTAAGAGTGGACAGCTTCTAGTGCCTGAGTGCCAAGGGTTCCATTCCTAGCCTTGATAGACAAAATGAGAGTATCTGCACCACCTGGCATTTGTGCTGGCATGGTAACAGGCACTTATAGAGTGATGGGTGTGGCACGTGCCGTGCAGGTGCTCTGCCAAGCACCAGTTATACCACCAGTGCTATCAATTTCTAGTGATGACTGCTTCATTTGTTAAACCTCAACCCATCACATGTCCCCTAACTCTCTCTCTCTCTCTCTCTCTCTTTCTCTCTCTCTCTTTCTCTCTCTCTCTCTCTTTCTCTCTCTCTCTCTCTCTCTCTCTCTCTCTCTCTCTCTCTCTCTCTGCATGTGCGTGCACGTGCACATGAGTATGTGTGTGAATTCCTGCATCATGGCTCAAGTATGGAGGGAAGAGGACTGACTACCTTGAGTATTATAATGTCCTTACCTTCTACTGTGCTTGGCCTTATGTTGGTTCTGGGGACTTAATCTCAGCTCCCTGCCTTTGTGCAGCAAGCCCTTTCACTGAGCCATCTCTGCAGCACCTAACTTGATGATTCTCAACCAAACTCCAGAGAGAATGTCACTTTATTGTCCACATATTAGCGATGCTTCGGTGGCTTTATCACACTTAGACTTGCAGTTTAAATAAGTAAACATGTTTGGGAAAAACACCTGAGATATCTTGCATGTTGCTGTGTTCTTACTTTGCAGTTTCTAAGTCACAGTCTTACCCTACTGTTGATCTGAACCCATTCAGGTTGCATTTGGCAGTGGAGTTAGACACTGGATAGATAAACCTCTGGCTTCTCTGTGAGGAGGTCGGCCTATAGTAGAACAGGAAATGCCCCTTTGTCCTGGCCTTTAGCAGATATATTTGGAACTGGATGCCTGTTTAGGAACTGATGCAGCGGGTGGGTTACAGGACAATCCAGGCCTTCATAAGCCTGTTCTCACTGTGGGAACATGCCTGTAGACCTACCAATCTGGACACAACACACAGACAGTACTCATCGGGGTCTCTTCTTAGGCATCCATGCTTCTCGTAAGCTGGTCTCCTTAAAGTGACAGCAGTTGAGCTTTAGGAACTGTACAGGCAGAATAGCAAAGGGTAGTGTCGTATCTGAAACACCCTTGCTTGTTCTTGCCACTTGAGACCATCACTTGGATGTACGGTGTCAAAAGGACTTTACATCTGACATCTGAAAGGATTCTAAATCCCTGAGCCCTGTGAAGCAGAAGCTGTCCCAAGAATCTTGCTTCCTTCTTCACATGAATGTCTGCCAAGCTGAGACTAATGTATTGCCCAGCTGTTTCTTCCTGTTTTTCCTCTCAGCACCCACTTTGCTCCTTTAGCAATTAGCTCCAAATAGATGCTTCAGCTCCACCCACCGAAGAGCAGTCCTTGTGAGAAGGGAAGGAGCAGGGTTAAGCTGCAATCTCCAAATTCTCTCAGAAGAACCTATCCTGCTTCAGTCTGAGAGATCCCCATCCTCAATGCTGTCTCCTGCTACATTTGTATTGATGGCTCCAAGGGAAATCTAAGGAAAGCTTGGAGCCTCCGAGAGAGCTTAGGTATTTATTTGTGGGCTGGAGCAACCATTCCTGGTAGAGGATATTTCTGAGGGAGACAGTGTTATGGAACCGTTCGTCAGATAAAACCACCTCCTGCTGAAGGAGAGAGAGACTCTTGTCAGATGAGCGGGCTCCCACCTCCTGGTTCTTCCTGTTGCAGAATTGTTTTGAGGGCCACCCCACGGCAGGGATAGGAATCCAGCATACCTCTGGGAGGAAAGTTTCCTCTCATGGGCACTGCCAAAGGACAGGCAGAGGTGTCTATGCCCTCAATCTGCAGCTGGAAGCACAGAAGTAAGAGGTGGTAAAGACCTCATGGAGAAGGGTTTCTGAAATTCCTGCTTAAGACTTCATTTACAGTCACTACACAGAGGTCGCTTCGATGACCTTTGGCCATGGTTTTGGTTTTATGAATGGTGTCTGTGAGTTCAATATCATTGCTAGTGCAGAAAAAAAAAAAAAAGGTAAAAAGGTGCCCTTCAGGTTACCGTCAGAGACAAAGCTCTTTGTAACTGCTCCGCCTTCTGATGGTGCACCATGCCTTAGCACTGCAGCATGATCGATCCCTGGCTGTCTTCACTGACCTGGTTCATAGTAACAGAGAAGCCCCTAATGTGGCGACTGCATACAGAAAGGCTTGTTTCTCATTTCCATAAAATCTAGTGTGGGTCTAATTGTCCTCTTTCATATAGCAAAGCCACTTGACACAGGTTCCTATGGTGTCTGCTGCAGGGGAATAAAAAGAGGGCGAATGATCCTGGCTCACAAACCCATCATTGGCCAAAATTAGTCACATGACCCCACCCTAAACTTTAAGCTAGAAAATGGAAAATGTTTAGTGAATGTTAGCTTTTTCTGCCATTATAGCTATGCATTTCAACGGTGTTCTATGCTTTCTACCAAGTTACTGATCAGAAAAATGTTGAATAAGTTAAGGCATTCAGGAGAGCCTGAATATGCTAAGTATGAAGTGCTTTGATTCGAGTATATTTTTGGTTCCCATCTACACTCTCATTAGCTAGCTCCAGTAGCGGTTCTTCTGCACAGGGCTCAAGAGAAGGTGAATGCTTTTCCTTTCTAAGTAACTAGAATAATTTCTTGAACTTGACCCCTTTGTGACTCAGTCTACTGAGTGCTGGGATTGTAGGTATGCGCCACGGAGGAGCCGGGCTCCTAGCTTCATTTTGGTCTGTTGGTGTAAAGTTCTAAGTCTTGGCTGGAGAATGTGAACACTGTTCTGTTCCTTAGCTTCTGGTGGGATCAAGGAAGGTAGCAGCTACAGAGAGCTCCTTGGTGAGCAGGGAGACAAGTGAAAAGCAAAGTTGATTGATTTTTTTTTTTTTTTTGCTATGCCAACACCAACCTTTATTCTGGCTGACCCAGAATCGTATGAAAGAAAAGCATAAGTGGGGAAAGTGTAGGCATCTTTTGGAAGTCACTAGGTGTTTTTCCTTATCCAGGGAAGCAAGTAGAGAGAGCTGAACTTCAACCTGGTATATCAGCTCTGTGTTACAAGTGAGCCTAAGGGGAAAGCGCTCTCTTAAATCTAAGGGAGTTGGCTAGTGAGAAGCACATGTTTTATGTTTATCAAAAGAGGACGTAAAAAAAGAAAGAAAGAGCTAAAAAGAGAAGGGAGAGGGGAAAGAGAGAGGGAGATGAAGGAAGAAAAGGCTGAAGGTAGTGGGGCTTGCCTGCATTCCCAGCACCAGGGAGGCAGAGGCAGGAGGATTAGTAAATTCTAGGCAAGTTGGGGCTACAAAGTGAGAAACTGTTTTAATAAAATGGAAAGAGGAGAACGAAAGAAAGACAGATGGACAAGAAACAACAGAAAGGAAGAAAACGGAACTTATTTCGAGCTTCCAACTAGAAGCTTTCTAAGTGTGCAGTTGTTAGTTGCTAGGCAACAAGAAGCCAGTTGTCTGTTCTGTTCTGAAGTACTGTGGCTGGACCTTTTATTGTCCCAGGAGTAAAATCTAAGATGCATTGTGGGGCAGTGGATGTCTGTCTCCTAGAAGATGCTTTCAGCTTACAGCTCAGATGTCACCAGAAACTCTTCTGGACCCCGAGACCTGGAAAATACCTCTCCAGAGCCATCAGTTGTGCTGTTTGTGGGGTCCACAGCAAAGTTTCTACTGACATCCAGACATTCACCTTCCCTTTAGCCCCCTGCTCTTGGCTGCACATAGGTTGTTCATCACGAGCAATGTTGATTGAAACACAAAACTTGGCCCTGTCAATAGTTTTCAAACACAAAAATAAACACTATAACATGTTTTTAAACATACATTTTTTTTTAAAAAAGAAATTGATGGTTTTAATACTCAAATGGAAAATGCAAAGCACTTAGAATAAGCAAAACATCTTGCAGTGGAAAAAAATCAAGCTATTAGGGTCCTACAGTATTTTAGATGAAGATTTACCACAAATAGAAAGCTATGAAGACAATGTGACTGACCAATGGGAAGGAGAGGGAATCCAGAGAGACACTTCATCAGGGTAGGTGTGTGTGTGTGTGTGTGTGTGTGTGTAGGGGGCAATCATATGTGCGCAGGTGCATATGTGTGCATGTTGGGGGGGGCAAAGGTCAACTCAGGTGCTGCTCCTCAGGAACCATCACCTCTTGCTGAGACAGGGTCTCTCACTGGCCTGGAACTTGCTAGGTCTTCTAGGCTGACAGGCCAGTGAGCTCCAGGAACCCACTTGTCTCTACTTTCCCAGAAGTAGGAATTCTAAGTACACACCACCAGGCTTGACACTTTTTACATGGGCTCTGGCAACTGAACTCAGTTCTTCGTGCAAGGCAAGCACCTTTCCAACTAGCCTGTCCCCTCAGCTCGAGTCTGACAAAAGCATGAAGACAGTCAGAGGAGGGAGGCCAGCTCTTCAACTGATGGTGACGGAATGACTGTTACTAACAGGCTAAAATAGCCATGGATCCCTACTTCCTTCCTGCGCAAAAAATGGACTGAAATGAATCACAAATCTAAGTATAAAAATGAGAAGTATAAATTTTCTAGAAGAAAAAAAAGAATGTATTTTTTTGTGACTTGAGTTAAGCAAAGATTTTTAAACTGTTGTACCAAATGTATAATCAATAAAGTAAAAGAAAGGGGCTGGAGAGATGACTCTGTGGTTAAGTACTGCTCTTCCTGAGAAGCCAAGTTTGGTTCTCAGCACCTAAGTTCGGATGTTAACTCTTGCTTCTGATGGCCCTGTACTCATGTACACACATATCCACCCTCAGGCTCTCCAACGCTCCTCACACAAATTAAAAAGTAAAAAAAACCCCAAACTTTAAAATTAAGAGAGAGAGAGAGAGAGAGAGAGAGAGAGAGAGAGAGAGAGAGGAGTAAGTGGGACTTCCTCAACATCACTAACATCTATTGATAAAATGAAAACTGAAGCACATACTGAAAGGGAATGTTTGTATAACACACATCTGGATTCCCATCTTCATCCCAACCTTCTCCCAACTGAGCCACTTTGGCAAGGCAAATCTCAATAAATCTCAAAACTCAACAAAACAATAAAACCGTGGGAAAAACTTAAAAGATACCTCATCAAGAACGAGGCACATGGCAATGTATGGTAAACATGAGAATGAAAAGATACTATCATCTGCTACTAGGGGAATGTGAATTAAAACCATGGCAAAATACATCATGAAAAGATTTAAAGTAGAAAAGATTGCCAGTACCAAGTGTGGGTAAGGACAGGAGGAATTGGGATTCTTGTGGAGTGCTAAGACAATTGCCTCAGAAAATAGCTTCTGAACAGTTATATACAAAGCCGGCATTGGCCATAGCTACTCACAGCTAGTGGATGAAGGCATACTTTTGTGCAAAGGCGTGAAGAAGAATATTCAGAACATGTCTCATTTGTAATAGGTCTATGTAGTGTGTAGATCCTATGACCCTGCTTTAAGCTCCGGGCAGACTGCACTACCAGCCCCTGCCCAGGTTCCCTTCTCTTCAATCCCAGCTCAACATGATAAATCTGCCCTCAGCTTAGTTGTGTTTTTAATCTCCTGCCTGCTACTCCAGGCCCAGTCAGGGAAGTGGCCAATGGTCACTCCACCTGAGATCTCACATGGCTGTTGGCTCTCTCCCTCTGAAGCATGGTGAATCCTCTTTCCTCTTCTTGTGTCTCCTAGGCTGCCTGTGGGAACCTGGAAGTCCCTTCTCTTCTGGCCAACCATTATCCACTAGCATTTTTATTGATCGATCAAGAACCAATTGGGGAACAGGAACTTCAGCTTTCTCAAGCAGATTCCCAATCAGGGCATCAGAACCCCCTCCTACAGGCCTAAGCTGGGGATAACCTAATGTCTACCATTGAGGGAGTGGAGAAACATATTTTGATATATTCCTATGATGAGATACTACTCTGCATGAAAACGGAATGAGCTTTTTATAGACACTTGTCATAATTTGAATATGGAATGTGCTCCCAATATCTAGTGATGGATCTCTGGTCTCCATCTGGTGGCACTAGTTTTGGATGTTCTGGAAACCTTAAGAGGTGAAATGCAGTTAAAGAAGTAGGCCACGGGGACAGATTCTTGGGGGCAACTTGTCTCTGACTCCTTTGTCTCCTGATAGGAAAGACTCCATCATGTTCTCCCCACTGCCATGATGCATGACCCTGTCTAGTGCATGAAGCCAAGCAACTATGGACCAAGCCTCCTGTACTGGCTTGTTTTGTGTGTCAACTTGACACAAGCTGAAGTTATCCCAGAGAAAGGAGTTTCAGTTGAGAAGATGCCTCCATGAGATCCAGCAGTAAGGCATTTTCTCAACTAGTGATCAAGGGGGGAGGGCCCCTTGTGAGTGGTACCATCTGTGGGCTGGTAGTCTTGGGCTCTATAAGAAAGCAGGCTGAGCAAGCCAGGAGAAGCAAACAAGCCAGTAAGCAGCATCCCTCCATGGCCTGTGCATCAGCTCCTGCTTCCTGACCTGCCTAAGTTCCAGTCTTGACTTCCTTTCGTGATGAACAGCACCATGGTAGCGTAAGCTCAATAAACCCTTTCCTCCCCAACTTGCATCTTGGTCATAATGTTTGTGTAGGAATAGAAATTCTGACTAAGACAAATTGGTACCAGCGTAGTGGGGTATTCCTGTAACAACCTGACCATGTTTTGGGGAGGACTGTGGAAGGACTTGGGAACTTTGGGCTAGAAGATCCATTTGGTGTTAAGAGCTTTGTGGGATATTGTGTAGGAGCTTGGAAGATAATATTGAGAACAGTGCAGAAGATGGAGGCCTGGCTTGTGAAATTTCAGAGGGAAGATTTAAGACTCTTATCAGGGCCATTGCTAGTTTGACTGTGAAGATTCTGTGGTTTTGGTCATCTGAGGCTGAACGTTGCCTGTGATTAACAAGATACCAGAACTACTAAAGCATAACCATTGCATTACTGAGACTATTGATGCTGGTTAGCTGGAGTTGGGAAATTGTCAGTGATTGGGAAGAGACCAGCATCAATGAGGTGAAATCTTCTGAGAAGTGTTTTCTGAGAGCACAGAGGCTGCGTTCCAGAGATAGCCAAGGTTGTACCTTGTGCTGTGGCTGGACTTGGTAATGTGTAAGAGTCACCCAGGTGGTACTGGTTTTGAAGGCATGAAGAAGTCATGAAGAACAGCTGAGGTCTGGGCACTGTGAGAGGCTGTGGAAGGCCATTGGTGAAGGTGCAGCCTCAGTTGCAATTGACAGCCCAGGACTGAAGGGGTCTTGCAAAGGACGTGAGGCTTGGCACAATGGTAAAGCCTAGTTGCAGTGGAAGACAGCAGTGTTTTGGAGATACCAATACCATGAGATGATTACCAAGGACAGCAGCAGCAGGCTGCTGGCATCTGGAGCCTAGAAGACAAGGTGTGTGCTACAAAGGGCAGAGCTGGAGAAGCGACTCAAGCCCTTGGAATAATCCAGAAAATCATGAGTGGATCTCAGACATTGGATGGTTGGAGTTTGGTTTTGCTTTTGATTGTGACTGTGCCCTGATATATTTTCCCTCCTGAAGGAAGAAGGCATTTTAGTGGAACCCACAGTTAAGAGACTTTTGATGGTAAAAAGACTTTGAGTTCTAAGAGATTGGATATCTTTAAAGGGATTGAGATTTTGATATTTAAGAATTTGCAAAGACTGTGGTACTTTTAAAGTTATTTAGATCTTAGGGATAAATAAGAAAGTAAGGGTTGAGGCTTAATAGTGACGTATTTGTGTGTCAAGATGACAAGGGATCAATTGTACTGGCTTGCTTTGTGTGTCAACTTGACACAAGCTGAAGTTATCCCAAAGTAAGGAGTTTTAGTTGAGAAGATGCCTCCATGAGATCCAGGTGTAAGGCATTTTCTCAATTAGTGATCAAGGGGGGAGGGCCCCTTGTGAGTGGTACCATCTGTGGGCTGGTAGTCTTGGGCTCTATAAGAAAGCAGGCTGAGCAAGCCAGGAGAAGCAAACAAGCCAGTAAGGAACATCCCTCCATGGCCTGTGCATCAGCTCCTGCTTCCTGACCTGCCTAAGTTCCAGTCCTGACTTCCTTTCGTGATGAACAGCAGCATGGAAGTGTAAGCTGAATAAACCCTTTCCTCCCCAACTTGCATCTTGGTCATGATGTTTGTGCAGGAGTAGAACCCCTGGCTAAGGCACCTCCTGTTCTAGTTTCACTTTTTTTCGTTTTTGTTGTGATAAAATTTCCAACTTAGAGAAGACAGGATTTATTTGGTTTACAATTCCAGGAAACAGTCTGTTTGTGGGGAGGTCAAAGCAGGAACTCAAACAGCTAGTTACTTCCTGTCCACAGTCAAGAATAGAGAGAAATGAGGTGTCGGCAAACCGGCCTTTAGCTAACAAATGGTCCCCCATAGGCACGGCTCCTAGGCCAGTCTGATGCAGCCAGTTCTCAAATGATATTCCCTTCCAAGACAGTTGTGTCAAGTTGACAGTTAGAGATATCCCACTGAAACCATGAGTGAAAAGAAATAGTCTATCGCAATGTTATTTTGTCAGATATTTTGGACAGGGCTAAACATCTACCCACCATTAAAACACAAGTGAATCTCAAATGACTACACTGAGTGAAGGGCATTAGGCAGGAGTAGATACCATATGATCCATACCTCCATGAAATTCTAGAAAAATGATGGAGCTTGGGTACTCAGGGGTTTGAGATTGTGGGGACAGATTTAATTTATCAACATATACTTTAAATATGCATGGCATACTTCGTAAGTTATACTTCGGTAAAGCTGTTTTGAAAAACTGACTCCAGGTGTTTTCTTATCTACCAAATGGTGCTGAAATGAACAGACAAGAAGAAGCCACATTTCCCTTCATAAGGTCTGGCAGGAGGAAGCAACCACAAAGCTTTTCAAGTGCATGTTCTAGTACTAGTGAAGGGCATTGATAAAAGGAACATGAATCTAGGGTGGATTGAGTTTGCTATGGGCCCATTGCACAGATTCTAGGTTTAGCGTTGAAGCTTGTGCAGTTTGAAGGGGTACCAAGAGATTGTTTGACTGGTGGCCTAAAGTATTTGTCAAAATATGACCCGCTGAGAAGGAGCTGGGGATGCCTGCTATTGTTCAGCTTAGTGTTGATGAAGAGATTTTTAAGGCTTGAAATAATGCACAAACAGGAGAGGTGTCGTGAGCAAGTGTCTCTTGGCCCAGAATTCACCTCCATCTTGCTTGGGTTTTTATCTCTTTCTAACTTCCTGTCTGTGTTTATTAACAGAGAAGGTAGTGCCTCCAGTTTTAGTTTTCTTTGTTTTGTTTTTTAAAGATCTGTTTTATTTTAAGGTATGTCTATTTGTGGATATCTCTGTGTGGGTATGTGCATACACATGTACAACACAGTCAGACATGTCAGGTGTCTCTGGGGGTGGAGTTATAGACAGTTGTGAGTCACTGGGTGTGGGTACTGGGAGCTGAACTTGGGTCCTCGGAGACACTCACACTCTAACTTCTGAGCCCTTTCTCCAGAAACTCTACTTTTCTTTTTAAGGATTTCAGATTTACATTTAGCTTTCTGGGCTTTATTTATCCTGGTGTGTTGGTCTGGAGTGGGAAGAAAGAAAACATTTTTTTGTACTTTCTTCTGGTCATTTTTAAAAATTAATACATTTATGTGTCCCAGGCTGACCTCGAATTCCCTATGTAGCCAAGGATGACACTGAATTTCTGACCCTCTTGCCTGTATTTTCTAAGGGCAGGGATTACAGGCGTAGGCATGGACAAACACATCGAGTTTATGTGGTGTTGGGGATCCGGCCCAAGACTTCAGACATATTAGACAAGCAATCTACCAACTGATATCAGCCCCTCTTCTGATCTTTCCAGTTTTAATGTGCAGCATTGTTTGGCAAGGCCTGAACTATTTGTCTGATAAGGTCATTCCATGCCTATAGTCCAACCTGGATGGTGTCACCAAGTCATCTGAGCTATCTTAGAAGCAATTGTTTTCCTGTTAGCACCTCTGAATCTTAGTAAGGTTTGGGAAGTGTGGGAGATTGAGGGAGCCTCATTACTATTCATTGTTGGTGCTCTTTGGAGCCTCCTGCTCCACTAGCATCTTGGCTCAGTGCTCAAGAACAGTACTATTTCCTGATTAGAACTACTGTGTTGGCTAGTTTTGTGTCAACTTGACACAAGCTAAAGTTATCTGAGAGAAGGGAACCTTGAGTGAGAAAATGCCTCCATAAGATCAGGCTGTAGATAAGCCTGTAGGACATTTTCTTAATTAGTGATTGATGAGGGAGTGCCCAGGCTATTATGGTAGCAACATGTCTGGGCTGGCAGTCCTGAGTTCTATAAGAAAGTAGACTAAGCAAGCCATGGCGAGCAAGACAGTAAGCAGCACTCCTCCATGGCCTCTTCACAGCATATGTCTCCAGGCAGGTTTTCGCCCTGTCCTGACTTCCTTCAATGATGAACTATGATGTGGAACTGTAAGCCAACTAAACCCTCCTCAACTTGCTTTTGGTCATGGCATTTCATCACAGCAACACAAACCCTGACCAGGACAACTACCAAGATGGAGATTCAGTGATTCCTTAGACTCAGATTTCTATAAAGACTTCTTTCTCCAAGATAAGTCAGCAGCAGAGTGGAATCACTTGAAGAGAGTAAGCTCTGACTTCCACTTCTAGGTGTTTTCTTTGTCTGCCTGTTCCCGTCTATATTTTTGATCCATGGCTGGTCCTCACCCAGTATCCCTGGCAGCCCCCTCATCACCCTGTGCCCCTCTTGGCTGGGATTCATACTATAGGGACCTGGTGTCTGAGCCTCACTGTAGGAAACCTTGAAAAGCAGCAAGTCTCAACTCATCTGGACAAGGGTGTGTGTGTAGAAGTATTTGTACTTCAATAATATGTTTCTAAGGTGTAGCTGGATTTGAGGTCTGTTGCTTTAGGACAGTGGCTCTCAGCCTTCCTAATGCTGTGATTTTTTTTAAATATAGGTCCTCATGTTGTGGTGACCCTCAGCCATAAAATTGTTTTTGTTGCTACTTCATAAGTGTAATTTTTCTGCTGTCATGAATTATAATGTAATTCTTATACATTCAGGATGGTCTTGGGAAACTCATGTGAAAGGATTGTTCAATAGCCCCCCCCCCCCAGGGGTCATGACTCACAGGTTGAGAACTGATGCTCTAGGAGAATGTGGTGCAGATTTAATTAAGTTGGAGAGAGACGCCAGGGCAAGGAGGAGGGAGGGCAAAGGGGGAGGGAAAATTGAAAGAGAAAATTATAGCCATGTGAATGAACTAGTGCACACGAGTGATATTTAAATACACAAGTATTTTATTTTCAAGCTTAGGTGGAAAGCATCCTGGGACCTGACTCAAGCAATGTCCAGGTAGGCAAAAGGGCTTGGGAAGTTCAGGAGAAAGTTAGGCCAACCTTGGCACTCAGAGAGCAGGCCCAGCAGGGAGCACAGTTCATGTGAGCCAAGGCTCTGTGGTGCTGAGCAGAATGTATCCAAGATTACTCTGTTGGTGTCTGGGGAACTGAAGGTCAGAATACAATCCCAAAAACTGGGTCAAAGGATGGAGGATGATATAGTCGCTCCATCTGCAGGGAGAAATGGTGTAGACAGGACTCTAGGACAAGGTCATTCCTAGGGAGTTTCTTCTGGGATATTCCTGTAGAAGTGATTCACACCATTTGTTAACCATTTCATTTGCAGCACATACCATTAGAGACTGCTGGAAACTAGGAGGCTCTCGAATATTCTGTAAACGGTGTTAGCTTGAATGCAGTATGTCATATACATTTGTAAACAGCAAGATGAGGGGACTGAGAGCCCTCTTGTTGATAAGAGGCAGGCACTAATATCCTCCATTCTGCAATGGGGTGGGGTAGGATCAATCAGGACTGGCAGACAGGGCCTGCTTATTCCTATACTGTGAAGAGAAGGTAAACCAAGGAATGTCCAGGCCACCTTATCTAAGTTACCTTCTTAATGTGGAGGCTGGCAGACTGTACCCATGTGTCCCTACTCCCCTCTGTCCCCTGAGATGAGACCCCCATGCACCATTTCTGAAAGTAAAAAGCCCAGGGTTACCTACTTTATTAAAAAAGAAGTCAGCAAACCTAAAAAGGCAGACTTTCCCCCTTTAGACTCCCCCAGGGCTCCTCCAATGCTTTCTTGACAGTTCACATCCTAGCCAGATAGTTCAAGGATGGCTTTTCCAATTTGAAAGCAAGTCTCTACTTCACAAAAGTTGGAATGAGCTGTTGCTAAGTCAGCCCGTGGAATCCCGGACAGGCAGCCCCTCCCACTCCCAGCATGCCTGAGCCAATGGAAGGGTCAGTGAGTTAAGAGAGGCGGGGTTTTCCTTCCAGGAGCGCAGTCCTGCTTCTGTCCTGCCTGCCATTGGCCTTTTGCTCTTCCGGTTAATGGGATCTGTCAGCTTGGCGTGTGCCTGTGCAGCTGCGCGCACTCAGGCCTTTTCTCTCTTTCCATCTGACGGTTGGAGGCCGCCCTTTATTATCAGTCCTTACTGGTTCAGAGAAATAGAATTTTAAGACAGCCTTTCAGAGACGTTCAGATAAATCAGTCTCTGTCGTCAGCTCTTTTTGGATGGCGGCCAGTTACCCAGCCAGCCCCTCTATTTCCATGCTTTTACTCCTACAAGCCAGGCTCTTCACACCTCAGCTTGAGCGAGCTTTTGAAAACCGTAATCCCCTCATGTCCTTTCCTGGATCAATACCCCGAAGTGGCTTTCTTCATCTCTTCAGGATAAAATCCAGGCTCCCTGAGAGGGAGGCTCAGGAGGCCCTGTGACTTTAGGCCTAGCTGGGACCATTTCACACAGACCTCAGATCCATGGACCTCAGTTCTGGAAATGCTGTCGGGCGGGCGTTCACACTGTTCTCCAGGCAGATGACCTTACGCAGCCTCCCAGTGACTTCATGGAGAGCTCTCGCACTAAGAGATTACATTACAAAAATCTGGTTATAAAACAGGGTATAATATGAAATGTTATCTTGATTTAAAAATGTGAAGATTGGGTCCTAATTGCACAAGAGCTCAGGGTTTCGGGGGAGTCTGGGGAACACTAGGAGAAGGAGGCTTCATCTGCATGGCCACAGGGAAGCCATTACCCATGTTGGATTAAGACTGTCTATTGGACTGTTTGGGGCCATCCATGGCCTCGTCAGTAACTCCCAATAAAATCATTGGTTCCCCAGGATGGACCCTGGTGGAGTCATACTTTGATTTGGTGTTCGAATCTTAAGAGGAGGGGTGGATGCTATTCATATCACCTCTGTGGAGGAAATGTTGGTGAAACCCAAATAATATAGTTTACTTTTGTCCACCTTTAAAAATTGCAGTACAATAAACTTAAGGTAATTTTACCATTTTTGCCATTTCCAAGAGCATAGTTCAGAGGTATTAAGCGCTATGGGTGCTTTATACCCATTAATTTTATAGAAGTTTTCCATCACTTGTATAGAAAGTCTACCTATCTGATAATGGCAGTACATCTTCCTTCCCCGTGAGCCTGTGGTTACTAGTGTCTTCAGGTAAGTGAAAGCACACAGTGTTTATCCTCACTCAGCATGTCTTCACAGATCCTTTGTTTATTTCCTTTTTAAGAAGATCTTTTTTTAGTAGAGCTACCTTTTGATGTCAGGTTACAGGAGCTCCTCCTGTATTTTGGATTGCAATCCCTTATTAAATATGTGATTTATAAAAATTTCCTCATTTCTCCATTACCTCTTTTTAAAAATAAATAGTATTAAGCAAAGAACCAACTGCTATTACTGTTTCCTCTTCCTCTCCCTCCTCCTCTCCCTCCTTTTCTTGTTCCCGTGTGACTCTAGCTGGCTTTGATCCTTCTAATAAATCCTCCTCAGTGCTTGAACTACAGGCAAGTGCCTCCATGCCCAGCCCAATGTCATTCTTCTGCATCTGGGCTCCAGGTTTTCTAATATAGATCATTGAAAAGGCTGTTGTATTCTTTTAAAAACGTCTTTCTTCATCAACATGTGAGCCACGTGATTACAGAAGTTTTACTTTTTCTTTAAGTAGTCTCTCTACATAGCCCTGGCTGTCCTGGAACTTGTTCTGTAGACCAGGCTGGCCTCAATCTCAGAGACCTGCTTGCCTCTCCCTCCTGAGTGCTGGGATTAAAAGTGTGTGCTGCCATGACCTGCTGTGTTGAATTCTTATTGAATGGTCATAGAACTCTTGTTGGAATCATTTGCCCATAACTACCAGAGCTTGTTTATGGCTTTCTAGTCTTACCCATTGCTGTATACGTCTGTCTTTATGCTCCTTGATGATTGTAGTAAAATGTGAAATTAGGAATCTTGACTTAACTTTATTATTACTGTTGTTGTTACTATTATTTTGGTTGTTAGCATCCCTTTGAATTCATGTCAACTTTAGGAGCTTTGTCTATGATTCCAAAGGCAATGTTCTGATTTTGAGAGGGATTCTGTCATTGTAGATTGCTTTGACTATTGCTGGCATTTAACAGTATTAAATGTTCCAACCCATGAATCTGGGACGCCTTTCCACTTATTATTGTCTTATTTAATTTCTGTCAAAGTGTTTTTAACTTTCCTTAGAGAGGTCCTTTGTATCCTTGACTAATTCCTAGGAGGTATAACTCGAGCTGTTTTCTTTCCTTCCCAGCTTGTTCATTGCTAGAGAACACATTATGCCCAAGTTGTGAAATTTCCTATTGGATCCTTCAGCTATGCTGGGCTCACTTATTAGTTACAATTGTCATTCATGAGTGTTTGCTTTAATGCTATATTAATTTCTACATATAAGATCATATTGTCTTAGACACATAATTGATCTCTCTCTCTCTCGCTCTCTCTCTGCCTCCCAACTTCCTTTTCTTTCCAATTCTTAGTCTTCCCTCTTGTTCTGGCAGTGCTAAGGTTTAAACGCAGGGGCTTGCACACACTATGCAGGAGTGCTACCACTGAGCTACACCCTATCTGTCTCCTAACTGTCCTACCTAAGACTTTTAACACAGTATCTAGTAGAAGTGATGAGATAGGTACCCTTGTCTCCCACCTGACCCGAGGACGACAAGCTGCTGGCTCTCCATCACCAATATCCTGTTAATTGTGTTATTTCATATCAAACCTTTGCTAGCCTTGGGAGCTTTCCTTTAGTTCCTTCTGGCTGCGTTATAGTCAGGGAAGGATGTTGAATTGTGTCAGAAGTTGAGCTGCATCAGTTGAGGTAATAATTCTTTTTTCTTCCCTTTATTTACTGATGTGGTGTATTGATTACATTGATTGGCTTTTGTACAATGGGGTATCTGTATTTTCAGAATAACTCCTACTTGTTGGTGATGAACACTCATTTTTAACATGCAGATAAATTTCATTTTCTCTTTTAATTGTCTGAATTATCAGAACAATATTCATAAGGATGTTGTTTTGTACTGTTTTTTCTGGCTTAAGTGGCCTTGTGGAATGGGTTGAAAATATCTTTTTCATTTTGGGGGGGAAAGCAGGGAGATTTGTAAAGGACTGGTCTTAGTCAAGTGTTTATATTATTATCCAGGAGAGCTTTGGGTGAGTCACTCAGTCTTGTTACCAGCTGTAGGTGGATTTGGATTTTCTGTTTCTTTATATTTCAGTAGGTATTGTGTTTCCAGGAAGTTTTTCGTTTTATCTGGGCGGCTCTATTTGTTGTTGTGTAATTGTTCAGAATGCTCTCTTAGCATTCTTAATTTCATAGAACTAGTAGTTACATTTCCATTAAAGCTTTTCACACAATCTAAGTAAAGGTGTGCCAGGTTTGTATCTCTTTTCAAATAGGGTCTGACATGGAGACCATAGTAGCACCTTCAGAGGGAGAAATGCAGATAACAGTAATGATGCTATGGTGACCGTTTATTGTCTGAAACGGTGTCACCATATGCATTAATTCATTCAATCCTCACAACAGCCTGTGGCGGTGGAGAACTCATTTTACCATTGACAGAAATAACGGCCACTATTAGCGAGTAGTCCACCCACTGCTACGTGCCAGCAGGACACACAAAGAAAGGCCTTGTAGGCAGATTTTATGATTTTAAATTCTAGCCTTGTAGAGTGGGAAGGCACACCTAACAGAGTTTTCTTTCTGTCACTGCTGTGTCTGGAGCCTGCTGGGCTGTAGGCACCTTAGACTGAAACACAAACCACTGAAAATAGACCTAGCATTCCGTTCATTTCCTTCAGTTTAAGTCTTGGGATCTGGGGACTGAGTGATGGAAGATATGACCACCAGGTGGCAGTAGCATACACAGGCTCTATTTAGTGCTACTCTGACAGGTCCCACTTGAGGCTGTACCTTACCACATGAAAGTATCTGTGAGAGTCTACAGTGCAGGGGCCACTGGACAGAAAGTGGACTCCCAAGGGTGGGTGTGGGAGACCCAGCTGACATGTCAAGAGTCTTGGCCAGAGATCTCAGCAGAGCAACAGAGGCTTCTGGGGTTTGTGGTTATCGTGTCTTTCTTATTTATGGTTTGTAGACGGTGGATGAAACTTCCTGGGTTCTGCATAGTAGACAGGCTCCAAATGGCTAGATGTCTGCTTATTTAGACTATGACTAAAAACAACTGGATGTGTAAAAATCCGAATTTAGTGCCAGAACACTTTTGAGCTAACAGGTCTCAGCCTGCTGTGAAGAAGTAAACAGCCCAGAGGCCCATAGCAGAGGCCACTGTAGCTCCTTTTTGTTATGCTTAGAGAGGTTTTAATGGCTAAGAGAGAACTGACCTACAGAACAGCCCACAGAAACTGTATCAACCTTGTCACCCAGAGTTCTTAGGAGAAGAAAGGCATCTTCTTCAGAAACCGCCAAAAAAAAAAAAAAAAAAAAAAAAAAATCCAGAGATTATCTAACTCTGAATACAAATGCCAAGAAATTTAAGCAATAATGTTTAGTCAGAGTCCTTCTAGTCAAAAGTAAATAACTAAACAAATAATAATTTTGCTTTGGAGATTATTTTTCTTTCTGCCAGTATGTGTGATTGATGGGCTAAGTCACAGGCCAGTACTTTATTTTTATGAGTACACAAGGGGCTCATAATCACCACAACAGAAAACACTCTCATTCTGTGCAAGGTGCTATGCCTTTCTGGGTGAGATCTGTAGATGGTGCTGGTGCATGGTCATCAGTTAATAGTATATGATAATAAACATACACATTTAGAATAAGCGTTTTTATAGAATGCCTAATTGACATAAGAAGGCCCAACCCACTGTGGGTGGTACCATTCCCTGGGCAGGTGTTTCTGGGCTGTTTAAGGGAGAGAGGCAAGTATCTTCCTAAGTGAGCCAGTAAACAGCCATCTTCAATGGTTTCTTCTGCAAGTTCCTGTAACAAACACTTTTATGGCAATTTAAAGTTGCTTGCCACTCCCAAGCATTATCTTTATAAAGAAGAATCAGCACAAGTTTGAAAAACAGTAACAAAAATTGATCCGTGTCCTAGTTTTGTTTCTGTGGCCATGACAAAATGTATACTCAAAAGCACCTCAGAGGAGGAAAGGCTTTACTTCGGGAACTTGAAGAAGAAGCCATGAGGAAGGCTGCTGTCTCACTCTGTGGATGCTTGCCTTGCTTCAGAAGCACCTGTCCAGGGATTGGTACCACCCACAGTGGGCTGGACCTTTGATGTCAATTAACAATCAAGACAATCCCCTACAGACGTGCTCATGGGTAAGCTGACCTAGGGAACTGCTCAGTTGAGGGTTCCCCCTCAGGGGTCCTTTTAGGCTGTGTCAAGTTGATAGTTAAAACTAACCATCTTTCAGTTCAAGGAGTTTTTGATATATAGTTCTGTTATTTATGACTTACCAAGAAGAGGCAGATATTCAAAGAGGTGATTTCGGTGCTCTGGTTTACCCAACAGACAAGTTGGTGCTTCGATTTGGACCCAGATCATCTGACTTCAGTGTCTGATGTATTCAAGACCATATTATAAGCCCTGGGGTCTTATACCTCAGCCTGTCCACAGATCTGGGGTCTCTGTGTGCTGTGACCATGGCAGCTTTGAACAGAGGTCTTGTATACAATGACTCTAAAACACATTATGGAACTTGAGATGGCCTTCGATAGGGCAGAAGGTAGCAGGGTCAGCTGATGGGGCCTGACACGGAAGAAGAACAAGCATATCCGCATTCGTGTTAATAATGGCTCATGGCCAGAGAGGCAGGAGTTCCAACCACAGAACCAACATTTTCAGTACGATCCACAGCTGTGATCAATCCATGTTTTCTCGCTTTGTGTTCGGGTCTGATCTTTGGAGACTAATGTGAAGAGGTGTAAAAATAAGTTCTGTTGCTAGCCAGATTAATTATGGGCTGTGCCAAGGCCCCCAGCACAGTCTGCCGGGGCTGCAAGATTGATGGGCTCAGGCCCCTCATCCAGCTAAAGACAGGCTGAGCTGGCTGGCCCAAGGCTGCCCAAAGGGATATAACTTAAGCCAGAGAGACCACCTAGCCCTGCCTAGCACACCAGGCTCGCCCTACCACCCCCCCTCCCTATTGCTATCCCTTTCCCTTTTCCACCCATCCAGCTCAGAGACCTCCTGGGAGATCCAGATGAGACAAGGACTGTGAAATGCCTGGAGTAGGATGCTGGATGTAGGGTGTACACACTGCTCCATAAAAGGACCCGTTGTCACACTGTACTCCTGGTGTACTTTTGTATGGCTAGGAGTTTTTTTTATTTACTTATTATTTACTTATGCATTGCATTTCACATCTTACTCTTTCTTCTGAACCCTGCATTCTCTGAGAGTTGAGGCTTAAAATTTTTCTTTTGTTCCGGGGACCCAGTCCTACATTGGGCAAAGGATGATTCTCTGAAAGCAGTTGCTAAATACATTAATTAAGCTGACTTCTTCTTCTTCTTTTTTAAAGGGCTGCTTCCTCCTTGTGATGGTTTGAATGAGAAATGTCCCACCATTGACTAGAATTTCAGTGCTTGAATCCCTAGTTAGTCGTGATGTTTGGGCGGTTTAGGAGGTGTGGGTTAGTGTACTCTCTTTGGTTTCTGCCTGTGGTTCAGGATGTGAGCATTAGAAACCTCCAGACAACTTAGGCTACTGCCCAGGCTATTGGTTGTTTCCAAAAACTTACGTTAAGGACCCATTGCTGAAGACAACACTTACATATCTCACTGAACGTGAAGAGGTCCAGCTGGTGCCTAACTAGACCCTTCGTCTTTACTGACTCATGTTCATGGTACTGGAAGCTACTCTGCGTGCTACCAAAGGAGAAAAGTAACGGATAACCCAGCTACAAATCCTAAGCCCTATAACAGTGACCTACCTGCTTTCTAAGCTGGTACAATAATGGTGCAAACGTTACAGGAGTGACAATCTATTATCTGATTAGATTTAAAGTCCACTCCATGAGATGGAAGCCCGACACTGTTTAAGTGGTCAAGAACCTGAGATTAGATAGACCATGGACCTAGAAGAAAAAACACTGTCGTTCTTTTAAAGGAACACAGCAAAAAATGACTCCTAATGACTTTCTACGATTGCCATAGATCAATGTCTGGCTTAGTCATCATCAGAGGAGTGTCCTCCTGAAGTACATGGGAACAAATACAGAGACCCACAACTGGACAGTGTGAAGAGAGGGAGAGACCTTAACACTCAGTCCTAAGTAGGATGTCTCTATCAAATACTTTCCCTCAGGACTTAACGAGCCCTGCAGAAAAAGAGACAGAAAGATTGCTAGAGCCAAAGGGGACAGATGACACAAAATAGACAGTTATCTTCAGATATAACAGAGCCTGCACACATATGAACTCAGAGACTGTGGTGGCATGCACAGGGACTACACCGTATAAGCCAGATGGAGTCCCAATGATGAGTAGACACGAGCTCTCATCCCTAATCAACACCTATCTCCATGTGATAACTGCTCAGAGAGGAAAATATCAGTTTTATCCAATGGAGTCTCACTAGGTATATAACCCACCTTTTAGGGCAGGTCCCATGCCCAGAAGAAGATACCAACATAAAATGAACTCAGTGGTGTTTTTTAATAGATTTTTTTTTAAAAAGTCTCTATTGTTTTGAGCATTTAAAAAAATCTTACTGTTTGTGTGCATATTATGGATTATGATTTTGTTTTTGTCTTTTGTTTTATGTTTGTGTGTGTTTCTTGTGCTTTTAATTTTTTATTGTATTTTTACCTTTCTAATTTGCCTGTTTGTCTTTTAAAGAGAAAGAAAGAAGGTATAGAATTGACTGGGAGGTCGAGAGGTTCTGGGAGACAATGGAGGAGGGAAAACTGTGATGAGAATATATTATAAAAATTTCAATTAAAAAGAAAAGCTGGGTGGAGAGGCATCCCTCCTGCTTCTGCTCTTTGGTAACCACAGAGCTCTGTAGATGGAAACCAACTTCAAGGGTGTGTGTGTGGGTAATTATTATACTCCTCAGTAATCCATTTCATGTGTCACTGGTGTCCTTCACCATAAGATGTATAGTATCTCTTGTAAAGAAGAAGCCCTTCCCAAGGAGGCCTTGCAGCACAGTTCTGGCAAACTCAGCAGAAGTCCTCAGATTCAGGACATTTTTAACTTCAATGACACCCACCCCAATGCTATCTACTCTTCCCACACCTTAATTCAGTCATAGATGATGGAGAACCTATTCAGATCAGACACTGTGTTAAAAGCTGGGGTGACAATAAAGGACATGTCCTGTCTTCAGGGTCATGAAGCCTCCCAAACACAGATTTCAGAGACCAGGCAGAGGGCCCCTGCTGAGCGCACACCAACAACTGCACCAGAAGAGCTGAAGGAGGGGGCAGAGGAGAACAGGACCCAGAACAGAAAGGCCTTTCATAGCAAGAAGCCTGACCTGCATTTGGGACACAGGAGAAAACCTGGAATTGTGGGGTTGTGAGGAGCATAGGTGTGGGAGAGGAACTGACTGCACATTTGCTATGTGGCTATTGGATGGTCCGGAGAAAGCATTCTTCAGATTTTGGTAGATTGGTTTAGCTTCCACAGGAAGACTGAGAATTCAACATCATCTTTGTTGTATGGCCAGAATTAAAATAGTTCTTTTTAACAGTATGAACAGCTGCACAAACCCTGAGTGCATCTGCAAACTGCTTAAGTAAGCTACGTATGTCAGCACTCCCAAGACAAGCTATATGGCAGTACGTATTTTATGGTGTGAGTAAAAGAGACGTGGTATGACATGCACATGTGTGTGCATACATGCCTGAGTGTCTGTGTGCATGCGTGCATCTGAAGGAAGTGGCAAAGTTCACTTACTCCTAGTTTTTTGAGAGGTGAGTGGAAGTGGGAAGTGCCATTACTCAAGCCCCCGAAGAACATAGTGAATGCTAGTGTACTCTGAGAGTCAGGTGTCTGAGAGTCAGAGGAGAGGTCTTGTCAGCAGGAGTCTCAAGAGTGAACTTGTGCTTCTGTGTATGTCTATGCTGTGAAAACACAAGTAGAGACACGTGCCTTGGATGTGTGATTTCCCAAGTTGCCATCTAAATTATGAAGTTAAGAAATGTCATCTCCTGGGCTGATAAGATGGCTCAGTGGTTAAAGGTGATTGCTGCCAAGACCGTGGACTTGAGTTTCATCCTGGAAGTCACAGGGTTGAAGAAGACAGCTGGTTCTTGCCGGTTGTCTTCTAGCTTCCACAGGACACTGGGGCAGCACATCTGCACTCCTACACCCCCCTGGCCACCCAGATAATAATAAATAAATAAAACAAAATGTTTCAAAGAAATGTTGCTGAGCCCGGTGTGGCCCTGGTGGGGACAGAGTGACATGGGTCCTGCCCTTGGGACAATGCCCCAGTGTGAGCCTCCATGAGTGCTGATGGCTGCTGTGGACATAAGGCTTGTTTGTGTAATAATGTACATATTTTTACATTTCTCTGAGGAATGTCTTCCCTGTTAATGTTAATGACTCCATAATAATCAGACAGCAGGTTCAGGAGGTGGAGGTATTCTCAGCAAAATGGTAAATGCTGGGACCTTCAGGAGAACCCTTAAGGCTATGTGAAAGAGCTCTAGATACATGAGTTCAAAAATATATAACCTCTCAACTATGCAAAATATAAGGATGCAATATGAATTAGGGGCTTCATGACTCTAAAGGAACAAAGGCAGTTTACACTATGAGTCAGCTTGTTGATACACAGGCAGGCAGAATCATGAGTTCAAGGTCAGCCTAGGACAGAACGAGGTTAGGCCCAGATGTGGTAGAAATGGTAATTTCAGGGCAGGGTCCCACCCAACTAGCTTATTGTCTGTGCTTAACAAAAGCAGACAGCTCTCTGAATTCTTTTGCAATGTTAAGAAAAAGAATGTATGCTTGCTGTCCTCTAAGAATCATAAGATAATCTAAAGGAAGACTGGAGTAAGTGATGGGTTTGGTATGTGGTCTGCAGGAGATGAGCTATCCAGAGAATTGTTTAGGATAAAAAGAGAGAACTGCTTGGACACACACACACACACACATGATATGGACAGAGAGATCTCTTAGAATAGCAAGCAAGCAGAATATAGACAGAGAGATCTCTAAGAGAAAGCAGAACATGGAGAGAAGCAGACTGGAAAAGCTGGATCAAGCAGAGCACAGGTTGTCAGCTTGGTTCCACGATTTGACTTCAAGTCTTCTTTTCACCACTCCCCAGATACCCCTTCTCAAAGAACCCCTCTCCAAGCTGAGGCTGGTCCTTGGCAAAACGTTGCTGTCAAGTAACGGTAGTCACAGGTGGTGGGGCAGTGGGAGGCTGGGCATTGATATAACTTCAATTTTTGTATCAACTGCAATTGATATAAAATACAATTTACAATGCTGTGTATGCGCAGACAGGTCATAGGTGACAGATGTAAATCATGCTTTCTGTTCCTGTTGGAGAAAGAAAGACAGACACAAAGAAACAGGCAGAGCGATATTAAAACACTTAAAATACAATTGTTGGAATAATTTCATTTTCCAAAACAGAAGGCATTGCTAGGACCTTGGGGATCCTCCTTCTGGGTGTCCCAAGAAAAGGGGCGAGAATGCTGAAAATCCTCTCATAGAAGTCACATCCCTGTCCCTGCAGAGAGAGAATCTGGCAGAGGTAGTGACCACTGAGACTGTTCCAAGCCATCCTGCATTGTCTTGGCCCTTTCAGAGGCTGATGGGAGTTGGCCATGCAGCTAGAAATCTCGGAACACATGTTTTGATCAACCAAGATCCCAAGGTAGGAACAATAGCAATAGAGGGTAGAAGCTGGCGGAGGTTTGAATGAGAACTGTCCCCCATAGGTTCATGCATTTAAACACTTTGGTCCCCAGTTGGTGGCGCTACTTGGGGAGGTTATGAAACCTTTAGGAGGTGGAGCCTTGGCAGAGGAAACACCTTACTGGGGATGGATTTAAAGTCTGGCCCCACCTTCTCTTCTTTTTCTCTGCTTCCTGTGTGAGGGCAAAATGTGATCTGTCTGCTTCCTAACTGCCACGCTAGACACATGCTCCTTTCCATGCAGTTCCCCTCCAGCCCCCACCATGATGGACTCTATCCCTCTAGAACTTTAAGGAAGAAAAAACCCATTTTTTCCAAAAGCTGCCTATAGTCATGGTATTTTATAGATACCATGTATTAACTATTAGAAAATAGTAATTATCATGTATCAATTAGAAAGAAGAGTTAATACAAGCTCCATCAGCCAATCACCAAGCATCTTTCCTATACAGCAACTGCTTGTGGTAAATTACTAATTAACACTTCCATTTCACAGATGAGAAGACTGAACCTTGGGTAAGGGAAGGAGCTTATGGGCTGTTGCTAAAGTATGTATGTCTTGCGATTTTGTAACCTTCAGCTCGATCTCTTTTTGCTCATAGTATGCTTTCCCGGCTGTGGTTAATATCAAGTTTACAGACTCTGGGATAACCTAGGAGACAACCCTCCAGACACAGCTGCAACAGGTTGTGTTGATTAGCTTAACTTAGTTGGGAAGACCCATCCTCAAAGTAGGGGCCACCACTTCCTGGGCTTGGATCCTAGACTAAATTAAAAGAAGAAAGCTGAGTGGCCACATTCGTTTCTCCCCACTTTCTGCCTGTAGATGCCATGTGACAGCTCCTGATGCTGTGACTTTTCTGACAAGATCAACTGTACTTCCCTCCCCTAAGAGACCCTTATGCACCAGTGTGCCTCTTTCAGGAATCTGTGGGCCAGCTTAGAGGAACATTCATCACTTGTATTTCCCTTTCTCAAATTCAGAGACACAAACTCTCCTTCCTGGGACTGTAAGGAGAGACATAGTGATGGTGAAAGCTATCTGGGATGAGCTTCAATAGCCACAGCTTCTGGACAGGATGGCTGCCAAGTTCCTGCTTTATGTACTCCAGGGTCATCCTAGCTCTACATGGTTTCTTAGCCACACTGCAGACCCATCTAATTTTCCTTCAGAGTAAAATTGTTCAGAATTGGTTTTGCCACTTGTGACCTTTGAGCCATGACTGTCAATCACAGACTGGAGAACAGAGTCACTTAGACTTGTATCTGACCACCTGGATTCAGATCTTGTCCTCTTAATTGCTGAAGACAATGACAAGGCTGTCACTGTGGAATGGACCACATGGGATACATTTTGCAAGAAGAGAGGAGGTCTCTTAGAGGTGAGTGATGGGGATTGCTGCATCTCCTCCTACCGGTGTGTATTAGGAGGGAAGATTCAAAGCTTCTTGGTCATGTGTTCACCATTTCAGTTGTATTTATATCTTTTGGGTAAAGCCCAGAGGTGATGACCTTGGTTTCATTTTCAGATGACTAAGGGCTGCTCATGCCAACAGTTCAGTTCCAAGGATGGTCCCTAGAAGACACAGATCTTGTCTGACTTGTCTTTCCCTAACCTTGTTTGGCTCCTGTGCTCCCTTGCCCCAACTCTTAGAAGGGTCTGATACTCATAAGCCTGGATGTGATCTTATCTGTGGTTAGCAGCTTCCTCCATGCCACTCATCCAGGAAAGAAAGGCTTAGTTCCCAGGTAGGGGAATATGAAGTTTTGGCAGTTGGATGAGAGAGGCACAGGGCAGCTTCAGCCATTCTTGCCAGAGACCCTTCACGCTCTGCTGGTATGTCTGCCTCCAGGCAATTCCCTTGCACTGGATTCTCTGATTCCCTTAAAGATTGTTCTGCCCAGTTGGCCTGATCTGCTGGAGAGACAAGCTTGTTTGGTCAGGAAAATGCCAGCCTGATTGTTTTCTAATCTGGTCTGTTTTCTTGCCCAGACTGAGAGTCTTCCGTCTGACAGTGAATTTTTTCCTATTTTTCCTGGCTTATTATGTTCCCTTGGCTCAACTCTTGGGCATCGGACCTCCCAGAGTCTTCTCTATTCAGTGTCTTGGGAAGCCAATGAAAGGTCCATGACAGAAGATGGAGACACGAAAGGGAAAAGGAAAGAAAGCCACTGAAGAGGAAAAGAGTAAGGCAAAGAATGATTCTGTGAACTCGGTCAGCAATGTGGAGGAGATTAGCTTCCTGTTACTTCATACTTGAAAAGCAAAATAAATACTAATAGATTGAATTCATTAATCTTCAGCCATTCTTTTTGCTTCATGCAGTATAATTGATTACATTTTATCCCGGTTTTGAACAGGCAACACATGTAATAAATATAAAGTGAAGAAGTTGAAAGGCTTGTGTCAAAGGAAGTTTCCTTTTCAACTTTGTTTCCAGCCCCATAAATGAGCACAATTTAAGCACAATGACCAAGATTATTTCAAACCAATAATGCTGGCTTCCCCCAGGCTGAGTTTTAAATTTAACTTTATCCTATATAGATTTAAAAAAGTACTATCTCTCTAGCTTTTGAGATAATTGCTTCTTTAAAAACAACACTGTGTTACCATCTTTAAAGTTTTTGTCTTTGATGTGTCTATAACCTGGAGTCTCCTGACTCCTGATGATAAGTTTTATGTCTTAAAAATCTGCAAAGTATTTGTTGAGTGACCCTCAAGTCAATGATAAATGCCACTACCCCCCCTCCCCCCATGGCAGTGAAGTGTTCAGAGTCACAGAAGACTCCTGGAACTGTCACAGTCCCTGTCCCTTCAAGGTTCAACTGCTGCTATACTGATGGTTTTAGATTAAACCAGAGAAGTGAGAGGGAGAAATGGTGCCTTTCTGGAAACTCAGACTACCAACCATGTACCAAGCCAAGTGCTGTGCCAGGCCCTGAGAAGGGAATTATGACTGCTTAAAGTCTGTTTGAAAGCTGAGTGTTTGGGCTTGGGGTGGTATGGGGGCAAGGGCTGGAGAGAAAGAATGTTCTAGAATAATAACAACAGAACAGTCTCCAACTCTGGCCACACAATGGAATTACCTACAGGAGCTTGTTCAAATTATGAGCTCTTGAGCCTCACATCCCAGATATTCTGGATTCAGGGTTAGTGGACTGGGGTGGTACCCAGGGATGACTGTTTTAAAATCGTCTCCTCAGGTTGGCCAGCTTAGAAACTCCAGGCTTACAACCTGACCATTTACCTTGAACCCCTTTGAGGTGAAAAAGTATAAGGCTACCATTTACATAGTGTAGGATTCCTGCCACATGCATCATTTTTCTTTCAGAGAATGAACTGAACAACAAAATAGCTCTCCTCTGGGGAATATGGGTAAAGTTGTCTCCTTTCTGTCCAAGTTGACCATGCAACCCATTAAAGCACAAAGTGTCAAACCATCCCCTGGCTGTTCGGGCATCCTGATTTGGGTAGTCCTGACATCTGTGGCAGCAGTAGCCTGACAGTAATGCCATGAGCATCTGCTGGTCTCTGTGAAAGGACCATTATATCTTTTCCCATCATATTAAGACATATCTCTCAGCAGCTTAGAGGAGTTGAGGTGTTGGACTCAAAGTCACGTTACACCTGAGACAGGTGTCTCAAGAGTAAAGTATACCATCTTTAAATTCATTATTTTCTAAATTTATTGACTACAGGGCAATTTTGTACACATGTGAAGAAATAAATTCTCATTATTGATCTAAAATAGTGGTAATTGATCTAAAATTGGTTATCAGGAGAATAATGCACTTTTTGGTAAAGGTTTCATTTTTGAGTCTCAGTCTTCTCATCTGTAGAATAGGCATTTCAATCCCATTGGTGCCAAGTTTTAAAGAAGAAACTGTCTGACTCATGGTTTGGGATCAATAAATGGTAGATGTTTGTGATTAATAGTTGGTAGTTCTCCATTGAAACCATTCTTTATTAGTTTTTTATTGTCTTTAAAAAAAAGTGTGTGTGTGTGGGGGGCGCATGCATGCAGGCACCCATGCTGGCTAGAAGAGGGCTCTGGATCCGCTGGAACTGGGGTTCCAGCAGCTGTGCGCTGCCTAGTATGAGTGCTGGAGCAGAAGGAGCAGTAACCCAGAGAGCTGCTTACCCGCTGAGCCGTCTCTCCAGCATTAGTTTTCATCCTCTCAAAACTGCTGCATCTTTCATATCCGCTGTCAGTGCCAACGCCTGTGGCTCCGACCAACTGAAAGCTTATCTCACTTCTCATCTGACAATGCTGAAAAAATGGTATTGTAGTGTCAGAGTGTAAGCAGTAACAGGTTAGTCCCATCAAGTTTGTTCTGCTGTGGCCCTGAGGTACTTCTTCTCTTTGAGGATCTTGCTGCTTTTCCTACCTGCATTCATCCTGTAGCCAGGTATGGGAACTATCCACTTACACGAACCATGCTTTAAGTCACAGGACACCCTGCTTCTCATTCCGAGCCTTGAGGCTTTCATCTTGCCAGGTGAGAGTGAGCAGAAATCTCTGGAGGTAGTGATGACCCAGTAAGGAGTCTGATGGTTTGAATGTGTTAGAATTTGCATTTCTCAGACAAAATACCTGACATAGACACCTTAGTGGGAAGAATTACATCATAGAGACCTTAGTGGGAAGAATGACTCACTTTGGGACATTGCTTCAGAGGCTTATGTCCATCTAGGCTGGTATTGCTTGACGAGAAGAGAAGCTCACATCATGATGGCCAGAAATCATAGAGGAGATAGAAGAAGGATCAGGGCAGGATGTAGTCAAAAACGCACTCCCAGAGAGCTGCATCTTCCACTAGGATTGGTTACTTTTGACTTCTTCCAATGTCACAATAAAATAAGTCTGTCCAAGAACTAGGACAGAGGCCTCAGTACTCAAGAACTGCTGACAGTTCTTCCATGTCAGCTGACATGGTCAGCTGACAACCATGCTAACACATGAACCCATGCAGTCATTTTATGTTCAAATCATAACACTATTCAAATATTATAGATGCTTTCAGACTAGCATGGTGGCACACATCTGTAGGGGTGAGCTTAGCTACATGGCTTTGTGCTTCTGGAGGGTCACGCTCTTCTAGCCACCTGCCTGGCAACTCCCTGGATCCATGAATAGAAGATACGTGCACGCGCACACACACACACACACCCTACCACCACCACCACCACCACCACCACCACCACCACCACCAAATCTCTCCTGTCTTCCCACTTTTCTGTCCCCAGAGCTTCCACCCTAGACCAGCCCTCATTCTCTCTTGCTAGCACTATCACATAGCTTCTTATTTGCTTTCCATCTTCCAGGATAGTTTTTTCCCTACAAGTTGTTCCCACTTATTGCAGTCAGAATCATCTTCCTGAGTTTAAGTCTTATTTTATTACTTCTCTGCTTCAAACTTTATAATTTATAGGACTTACCAGATTTTTCTCTCTCTCCACCAATCGTTATGATTTTTTTACAGTTTATGAATATGTTGATATCTCTCTAGTCTTGAGCTTTGCATGTTATTTTCTTTCTGCTTCAGGTCATGGAACATCTGAAATAACACCACCATAAAACAAACAAACAAACAAAACCAAGAAACCTCCATAGCATTTTCTTCCCAGATTGTCTGGGGTGCATACAATCTCACTTTTCCCTGCTGCAAAATCCCTGAGAGTTTAATTAGCATTTCCTTCCAGTACATTGTAGATAACTAGCACAGGTAGCTGTGTGGGGCTAGAGAATTTCACAGGAGTTTGGTTTTAGGCAGTAAGAGTCATACTATCAATATGATTCCCAGACTATTCTAACTAATTGGAACCACTGGGCAAGAACATTAACAAATAGCAGGACAGAAGCCCAGGCTAGAATTCTGGAGTCTAGTAGTCAACTTACAAACCATCATCCTTCTAAACTCCTGGATCAGACAACCAGTTACCAATTGGGACTCTCTGCCTGTATCCCCTACAGGGACCTCAACATCCACATGTCCACAATCAGGTTTACTGTGTGCTCTGCCAACCATTCTACTCTCTGGCATTTCTAGCCCTGAAAATTAACAGAGATACTAACTAACTGCTAAGTCCTTAAGCCATAAATCTGGATACTACTGTGTCTCTATTTCTAAACCGCAGACATAGTAGCCTACCACAACCTGGTATCTTGCTTATTAAATATTAGGGTTCTTTAGAACAGCACAACCAGTAGAATGGTTGTCTCCACAGTGGAGATGCTGAGGACTTGGCAGCTGCCCAGTTCATGAGGTCAATGCTTCAGCAATCTCAACTTGGCTGTGAAGGCATCTAACACCTCTATGTGAGACTCCCAGAGGGTTCTCTGCTTCTTATAGTATATTTTAGTAAACATCTTCAGAAGATGCAAGATGGAAGATGCACAATCTAAAATTCCCCAGTGGCTTTTTTTCTCTTTTTTTTAGCATGCAAGACTGAGTCCCAGTCTAAAGCCTACTGTAAGGCCACCATGAAAGAAAGACACACACAAAGGAATGAGTGCTTCAGAGGTGGATAACACAGGCTTTATTGGTGGGAAAGGCCTGAGAAGGGTCTTCTTCAGTACAAGAACCAGCGAGCCTACTATCATTTTACAGGCAGGGGCAGCTGTAGGACAGAAGAGAGGAAAAGGCAAGAGGGACCAAGCATTTGGCTCCCCCTACCCCCAGTTGGCCATTGCTAGGGAAATAAAGTAGGTGGTGGTTTAAAGAATGTCAGCTGATTGACAATCATCTCTTGTGTTTATCTACTGAACACTACTGGGGTTCAATAGATTAGAGAGGGGGCAGAATTTAGGACAAGTTTCTTTATTGTTGGGAACTAAATCACTTTAGTTTCAAGAATTGTCATTATTTAATCAAAATGGCATGGCCCTGGCTTAAACAAGGTGCTCTACCCACCCATAAACCCTATCAAAGTCTTAAAGGAAAGATTCATTTTCAACACAGACTTCAAGATTTCTTGTCTTATTATAACCCAGTCCCCCTTCCCTGGAGCCCTTACAGGGTAGAGTTCCCTATGTGAGCAGTTGTGGACTGACAGAGGTAGAGTTCCCTATGTGAGCAGTTGTGGACTGACAGAGGTAGCAGGGATAGGATGGGGCTTGAGCCCGTTAGGCAATGGAACGAAAAATCTACTCGGCGGAAATCATTAGTCAAAGGGACGCTGATCTAGGATTATCTTGACATTGAATTTGGCACCAGTACTTTGGCCCTTGGCCTATGTAAAACGGGAGCACAGTGAAATGGGATGAAACTCCTAGCTGGAGGGACAGCCAGGATTGGCAAGACATGGCCTCTGGCTTCTGGAAACTTCCAACCTTCCTGCCTTCCCCTCAGTGTATGTGGCAATCTCAGTGTGGAAACATGGGTGGTGTGGGAAGTGGTGAGGCTGTAGGGAGATTCCTGAGTTTAGCCATCCAGAGGAAAGGAGGAAAGGGGAGGCAAGGAGACAGATCCTGGGAGGGGTAGAAGGGTCAGGGACTCTGGTGGGAAGAAGAAAGGGGAGTCTCACCCCATTAAAAAACTCCCCCTCAGCCTATTTGACATGAAGGCTTGCATATCCTTGTACTACAAATCTGGAGTCTACTTCCAGATTACCTTTGGATGGCAAGGAGGAACACATGAGCTCCCCTCCCTTTAGCTTCCAGCTGTTTACCTAAGACACCGTGACCACAGAAAACCCTCCCTATCACAGATATCCCCATTTTGACTATAAATGAGACACAATGGGGCATTAAAGTACAAATTACATGTGTGGCATGCAACCCTCTTGCTGTCTTGGGGGGAATTAGGGAGGCCGTAGGTCGGGGTTCAAACTCACTTTAACAGGGGCTCACTCAGTAGGTCAAAGCTACATTTTTCAAATGCCACATTTTGATTTAACCCCTTCAAAAAGGAGTTACCTTCTTCTGAAGAGGTTCATGTAATTGGAAACAGTCATTCTGGCAAAGATGAATGGAGAAATTCTTGGTACAACTCCAGCCCCTAAGCCGATATATCAAGCACAGTAGGACCCACAGAGGATGGCTCACTGGAGCCTGTGATTAACACATGAATTGAGGCATGGTGGACACTTGGGTAGTTTCTTGAAGATTGTGCAAATTGGAACAGAACTTTGCATGTAAAATAAGGAAAAGAGGAAATGGCTTTCCTTGGATCCAGAGTAGTCAATTTTCCCAATGAGAAATGCATGTCAGGCATGCCAAACCAGCAAACAGCTTAATATTTTGTATGCACTGCTGTGAAGGTGATGCACACTCACGGTCATCATAGTATTTGGTGTGTGGGACACAGGTGGCCTCTCACTGCCATCTATTAATATCTTTCTTAGCTTCTGGAAGTCTGCTTCTTTATAGAGCTATCACAGTCTTCCAAATGTGCTTACAAACTATACAATGCCACAAGCCATGCTTAGGATGGTTTCTGTTATTTCATGTGGAGGATAACCTTGCAAGAACTATTGGTGACTTGACAAAATTAATGATAAGATCATGATGAACAGCTAATCAAGAGAGGAAGAGTCACCAGACCAGGCATTCAAGGTCTCTTGATCATTTTGTTCAGATGCCTCTGTGATCATTGGTTTCACGTACTTCTGGTGGGCCTCTGGGCATGGTCTTGAGATAGGAGGGGACTCACTTGATACCCTGCTTGGTTGTGCTCTTTTGGGCTTGTGACTGCTCCTATAGAGCTCTGACTGAGTCATCCTTCTCAGCTCTCTGACTCTAGCCAGCAAAAAGAAGCAGCTATAAGAATTAGGGGTTGTGAGGTCCACTAGCACAGGCCTATAATCCCAGGTACTTAGGGCTCTGTACACAGGAGGATTGAAAGCTCCAGGTCTACGTGAGCTACGAGTTGAAGGCGAACCTGGCTATGTTATTGAGACCTCATTTCAAAACAAAGTTTAAAAAGGAGCTGAGAAGATTCAAAAGGCAAATATTTTGTATTCTCTCTCATATGTGAAATCTAGATTTAAGTATATGTGATAAATACATTTACTATATATACTCTCAATATATAGTAGAAGTTGACCATGGGGAGAGGGGAGAACAAGAAAGGAAAGGGGAGGAAGAATGAAGAACAAATATCACATATTCTCTCATATGTGGATCATAGATGTAAATATATACCATATGACCTACAGTTAGCACTACTGGGTCGATATCCAGGGGAAAGGAAACCAGCATGTTAAAGGACATCGGCACTCTCACGTTTATTAAAGCAGTATACACAATAGGTCAGACATAGAATCAACCTAGTTATTCACTGGTTCCTGAATGGAGAATGTGTGCTGTCTGCATATGGTATATGTAACAAAACACCATCCAGTCATGAAAAAGATGCCACACTATCACATGCAGCAATGTGGGTGAAGATGACAGACTTCACATTAAGTAAAATGGCGAGCTAAAAGGACAAGTACTACGTTCTCACAGGTGGACCCACAGGAAGCTGGCTTTAAGAGTGTAGAGAATGGAATGGTAGTCAGTAGAGGGTGGGGGCTAGGGGTCCAGGGATTCCGGAGGATGGGATGAGTAACTAACATTCTACTGTACAGCAGGATAACCACGATTGACAGAAATTAACCCTACATTTTGAAATGGCCGATAGAGAGAATTCTAGGTGCTTCCAAAGAAATAGCAAATGTTTGAATCTACCAATGCCTGAGCTCACACACTACATATATGTAACAAAATATCACACTGCACTCCACGGAAATACACACAAGTATTTTTATGTCTATTAGAAGTAGGAAAATGTTTACTATTTTGAGGAATGGAGAGTGGAGAGGACTATAGTTCTCTCTCTTCCTATTCTCCTGGTTCAGCTCCTTTGGTCACAGAAATCAGGGGGTCTAGGGTAGAGGATCCATGCTGTCTACCTTTCCCCTCTGTGAGCCTCAGCCCACTGTCCACTGAGACTATTTTTAATTTTTAGAGTTCCTGACACCTGTACCTATGACAGCAACTTCCCAAATCAAACTAGGGCTATCCAGAATTACAGGATAACACCGTGTGTACTGAATGACTCTTAACACTTCTACCAGGCCCCTGGGCTATATTTATCCTTCTCAAAAACCCAGGCCCTGAACAAACAAATGAAGTGCAGTTGAGAGGCAGAGACAGCCAAATCCAGGACATGACGAACCACAAGAAAGAGAAGAAATGTATGTGTGCATACACACATACCCACACCCCTACCCCTACATCCTCCCCCATACTGCACACACATACACATACACATGGATCTATCAAGGCCCACTTATGTGACTGGCATTGTTCATATCATTTTACATATATTCTTATCTTGATTATATTCTATGACAGCCCTATGATGTGAACAGTATGATCTATCTCATTTTAGGCAAAAAATTAAGGCTGAGGGCTTATCTAAGCTTTGCCCAAGGACATCTAGCTAATGATTTCTATGTCAAGATTTGAATGGAGGTCTTTCTGTCTTCACAGATTAAGCAGTTGAAGCCATCTGGGCCATCCAAGAGAGATTCCATTTTTTCAACAGGTTGGTAAGCTGTAGGCTTTGCAGGACCAAGGCTTAGACTTCCCATGGTTCTCAGCAGAAATGTGACACTGAGGTCCTTCTCACAGAAGCTGCATCCTTCCCTTGTGGTGCAGAGAGGGCTGACTGTGCTTCCTTAGGGTATATGCAGATAGATTCTTTTCCCTCTACATGACTTCCAATCATTTTAATACCACTTAACATTTCTGTGCATCCAGGAGAAGAAATTTAACATGAAAAAGAAGGGAATAATTTGCAAGAAATCTGTTTAATCTGGGACGTGTACCCAGAGCCATTCAACTCACTGAAAGTAGAGGACAGTTTGCATTTAAGGAAATAAGTCTCATGGTCTGAGCATACCGATACAACCCTAGGCCCCAGGTTTCATTCGATGAAACACGAAGTACAACAAGCTGGTTAAATTATTACTCATTACAAGAAGAATGGGAAATGTTTACTGTAGCAATGGCCAATGAGAAAATAGACAACTTCAGACAGGATGCTTGGAGAAAAGATTGAACCATCTTATCTTTAACTTCTGTTCCTTTAAGACACTCATTAATACCTATGGCAAGTCTAGAAACACATAAAGTTATCTTAAAACTAGATCATATGTGTATATAATATACATACATATGAAATCATCATCATCACCATCACCATCACCATCACCATCACCATCATCATCATCATCATCAATCACGTGCAAGTGAACAGGAGAACCAGGTCAACATGCTAGTGGTGTTCATTTCTTCTTCTTTTTCTCTATTTTTTCTCTCTTTTTTTTTTTTCAGACAGTGTTTTTCTGTGTAACCCTGGCTGTCCTGGAATTTACTCTGTAGACCAGGCTGGCCTCAAACTCAGAAATCCACCTGCCTCTGCCTCCCAAGTGTTGGGATTAAAGGAGTGCGCCACCAGGACCCAGCCTTTTTAAAAAAATATTACTTATTTTTATTTTATGTACATTGGTATTTTGCCTGCATGTGTATCTGTGTAAAGATGTTAGATCTCCTGGAGCTGGAGTTACAGACAGTTGTGGCTGCTATGTGAGTGCTGGAAATTGAACCTGGGTTCCTTGAGAGAGCAGCAGTGCTCTTCACTGCTAAGGCATCTCTCCAGCCCCAGGATGTACTTCCTTTATAATGTTAGAAGCCTCTTTTCAGTGTGTGTAAGCAAAAAGTTTAGTTAGTTGGGAGTCCAGAGAAGATGATCACATATCATAGAGATTCCATAAATATGCAATTATGGTATATTAATTAAAAATAAAAAGAAAATAATGATAGAAACAGCAATACCGCATTCTGCTCCGAGCTTTTCAAGTTAAATGTAATGGCTAACTTTGTCTCATCGAACATATGTTTGAGAGTTCATCTTAGAGGGATTATCCATGGTAGGTGGTCAATCACAAATGGGCCAAAAGGGAACCATTAGAGAAGGCCGAGGTTTATTTGTAGAGAAGTGGTCCCAAAGGGCTAGTGGGATGCTTGGAATGACAGAAGGCTGTCAAAACATGAACAAGATGAAGAAGGGAACTCACCGAAAGCCCAGGATGGCACACTGATCTGGAATCCGTTGATTTTAACAACCAATGTATTTGAACCTGTGGCTACCAATAGCTATTTTATTGAACTTATTTATTTACTCATTTATTTATTTAATTTTGTGTGTGTGTGTGTGTGTGTGTGTGCTTGTACCACATGTGTGCCTGGTGTCTGCAAAGGCTAGAAGAGGGTACCGGGTCTTCTAGAATTGGAATCACAGATGGTTGTGAACTTCCACGTGGGTACTGAGAACCCAACAGGAGTTCTCTGTAAGAGCAGCAACTGTTCTCAATTGCCAAGACATCTATGTGGCTCTGATTGCTACTTTTAATCCTGAAATACCAAATGTTTTCTTCTTGCAAGGAACCCCAGCATGGAGTTTCTCCTTTGCTCCGCCCTCATCTGGAAAGAGCTGTGCACTGAGTTTTCCTGGGTTTAGTTCTGACAATATAATAAAGGAGAGGACAGAATCATCATGGAGTGCAGCAAATAGAATCTCTGTGAGTATGCTAAGGTGCATCTTGACACACACCTACGAACTCCCACACAGGCAAGTTCTGCTCACATTATAGGTGCCCTGTTTCTGGTCATCCCTAGGGTAGTGAAATTCCCACGTAGGAGATTTCTCATCCGTTATAGTTAGCAAAGAATGCAGGCTATTCAAAAGCACATTAGACATCCTACCAAGAAAAGATCTTGTCATTTAGTCTTATTATTTATAGTCTGGGAAGGTCCAGTGAGGAAAGACTGGCAGAGTCACACAGCCAATGATAGGAACCGAACTCAAGCTGCCAGCTTTCACTGTGTAACCAAGCCATCTTCCCAGGCTAACATTAGCTGTCTCTTTAGCATCCTCTGTCTCCAGTGTATAGTTTATATCTTTCTTCATGCTTTCAGTCATGTGTGAGGCTAGCATAGTTTTCCAAAAGGGCTGAAAATTTCTTTTCCTCCTTTTGATTTTCTAATTGAAAATAGACACATACAACACACCACAACCATTTCGGAACCACAGAGTTCTGTTTTTTTCTCTGCTAGACTGTATAAGCATGCTCCCATGAAGGTGTTTTCCATGGTAATCCTGGCTCTAATTACCGATGAAAAAGGAAAAAGTATATGTAGCCTATTCTTTCACAAGAACCTAGTTTTTGGGCTTAGGAATATGGCTCAGTGGGGAAAAACACTGGCTTCATAAGTACGGGGACAGAGTTTGAATCCCCAGTATCCATGTAAAATCCAGTGTGGCCATATACACTCATATAACCCAGCATAGTTGGGGTGGAGGCTGGAGAATCTCTGGGACTTGTGGGGATTGCTGGCTGCCAGCCTAGCTCCAGTTTGGGAGAGAGAGAGAGAAAGAGAAAGAGAGAGAGAGAGAGAGAGAGAGAGAGAGAGAGAGAGAGATAGATTTTCTGTCTCTGTCTCAAGGGAGTCAGGTGAAAAATGATACGACGGAATTTCTGATGTACTTTGACCTCCATGTATGTTCATGGTATGTGTAGCAATACACATGTACACATAGCAAATAGTACACCACACACACTCATGTAAAATGTTCTCTCTCTCTCTCTCTCTCTCTC
>JADRCH010000050.1:9732756-9818622 GCA_019843965.1 Rhynchomys soricoides
TCAGGGGATCAAGTTCAAACCATCTTAAGCCAAAGTGAGAAAGAAAGCATCTCCCCGGTCAGTCCACTGCATACTGCAGATTCCTGAACAACCAAGAAGCGTGTTGGCTTTTCTCCACACGGCAGGTAGGGCACCTATCGTAACACTTCTTGTTCCTTGTCCTTCCCATGTTTTTGTACCCCCACTTGAGAAACTGTCTCCATCTATACTCTAACTTGTGCCTTTATAACTCATCATCCCGATGATTCTTGTATATTCTCAGCTTCTACGAACATTTGTATTTTCCATTCAGAAGTCAGCTGGTCAGTTAGTAAAAGAAACTGATGCGAGATGGTGTCTTCTCACTCAGAGATTTACTTGATTTCCCCCAATCTCTAAATGTTTCTACTCTGATTTGGCAGGCTCCTTAACATGTGCTCAGAGAGACTCAGAGGCAAACTCAAGGACATCATCATGCCTGACCTGAACAAAAGTTATCAGGGCCAAGGAAGGGATGACTGGGAGACCGTAGCTTGCTTATTGATCCCCTGTATGTTAATCTAAGCATTTAGTACTTCTATTTTCACTACGCCCAACTACTTGCCAGAAGCAACTTAAAGGAGGAAGGATTTATTTTGGCTCATAGCTTGAGGGTCCACAACCTCATGGTGGTGAAGGCATGGGTGCAGGAGTGGCTCCAGCCTGTGGAAGCAAGAGTGTCAGCCTGCTTGTTCACATCCCAGTGTGTCACACACATATGCCTAAATATATAAATATAACTTATTCGGTCCATTTGGTATTACTTATATGTATATGATTCCAGGGCTGACCACTTGGTATTGAGTAATCAATTAGGGGGATTAACCAACTAAAATACTATTAGATGACTATTTCGCCTGCTTTTAGAATTTCTTAGTTGCCTATAGTTCTCTGTCTAGGGCTGATAAGGGGTGATGGCTACCCTTATTGGTGAGTATAAGAGCAAATATTTAGAACTGCAGTTAGGAATTTTGCTGGTCTAAGAAAGTGGCAGTAGTAGGATCTCCTGTAAGATTCATGACCTCACTTCCCCTGGATGGTTGGCTAGGTTTCTAGTACCAGACATAATTTCCCTGCTGTTTAGCCTGCCTAAGTCCAATTACAGAGGCATTGGTTACCACCAGATATGAGTACCACTACTGCACCCTTAGGGATATTGTACCATGCTGGCCATTATGGTAGTTCCTAGAAGACACAGCTAGGTAGAACTACTGGTTACTTCCCTATTTTGAAGCTTGCCCAGCACCTGAAACTATGAAAGCTAGTCCTCAGAGTGGAGTATCCTTAAAGCAGATCTTAAGAATAAAAACATTCTCCAACCTACCTGTTGCCATTATCCCACCAAGGAAGACAATTCCTCACCAATATCATCTTATCTGCACTTCATATTACTATATTGTCAATTCTCCACAAAAATTTTGTTAGAGGTCTAGAATCCAAATGTTACACTCAATCGGGTCTCTTCGGTCTCCTGGGTTCTTATGAAAAACAGTATGGGCAAGATCAAAGGGTCCCAACCAGTTGTCTTGGCATATCTCACACTCTAGATGCTTCTGGTTGCTTCCTCATACTTAGAACATCTTCTAGTGGGATAAGAATATAGGTGAGATATGCCCTTCCATCAGTAAGGGAGAAGGCTCATGATGTCAGTTGTCCCTCTGCTGGTGACAGTGAATTTGATTGTTGCCTAATGAAAGGAAGTGAGGACAAAGCTCCAGGTGTCAATGTCATGAATGGTAGAAAGTGACAAAGGACCCAAATTCCAGCCAAAAAGCAGCTGTCTCCCTCTCAAGAACAGAAAGCTTGCACTTATTTTCTTCTGCAGTCTCTTGCTTGCTGAGAGCATGAAGACACACAGTTTCTGTGTCCAAGGGCCTAGTTTTAACTTCCAGTGAAATTAGGGCAATGTTCCTTGGGGCTTGATACCATTTCTTTTAAGCCCAGGCTCAGCACTGAGTGCCCAAAACACTTAGGAAATTGTTGTGAGTATCAACAAAAGATAGAATAGCTAACCCCTGACATAGTTTTCTTCTTTGCTATGACCACTGGATGATTTAATATTTAATATGATTGTGGTCAAACCAAGTCTAAATGGAGCAAGCCTGTAGCTGTTCTGGCCCCCAACCAAGTGGCCAGCAGCCCGATATGATATAACAGTGTTTTACTCATGAGCCTGGAGAGTAACCTTTCAGGCTGGTTGGACTCAAAAGGCACTAAGCATTTCCTAGCAATGATCTGTAATGCTTTTGGGAAGCATGCTTGAATCATCCTATTAGATCATGTTTTCTAGGGGGCCTTGATGCAGAAATACTGCCAACGACTCTGGCAGAGCCTCCTTCATTTAATAAGCCATCTTCCACTCTTTCAACAACTCCATGCAATGAATAAGGCAGAATGGCTTCCCATTTGCAGATGTGAAAATGGATGCTCACTGAAGTTAAGTAACTTGAGAAACGTCACAAAACTAATGAGTAGCCATCACACACCCCAGACCTTGAGGTACTCAGGTGGCTTTGGGAGATGAGCAGAGCTTGACAGGTGGGTTGAACAAGCTTGTGTTGCCAGCTTGTGTTTTTGTCTTGGGCTCAGTTAAGAGCACTACTTAACTGATCGGAGAGGGACTGTGTGGGAAAAATGAGGCAGAAGGCTATCAAACTATTTCCCACAGAGTCAAGAGAGTCCATCCTACTTGTCCTTGCAGCTTGGGGGCTAAAACTGAAGGCTTAGAGTTGAACTCATATTAGATCCCTGCCTATGCCTTTCACCTGGAGTGACTTGTTTAATGTTGCTTGGTATGGTTATCATCTGTAAAATATGTTTAACAGTAAGACCTATCTCTAGGTGTTTGGGATGAATATTGAGTTATTGAATCCAAATTATTTAAGTTAGTAGTAAGCCCTCTACATGAGTTACTTTGTCATGTACTTAGTGAATGCTCACTTAGTACATGCCCAATAAAGAACCCGTGTGAGCTGTTGAGATATTTTGTGCACAGTGATGGTTGTTTGTGGATGATCTCATTAGGACTTCATGTGATTTGTAATAGCATCTGCAAGACATAGAGAGACTCCCTTATGGAGAAGCCCATGACTTTCTTATGTGATAGGCTGCATGACACAATGTTCATTCATGCCTAGAGAGAGCAAAGACAAATAAGAGATATGTATGTGTCTTGCTCCCAAGATAGGGGTAACAGGTGGGGGAGGTGTACGAAAGTCCATTCATATGCTAGCCAAGTAGACAGCAGAGAGAATGGTCATGGGGAGAGTGTGTGTATGTGTGTGTATACATATGTATATGCTCTAGACCAGTGAGTAAGTTAGTATATATGTACATACATATTATATGTGTGTGTGTGTGTTTGTGTGTGTGTGTGTGTGTGTGTGTGTGTATCAAGCCATTCCTCTCCTTGATGACCATGTATGGAAGTCAACTCCTACTTACAAGGGCCAGGCTCTATGTCTGTCAGAGAAGCTGTGTCCATCTATTTGTCTTTAGGCCTAGCTATGAGCCTGCTCAATTATCCACTGGTCTATCCACATATTGAGTCACCCATCTGTATGACATCTGTAGGTCTCCCCTGCCATTTCTCCATCCACATATTCACCATGCATCTAGCCTCTATCTGTGCTCCCACTTGTCTGTCTTCTCATGTGTCTGTTTCCTATCATTCTGCAAAAGATCAACAGTGGGTTACAGGAAACACATGCCACGTGTGTTCATATGTATGTATACACAGAGAAGGCATGGGAATGTAAGAGACTTCGAGTGGCAAGAAGGAAACAAACTCAGAGGAACAACAGCTTCTATTCTCAGCCCCTTGAGAGGTTGAATGTGGGGGATTATGAATATTTGTTCAACTTTCACGAGAAGGAGAAACAGGAATAATCCGACCAAAGCAATAATGACCAAGTCAGTGGCTGCTGTCCTCTCATAGGCAGGCTAAAAACCAATATCTAGTCTTTCCTGCTGATGAGGAATATGATTTCTCATGACCCCAGGTTTAGTCACTGAGGAGGCCTTGGCCAACTGCTCTGTCCTGTGACCTTGGCTGGAAAGCAAAGCCTGAGAAAGCCATTGAGTCTCACCTACCTTCTTAGCAGTCACCGTTCATACTGAAGGATGATGGATTGCCTAGGAGAGCAAGAGCAAGGATGCTTCCCTCCCTTTGGCTGAGGACCCACAAGCCCCTTATAGAGGACAATCTTTCACTTTTAACCTTGTATTTGGCTTGTACCTGATTTGTACCTGCAAAATCTGTATGTCCCAAATACAAGTTGGATCACCTCTCTTTGAAAATCAAGAGGTGTGAAGGTAGGGACAAGCAGGGAATGATGTGGCTTATTGTATGAACAAGAGCTCTTGACTTGGTTGTGATTACACATATTTGTGTGTGGGGGAGAAAAGAGGATGAAGATTGAACCTTTCGCTTTTGTTTTTATATTTCAGAATCACACAAATGGCTTGTGGAGTCCTCTGGCAGCTGGTGGGCTTTGATTCAGCAAGCAATGAATTATATCCTCCAGTCGAGAGTAGAATTACAAATATCTTCAAGATGTTCAGTGCTCTGGGAAAGGGCAGCCAACTCGTGCTGGCTCTGTGGGATGCCTCCTGTCTGCACAAGAATGCAGCATCTCTCGGGGGGGGGGGGGGGGGATAAGGCTGTTGGGGAACAGGCATGCTCCATGAGAGAAGCACATGATTTAGGGACATTGCCAGGGCCAAGTGTGGGTAAGCAGGGTGGGGAAAGCCCAGGGAGTACAACGGGCCTGAGCCAAACTCTTAAAGTGAAGTCCTCTTGGATTAGTATCTGAGGAGTGGCTCTTTGATCAAGGGCACTGGTGAATCTGACACTGCTTGATGAAGACTGGCTCATCTCAGATGCAAATATTTATTATATATCCCCAATGTAGGAATATATAACCAAGAAGTTGTCATCATTAGCACAAGACAAAAGCATATGCAGGAACAATTACTAGATTAATTCACACTGATTTATTGAAGCATTTGAACATAGGATAGCACTGAATAATAGTTTCAAGTTCTGTCATTTGAGAAAGTTTTATCATCTTGGCCTGGGCATCCACAGCAGCCCCTCAGTACCTAATTTTGAGGTTATTGTTTTGGGGGTGCTGCATAGAGTTTGTCTTTCCATTAACCTGGGAAGAACAGAGGGAAGAGATTGTTCCCCCCCCCCCCATTATTAATGGCATCTCCTCTCTTAGCACTTTTCCTAGTTTGGTAACTAAGAATGTGTAATACAAATTTGCCACGTGTGGATGGGGTCAAGCTGAAGCAGGGATAAAGTGAAGTGATGATTTCCTGTCTTTGACCTATGTAGTTCTGGTGGATCTCATCATTCCTGGAATTGGTTTTAATTCTCACCCAAGTTTAGATCAGAGACTCTTAGCATGCTCTTGAGAACGTAGCTCTCAGCTCTTTGAATTACCTATGTATGTATGTATGTATGTATGCATGCATGTATGTATATATGCATGCATGTATGTATATATGCATCTATGTGTCTATTCATGTATGTATGTATGTATGTATGTATCTACCTAACATCTTTGTATCTATGTGTGTATGTATGAATCTATCTACCTAACATCTATGTATGTATGTATGTATGTATGTATTATGCATGTATTTGCCTATCTAACATCTATCATCTATGTGTGTGTGTGTGTTAGAACATGCATGTTTGTATGCCTGCCGTGTGTACATTGCCGGGAAGGCTAGTTTCTTTCTTCATAGAAAAGAGTTGTCAGAGCCGATATGGCCTGAACTCATGACCAGCCTCCTTTGCATTGGTTACTATCCCGGTTACACACCTTGCTTTAACCCTCTACACAGTGTGCTCAACTGAAGGATGAATAGATGGACGTCTTAAATAAATACTAACTAAACATTCTCCAGAATTCTAACAAGGATGCCAGACCCAGTTTAAGAGTTCCAACCATGAGAGAAAAGCTGACAAGATGGCTCAGTATGTAAAGATACTTACTGAGAAGCCTGACTTAGGGTGTTCAATCCCTAAGTCATCTTGTGAAAGGAAAGACCTGACATCCATGAGTTATCCTATGACCTACACACACACACACACACACACACACACACACACACACACACAACTAACATTACATGAGCAAAATGAGTGTTATTTGCTTCCTCAATTAGTAGAGGTCCAGGGCTGGTGGCTCAATGGTCTTCAGAGAGGGACACCAGACTAGACCTGCTTCTATGTTGTATTATTATTTGTAAATTTTCTTACTCAAGGTTAACTCAGGACCAAATATGATCAGAGTCATGTCTTTAGAATCCAGTCTCCATTTAAGACGGATATCCCCTGTTGCTCAGAGTCCCTTGGGTCCTCCTGGGCCATTTGTGACTCTTTGGTGCCTGGAAGGTGTGAGCAGTGTGGTGGTTTGAATATGCTTGGCCCAGGGAGTGGCACTATTTAGAGGCGTGGCCTTGTTGGAATAGGTGTGACCTTTTTGGAGGAAGTGTGTCACTGTGGGTGTGGGCATGGGCTTTAAGACCTTCATTCTAGCTGCCTGAAAGTCAGTCTTCTCCTAGCTGCCTTCGGAACAATAGGTGGAATTCTCAGCTCTTCCAGTCTCACATCTGCCTGTACAATGCTATGCTCCTGCCTTGATGATAATGCACTGAACCTCTGAACCTGTAAGCCAGCCCCAATTAAATGTTTCCTTTATAAGAGTTGCCTTGGTCATGGTATGTGTTCACAACACTAAAACCCTAAGACAAGCAGCCTTAGCTAACTCAGGGGATTCTGCAAGGTGTGATTTCACTCTGCAATTTGGATGGAGAGTGATCAGCCCTGGTCATGCTGCTCAGTGAAAGTCAGTTTCACCTTGTCCTACCTAAATATGTCTCACTGTGATCTATACCTGTTCTTTTAAAAGGGAGGAAGGCATCAAGAGTGTTGGCTTATTTAACCCAGCCAATTTGGGGCCTAATGGGAACAGTAGTGCTTCTCTGGCCCTGGCTATGTCTCTGTAGCCATGGAGGCTCAGCCTCTGCCAAACCTTTTACCTAACTTCTTCCTGGTCCCTGCTGCCTGGTCCTCTAGGTTCTTATGGTGCCCATCCTGGCTCTGCAGCCTCCTGACCACTCTGACCTCAGCTTTCTAACACATTTCCTTTTCTGCTTCAATCAGTAAGTTTCTGTTGCTCAAAACCATAGAACTCTGGCTAGTTGAAGCAAAGTTCTGTGTATCAAAAATAAACAGGACACATAGGCCTCAGGCTTCTGTTTCCTCCATTCCAACCCGTCTCTCCTCATCCCACCTGACATCTTTATATCAAAACTATTTCTAAACTTGCCTCTCTAGCTTGTGTGTATAAAAATGATTTTAACCTTTAATGTATCTCTAGTAAATTTGACTTTTTTTGGAATGGTACATTTCTGTTGAGGTTATTTTAATCTGGACATCCGTTTTCACAGATTGTACACCTTTCTAAGTCTTAATTTAAGCCACTGACAATGGCAGGCAAAAAGTCATAATCCTTCAATTCAAAGTGACATTTTAATTATTAAATATTTCAAAGGTGTAGAGAATAAATGCCACATCACACTCCCATGTCACCCCCCCAGAGTAAACAGCTGTTACCACCTCCCACACACATACACACATACACTTAGGACATTAGAAACAGCAGGATCAAGAGTTCAAAGACTGCCTCAGCTACAGAATAATTTTCAAAGCCAGCCATAAGATACTGTTTCTAAAACAAAACCAAAACCAACCAGCCAAACAAACAAACAAAACCAAGAAACAAAACAAACAAACCAATAATAATAAAACCCCAAACACTGAGAAGTCCCAGTTTTAATTCTGTATCTTAAAGTATTTTGCAGGACACATATATATCAAATACCAGAATATATATTGAAATAACAAGGCACTAGAAAAGACCAAAACACCCACCCATGTAATGTTTTCCTAAAAAAATAAGTTAATTTCCAAAATAAGTTAATTAAATGGATACATTTGTTGTCACAGTATGTGAATTTTAGAAACTGTAATTTTATGTTGGCAGAAGGGTTAAACATGTATAGAAGGGTGCATACCAGTTTCAGGTAGTGGTTATGGCATAGGAAGGAAGGGACAAGAAAGAGATGGAGTGACAGGTTTCCGCTGGTTTCATAGTGATGTATATGGACCCAGTTTTAAATGAACTGGGTTTCATATATCTTTAGGGTTATAAAAGCACTCAGCAGTATTGATGATCTGTGTTTAGGGTCACGGACCTGGGTAAAATCCAGACTCTGGGCTGTGCTACCACAGGTATGTGTGCTAGCTGCCTATCAGCCTTGCCATCTGTTAAATAGGAACTATAATTTTGACTATTTTATAGACTTTCTGTGAGGATTGAATTATCTTAGGAAAACATAGTTTGCATGTTAAAAATAAAAACTGTCTAGTGCATGTTAACAATCAGCTCCTGTCCTCCTCCTTTTTTTTTTTTTTTTTTTTTTTTTTGGTTTTTCGAGACAGGGTTTCTCTGTGTAGCCCTGGCTGTCCTGGAACTCGCTCTGTAGACCAGGCTAGCCTCAAACTCAGAAATCTGTCTGCCTCTGCCCCCCATCTGTGGCTCCGGCTGTATAATCAGACAAGGGCAGGAAGAGGTGGTGGTGGAATGGAGGGCAGAGAGGAACCCGAGGTAGACTTCTGTTCCCCACCAGCGCCCCAAGCACTGTGGGAGAGAGTTGCCCTGTGACTGAGAAAGCACTCAGTAACAGCAAGGAGTAAAACAGCTGAGCATCTTTATGGGAAAAAAAAAAAAAAATAACCAATGCAGCACGTGACCTGACTCAGAATTAGGTGCTGGGAATCAAGGTAACTAGAGACCAAGAGAAGATAAATGCAAAGGGAACACAAACACCTCCTCACAGCCAGGCTTGTTTTGCACCTGCCACTCACCTGCCCCTGGTCCGCCTTTTGACGTTGCCTCTTAGCCCTTTCCAATTTGCTCAGGTTCTGGATGGTGCACACTTCGTTTAGTATAACTTTCACCTGCATCCTCTGCCTTCAGAAATGCTATGCCTTTAACAAGGGCGTGTCCTCCCAAACACAGGTGCTAAACTTTAATGGCGAACCAGTACTTTTAACAGGTGAGGCCTTTCTGAGAGGATTGGACAACAAGTGCTCCCTTCCCTGTGACCTGAGTTAGAGCCTGTATAAAAGAGCTGAAGGGATCGCCTCCTTTCTCTCGACTTTGTGAGGTTTGAGCATGCAGCGAGGACGCTCCCCCCTCACCTCCTCCCCACCCCTGTGCCAGGGCTCCCGGTGGACTTCTAGACTCCAGGGCTGTAAATTACCATACAGTCCACCCAGCTGTTGCAGCACACCGAGCAGGTACAAGTCGTGGCGACTTGCTGTCGTAAGTCCATGGATAAATATCCTGTACTGGTGTGAATGCAGGCTTTCAGAAAGGTCATGCTTTGCTGCGGTGGAGGGGCGATGGGGTGGGGGGAGCGCCGTGGCTGTTCCACGTGACTCACCACCACCTTTATCCCGAACTCTACACTTATTCTTGCCTTTCCTGGTTCTCATTCTTTCTTATTCCAGCAGCTGCATTTTAAGTTTCTTATAGGATTCAATTTTTTTTTTCTCATTCCTTTGCTGGAAAACGCGTAGTAACTCTCTTCTGTCCTTAGATAAAAAAGCTTTTAAGAAACTGCTTTAATCCTGCCCTAATCCAGCTTCCTAGTCTTTCCAATTTACCTTTTCTTATGCTCAGTCCCAGCTGATCCAGCATCGCTGTGCTCACCCCCACATCCCCATCTTTTTTTCCTTTCAACACACTGCCCTCTCCACTCTCCCAAGTCCCAAGTGTCTAATTTCCTCATCCTTAGTGGTTTACCTCAAATGCCATTTACTTTTTAGAACGTTCCTCGATCTACATTCCTTTCTCCCCAAGCTGAACATGAGCAATTAATTTATGAGTTTGGTAAGCCTGAGGGAACCAAGAAGGAATAACACGCGGTCCCTCTGCTCTGTCAGCACCTGTCCAGTCAGGAAGGCAAGATATAAACCAGAAACCTTAACGGTGGGGCAAGGGAGAACAAGGCCACATGGAGACTCTTTAGAACCTCTGGCATCTCTGGACTCTAGCTCCTCTGATGCTTTTCTCTTCCACACCCCACCCCTACTCCTGCTCAGCACAGTGATAGTTTGCTTTCTCTTAGTCACGCTCCTGATCAAGCCCCGCCCCCGCCCCCGCGGCTAAATCCAAGTCCTGGCGTCCATGCCTTCCTGGATACCCAGAGCCCTTTGCAACTTTCTCCTCCTCACCTTCTCCACTTTTATTACCTCTTCCTCCTCCTTTGCCTCAGAACACTAACCTTTCCACTTAACGAAGTCAAACGTTTCCCTTCTTAAACCTTGACCCCACTTTCTCCTTTATGCCTGAAGTCCTTTCTCGTCATCTAGGTATGAGTTTATAGAACAGGAGCTGGAGGGATGCTTGCTTGGCCCACTAGCCTAATCCACTCCCTGGATCACACCCTTAAATCTCCTCTTGTGTTTTCCCATCTGGTTTTGGATCACCTCTCTCTCACTGATGTGAGACTCCTGGGGCAGAGGCCTTGCTTTGTGGGTCACAGCTGTAGCTCCAGTATAGCTGCAGCAGGGCACGGGGAAGTGCTTGGGGGAATGTTTGTTTATGATTGAATGATGTGATAGCGTGGTGGGGGAGTGGTGGATCCCAAGTGTAGGGAAGTGCATATTGCTTAACTGGCTCTTTCAAGTTTCCAGGGCAGGCACCTTATCTGTTTTGCTTAGCTTTGTATTTCTAGTGTTTTGGTCCATTGCGGGTTCTCAGTACCCATCTAAAGCGTGAATATCAGGTCCAAGGATGATGAACTGGACACAGACTTCAAAGGCTCATCATGTAGGGTCTTGAGTATCAAATAAATCGGTATTTTTGTCTTTTGAAGAGTAGAGAGTCATTAAAGGCTTTTTCTGCTATGTGTTTATTTTTCAAAAACATATGTATCTATTTTGGGTTTTAATTTTGATCTTGAAGTATAGATCTCCTGGGAAGGAATTTTGAAGAAAGGTTCAGTGACTCCCCCCTCCCCCTTCTCTCAGATTTGTAATGCTTGTGTTTTGTATGATTACAACATTGAGAGCAAGACACAGACAATGACATAATTCTTAGAATTGACCAGATCCCATCAATTTACATGCTCCAGTCTCTGTGTACATGCTGTGCAGGATCAAAGCTCCGTGCAGCTTTGTCACATGCAAATGACGTCTGGGTCATCAGTATCTCAAGATGTTTCATTCTCACCAGAAGTCTCCAGAATACATGCTGTATTTAGATTTAAGAAGTAACAGAGAGGTGAGCAGAGAGCTCACGACATATCTTAGGAACATCAACATTTAGGGCCACTAAGGTCTTGAATCCAGTGCAAGAAAGCTATTTTATGGGCAAACAGGTGGATACTCAGCTGAAGCATGCATGGCATGTGGTGAGGTGGGTGGGGTGATAGAGGGAAAGGCATATAGGCACTAAGTGGTTTTAAGCTGTTTGGCAACACAATTAAGCACTTATAGTAGATGGCATGGGTTTGCCTTAAGACTTGAGGACCTCCAGTGGTCCATTTTATTTGTCAGTTTGATTGGCTTAAAAAGTACCTAAAGCATTTTTTGGTGAACATCTGTGAGGGTGTTTTCAGAGAGCATTGACCTGGGGGGTTAGGGGGACTTCTGGATGTGGTGGTCTGCCACTCCACAGGCTGGGTTCCTGAACTAGTGAAATTGGAAAGTAGATACAGCCGACTGAGTACCTGAGTTCCTCTTCTCTGCCTTTGGTCCACTGATATTTGAGTTCCAACCTGCTGAAAGCCACTCCTGCCGGCATGTCTTCACCACCATGGTGGACTGTTCCTTCGAATCTGACCTTAGATTGCTTCTTGTCAATATTTGTTACAAAGAAGTAATTTATATAGTTCTATAATACGTGGTAGTTATGTGGTCATGGGAACATGCTCATTCTATCATGTCATTTCCGTAACTCCATACATGGTAACTGGATGAATCCAGATGAGATCTTGCCTAATACCCATTGAGAGATAGCCAAGGAGCTTTAGAACTGTGAGAAATTAAAAAGTCTGAACAGAATGAAAGATACTGAGTGATGTGCACAAAGGTGGCGAGCAGAGAGCCTGTGGGGCTGATGAAGCAAGGTTCCAGAGGGGGAGTGAGAGTTCAGCTGATTTGGGCCAGGATGGAGAGATGTGGTGGTGGTCTCTAAGCATGGGTGCTGAGGACTCAGTTTCCCAGTGACGTGGGGACCACTGCAGCCGAGGGAAATAGTCTGCTGTGTTGTCCAAAGATGACTAAAGATTCAGAATCGTCATCTGAGGTACCTGGCACCACCTGTCGTGCCACGCTTCACATCTTGCGTTTTTAAATTGGGATGTATTGATTGTATATAATAATGTGTTAGATGTAAATAATTTATTTGGATGATATTTGTTCACTGTTACTCTTTATTTCTCTTCTCCTACTCTTCTGATTCCAAAAAATTTAATTAAGCTTACTTAAATGAGCCCAGACAATGTACACTACTGAAGACAATGTCTATCTCTTCTCCAGCAACCACTAATTGCCTATCAGTCATGCATCATGACCCCTTTCCACTCTCTACCCCCAGCATCTGTGCACTGCCTTTTAAGTTTGTGTGTGTGAGTGTGTGTGTGTGTGTGTGTGTGTGTAGTACATGTGGAGTGTCACGAACCTCTCCCTTCTCGTTAAAGGAATGTTGGTGGGCCTGATCTTGTGCAGTTAATTGCAGCTGCTGAGAGTTCAAGATTGTAGTGCCTATGTCATACCTATAAGACAGAGTTTCACAACAATGTACTTTTGTTGTTTCTTATCAGGACAGGACAAATGATCTCATTCAGTCATATCACCAGCACTAATAACAGTGCCCAGCACATAATAGGGCTCAATGAATTTTTTTTTTTTTTTTTTTTGAGCATTGGACCAAATGAATGAGAAGATACAAAATGACTAGTGAGAGTTCTGGATAGCCTAGCTGCAGTTTGAAGCAATCCCTCTCTCTTCTGGCCTGGCCCTACCGCCTATGCTTGTTGCTTGCTGTCTCTGTCTTAAGTGACTTGCACTCACGTCTATGGTCTTGCTCTGAGCACTTTTCAGGGCTAAGTCTGCAGGCAATTCATCCTAGTCTGTGAACTACACAATAGATGTTCAGGGATTATTAATTGGGTAAATGCGAACAAAGCACTCAGGAGACAGAAAGAATGATTTTTCATTGCATTAAAATCCAGCATCTTGTGTCTTGTCTTAGTGTTCTATTGCTGTGAAGAGACACCACGACCAAGTCAACTCTTATAAAGGAAAGCATTTAACTGAGGCTGGCTTACAGTTTCAGAGGTTTAGACCATTATCATCATGGTGGGAAGCATGGCACCATACAGTCAGACATGGTGCTGGAGAGGTAGCTGAGAGTTCTACATCAGAATGGACAGGCAGCAGGAAGAGACAGTAAGACACTGGACCTGGATGGGGCATTTGAATCCCCAGAGCCTAACCCCAGTGACACAGTTTCTCCAGCAAGGCCATACCTCCTAATAATGCTCCATAAGTATTCGAATATGAGCCTGTGGGGGCTATTCTTATTCAAACCACGCCATTTGTGTACAGAAATCAGCTGTTCGGAAGAATCAAATTCTATTTCTTCGACCTTTAGGCTAATTGAATGATGTGATATGACATCTCTATCATACTTCCTGTCTGGCAAAAAGTTCATGAGACTATTTCTCATATATTTGCTGTTTCTTCCCGAAGTCCTACTTCCTTTGGGATAAGAAGTCCCTGCCACCCCCCCACCCCCAGGTTTAGACACTATTATAGATAAGTATTTTCTGTTCTTGAGTTTCACATAAATAGAATCACAGAGTATGGTGATTTGAATGAGAATGGCCCCTACAGAATCATATATCTAAATGTCTGGTCCTCACCTACTGCAACTGTTTGGGAAGGATTAGGAGGTGTGGCCTTGTTAGAGTAAGCATGGCCTTGTTGGATAAAGCATGCCACTGGGGTTGGGCTTTGAAGTTTCAACCGCTCATGGTAGGGCAGAACCCTCTCTCCTCAGCTCTTCTTCTGCCCCTGTCCCTGCCCCTACCCCCTGCCCCATTGCCCTTGACCTGCACCTTGGAGATCAGATACTCTTAGCTCAATCACCATGACTGCTACATCACTCTTTGCCATGAATTGTAAATGTTAGTTAGATGCTTCCTTCTCTAAGTTGCCATGGTCATGATGCTTCATCACAGCAATAGACCATTAAGACAGTATCAGGGACTGGGGTATTTTTGTGACAGGCTTCACTATGCTACTTGTTAGTGGAATGTGGACTTTTGACTTTGGATTAGTGTCCCGCACTACGGTCTCGCCAGCAAGAACGACGCGGCACACATAGGATCCTTCTGCAGTAAAGCTTTAATGCATCTTGAGAGGGAGAGCATAAGCTTGCCACGAGTGGAGACCCAGAACAATAGAACACTCGCCCTTTATATGGGTCACAGCGCTTGCCTGGGACATGGAGCTTCCCCATTTGCTCCCGCACACCAGGCCAGATGCCGCCACGAGAGAGGCTGAGATTCTGAAGTGGAAAATTACCAGGTGCATGCGCACTAGCCTGTTTACAACTTGTCCTCGGCCGAATGTAGGCGCCATCTTGTAATGGCGGATGTGGGTGCTCAGGAGGCTCCCAACATCTCCCCCTTTTTATTTCTGTAAGCAAAGTAGGACACTCTTAAGAGGGCGGAGACAGAGGTCAAATCCCCTGACCAAAAGGTAGGGCCTTGTACAGGAGAAGACCCCTAAGCTCATGTGCGCCCGAGGTTTTCCTGACCCGCCCAGTGCCGTTTTTTAGAGGGAGGGAAACTAGGGCACTCAACCCTCATGCAGATGACATATCTCCCAAGGTGGCCCACAACGATGGCCGCCTTGTGCGATGCTTTGCTCAACATCCCTCAAGAGCTGCTCAGACCAAACATTCTACCCAGTGCAATGAGACTAGACTCGCGGGTGTGCAAGAACTGTCTGGCTGGCGACCTACCGCTATTGTTTAAGCATGGACAGCCAAACACCGGCTGGGGCTCTTTGTTCTAAGGCAACAAACCACCTTGTCTCTTTTAGTCTGGGCCCTGAGTTTGCAGATGAGCCATAGGAGGAACACCAACCCACAGCAAAGCACTGCTCCAAACAATCCCACCCCCACCCATTCCTTGAAATAAGAAATTGCCGAGGAAATCCGCGAAGAGAGGCCCTCGGGTCAAGGACAGGTCAAGACGGGTGGAGTTGATCTGAATAATTGCTGTTGGCAGTTCCCGCAGGGTGTCATCAAATTTAAGGGTCCAATTCTGTAACATATACTGTGAAAGACTTTTAGACAGGTTAGCTGCTTTTGTAAATCTATCATATTGTATGGAAGTAACACAGAGTCCTGGCAACTTTTGTTTACAGCCCAATTGGGCTAGCTATCAAAGGACATCTAGTTGTTCTTGAATAAGATCAATGCGCTGGTTAACCAGCATTAGGTCCCTCTGGACTTGAGTATTGGCGGATACCTGTCTGTCTAGAGCTAAGGTGGCAGCTGCAGACAACTCATTAATGGTATTGGCGGTCTGCATCATTCCAGAGAGCGCAAGGGCCGAAGCAGTGACAGCCCCTGTAACCGCAGCCGCTGCCACCACACCTATGATAATGGCAGAGATACCAAAGTCTCTTTTCTGCCTGAATACGGTCTGATCCACCGCAAAAGGACCTTGGCCAGTTAACATATCAAAGGTCCAATCTCTCTGTCTAGGGGTCGGTGCCGTAGCATTGGCTCTGGCTTGAGCTTGTGCAGCTTCATGCCATAAAGCCTTCCACTCCATATATTGGCCCATTGTAGGGAGCGCAGCCTTGGCCAGCATCTGCCAATCGGCGGGAGTCATGGACGCCCCGGCAAATCTCTCTAACATTACTATAGTAAAATTAGCATTTACCCAATACTTTCGAACCGCTTCAGCCAGGTCTTTAATTTGGCTGTACTCTACTTTGTCTTTAATCTCTCCCTCGTCTTTCGACTTACCAGGAGGTCCATTTCCCTTGCTAAGATTTTGGGTACCCATCCTCTCACTCCGTCCGGTTTCTGACATGGTGTCCTGGACCCTATCAGGGGTGATTTGCCCCTCCCTTACAGCATCTACACAGGCCCTACCTTGTTCGCCGCAATACAAAGACAGTAAAACCAAAATGAGGGCACTTAACACAATTAGCAAAACTTCAACAGCGTTAGACCAAAAAGGGGGCAACCCCAAATCAAGATCCAGGGTCAACATGCCTATCCGAACCTACCTCCCTGCAGTTCTGAATCCTCCCTGTTTCCAGGGGGTCTCCAAAGGTGCTTGATGATGACAAAGTTTCCCGGGTTTCGGCACCAGATGTCCCGCTCTACGGTCTCGCCAGCAAGAATGACGCGGCACACATAGGATCCTTCTGCAGTAAAGCTTTAATGCATCTTGAGAGGGAGAGCATAAGCTTGCCACGAGTGGAGACCCAGAACAATAGAACACTCGCCCTTTATATGGGTCACAGCGCTTGCCTGGGACATGGAGCTTCCCCATTGGCTCCCACACACCAGGCCAGATGCCGCCACGAGAGAGGCTGAGATTCTGAAGTGGAAAATTACCAGGTGCATGCGCACTAGCCTGTTTACAACTTGTCCTCGGCCGAATGTAGGCGCCATCTTGTAATGGCGGATGTGGGTGCTCAGGCGGCTCCCAACAGATTAGGAAACTGGTTAAATGTTGTAAGTGGGGCTTAATGGGCCATCCTGTCAGAGCATGGAAGACAGTGGTGCTGAGAGCAATTTGGTCTGTGGAACCCTAGGTCAAGGGGATTCAAAGTGGAACAATAATAACAGCTGGGCTGCAGACCATTCATGTGGTGTTTTGGCAAAGAATGGGTTTTGCTCTTGTCCATAGAAACTGCCTGAGGCTAAATTGAAGAGTTTTGGACTAAAATTATTGGCAGAGGAATCTCAAGACAGCCTAGTATTGACTATGCCACATTATTAGTGAATACTCTTATGTGAATCTACAATGCAAGAGAGCAATCTGAGGCAAAGAGAAATATAAAAAGTACAGTTTGAGGAGAAAAGGAGCATCAGGAAATATAATGTTGGAGCCAAATCTTGTGCTTTAGGAGATGAAAATGTTAAAACAATGTTTGAGGGTCAATGGAGTAAAGGGAGTGGAAACCTCAGGGCAAGACCCCATCTAGCTAATCCTGCAACCCAGCTAATCCTGCAACCCACCCCAGCAAAGCTCCCCCTTCTCCCCTCCAAGGAAAAGGTCTGAGGGATTTCATAGGCCTAAACAACAATGGAAAATTTATGCAAATATAATTTAAGGAAGAAGCCAGGTTCCTGCCCTAGCAAGCAGAAGAACTTGGTAGCTCTAGTCGTGTGGTTCTGGATTGGGTGTCAAGGATACGGGAAAGGAGTTCTGGAATCTTTCTCTGTAGTTAAGAAAAAGTGCTGAGGCCAGGCTTGTGGCAGGGGTGTCCCTGTATGGAAGCCCAGAGAGACCATTGTGTAAAGCTGTGAAGGTGAATCCTGGATTTTGTTGGAGACCCCAAGATGTTGGAGATGCCAGAGTCCTGGGATATCTGCTGAGGAAAGCTGCTAAGAGAGAGTGATACTAGCCCAAGAGAGAGAATCCAACACATCTGGAAGGAGTTAGAGATCTGAAGAGCATTTGATAAAAGACCTGGAGATGTAGCATTTGGAGTTTGAACTGCTGGGTTTCAATCTTGATTTGGTCCAATATTCTCTCACTCTGCTCCTCTTTCTTCCTTTTGAAATAGTAATATATATTCTGCTATTGTATGTTAAAAGCATGTGATCTGCTTTTTTGATTTTAATTTTACAGAGGATTACAGTTAAGAGATTGTGCTGAGTCTCAGAAGAGACTTTGGACTTTGAAACAGTGTTGAGACTATGAAAGACTTTGGAATTGGACTGAGTGCATTTGGCATTATACCATGGTTACAGGGTTATGTGGATCGGACAGTAGAGTGTAGTGATTTGAATGAGAATGGTCCCCATAGGCTCATATGTTTGAATTCTTGATCCTTAGTTAGAAAAGCTGTTTGGAAGGATTAGGTAGGAGGTGTGGTTTGTTGGAGTAAGTGTGTTACTAGTGGGTGGACCTTGAGTTTTCAAAAGCTCAGGCCCAATAGTAGTCAGTCTGTCTGTCTGTCTGTCTCTCTCCCTGTCCCTGTCTTTTGTCTCTTTCTGTCTCTGTCTCTTGTCTGCATTCATAAGTTTTAGGTTCTTATGAATGAGAGCAGCAACGAGTTTTTCTGCACACGTCTTTGTGTAGATAGATATTCATTCCTATGAGGTAAGTCTCTAAATATTGTTCCTTTATTAAAAAATGGCCACTTTCCCAAAGAATCTGTTTCCTGATTTCATACATCACTGTGTAAGTTCTAGTCGCTCCATATCCATTAATGACATCATTCATATTTTAGCCATTCCAGTAGTACGGAGTGCTTTCACTGTTGATTTTCATTTGTGTTTTCTTTTTTAAATTAGGAATTTTAGAAATTCTTGATAATTACATACATGTATACAATATATCTTGATTATATCTACCCCAATCTCTCCTCCTGGATTCTACCCCACAGTAAGTCCTCCTCCTATCTTCACAGTCTCTTCTTTGTAAAAAATGACCTAGAGTCTACTTAGTGCTTCCTTGAATGCTTGTGGGTATGAGACCATGCACACAAGCGTAGGGAGTCTACCAAAAGCCTTTCCTCACATAAAATGACTCTCCTTCCCCTGGCAGCCATCATGTCAATAGCTCCCTAGCTAGCCTCTTAAGTCCCCTTCCCTGGATACACTGGAATGCTGACTGGCATGATCACATGATCACATGTAGGTCTTACATAAGTGACCACAGCTGCTGTGAGGTCAGGAGGACAAAGGCCATGTCAAGCCCAGATATCAGCATTTCTGCATTCTTTCCCCATCCCTTGGCTAGTACATTCTTTACCCTCATTTCCAAGAGATGTTTCCTGAGCCTTGAGGGGAGTTGATTTAGATGTCTCATTCAGGAATGAGCACCCAATGGCTACTCATTCTCAGAAATTTGACCTGCTATCAGTCTCTGCATTAATTACTGTCCACTGCAAGAAGCTTCTCTACCTAAGGCAGAGAACAGTATTAATCTATATTAAGCTATGAGTATAAACAAATATTTAGAAAGCAGTTTGAGAACACGTCCATTTAGCACAATAACAATAGTAGCCTCTCCGCCTACCCCCAGACCATGATCTACTAGTCATTGGCTTTTGACCAGGCTTAGAGTACTAGACATGGCGTCTTCCCGTGGAGTAGGCCTCAAATGCAATCAGAAAGTGGTTGGTTACCCCCACAACAGTCATGCCAGTGTGATTGTACCAACAGGCATTTCTTGAGTGGTATTAAATATGGTAGCATGCAGGATTCACTGCTGAGTATGATCGTTGATGGCTTTTCTTTCCCAGGAGCCTACATCAAACCTTCTGGCACTTTGAAAGCAGGCCAGTGGGGAGGAATTTTTCAGGTCAGTCCCAGGTATTTAACTTTGTGATGCCTTCAGTAATAGGGTCTTACCATCAAGTTATGGTGGGCAAGCAAAAGTAATGTCAATTGCCTATGTTGTTCAGGGGGTCTCTGGGGCCTTCTGACCAGCAGCTTGTAGGGGATATCCAACACCCTGGCACTGAGACTTTCATTTAGAAACCCATGTCTTCCACATTTCCATTTTCTTGTAACTAATGATGTTGGGCATCTCCCAAGTGTTTATTGGACATTCGTTTAGTCCCTTTGGTGAAGTACCTTTTGCCAACATTATAAGTTGGGTTGTGTCTATGCTTGGTGTGTAGTATTTCTTTAATTTTTTTAGATATGCTCCTATGTAAAACTTCCACCCCCAAGTCTGGCAGTCTGTGGCAGATCTGTCCATTGGCATTTATTTTGGTGGGATATAGGGTATCATATAGTTCAGGCTAGTTTCAAAATGACGAGACTGGTCATGAATCTCCTGCTACAGCTTCCTGAGTACTGGGGTTACGGGATGTACCACCATGCCCTTCATATCATCATGCTATCATTGGAGGAAGAGACATATTTAATTTTGATGACTGGCTCTTTTCCTTGATGATTTGTCTAATTTTCAACTGAGAGGCGCTTTCCAGCCCTCAGGTACAAAGCAGGATCTAATGGCATGCAATAAGATGGTGGAGCCCTCACCTTTTAAGGGTATAACAGCCTAGGAGTGTGTCTCTGAGAAGGCACAAGCTTGATCAGTGATCATGAACCCCACAACAGCTCATTATTCTGCTCACACTTCCTGATCCTCCTCCATCCTATGTAACTCTTGCTCAAAAACATCCTTTCCCTCCCCATACCCCTGAAGGGTTGAAGAAAGGCAGAGGGAAGATGGGAAAGCTAAAATCTGACTCTCAATAGGTATTTGCATTTCTAGAAAAATATCCCTGAGGCAGGTTAGTCTGTGGAGCTCTGCACAGGTAGGAGGGCCCCAGGAGAGCCAGAAGGTGACAAGAGGACCCAACAGGAATTCCCAAGCAAGCTACCAAAGGCATCTCATCCTTTCGCCTTTAATGGCTACTTTAAACCGTCCCGCCAATCTCATTTTAAAACACACAACTAGAAAGTTCTAGAAGAACGAATAAACATATTACAAAATACTAAAACATACTTTTCACAAACAACCCCCTTCTATGATTTAAGTGGTTTATTTTCTCAGAACAAAACAGACCAAAGTCAAGGACATCAATACTGCCAATAGACTGCACAGTTTTATAATTTTTTTTTTCTGAAAAATTAATGGGGGCCTATTTTTCCACCTTTGAGGGACTCCAGCAAGCTGTGGCCTGGAGAGTTCTGCTCTTTGCAGAAGTGCCTTTAAGAAAGTAGGACTGGCAGAAATTAGGAAGAGAAAGTTTTTTTCTCCCCTCATTTCAAATTATCCACCTTCCTTCTCAGACACAACAAAGGAAGCAGACGAGAGAACATTGTGTAAAATACAGTGCCATTTTTTGATGGGAATAATCTGTTTCCCTGGGTTGGGATACTTGGAGACTGTCTATACCATCCCAGCCTCTGCTGAGCTTGAGACCTAAGAGTATTGAGCTGGGGCAGACTGCTACCATCACTAAACCTAGGACCTAGCAGAATGGGGGGGGGGGGTGTCTTTCTATGGATGCTGAAGCATCCATAGAAAAATGCCATTTCTTCTGGATTGAGGTTGAAGAGCCCAGTGCTCCCCTCTAGAAGAGACTTAAGTCTAAAAGCTAAGAAAAGTCTTGTTTTTAATTTCCTCTGAGTTGATCTAACCACTGGAAAAATGCAGTTCATAATTCAGATGTGGGCTCTGTTGCACCCCAGCTGGGTCTTCAGAGCCTAAGAAACTAGAGGCCTGACTGCCTAGCCACCTGCTAGAGGAGGAGAAAAAGGTGGGCTGAAGAGGTGGGAGGAGGGGTGGGCAGCTTAAAGGTCTTTCTGAATAGTGAGCTCAGCAAACAATCGGTGCTAAGGGAAAAGGGCCAATCCAGGAGGCTTCAAAGCAGGAGTTGCTTAATTTTCTCTATATTTCTGTGGAAGATGGAAAGCTGGTAGGTGGATGAGGATGAAAGCCAAGATAAGAAGCTGTGGCCTGGTGTTTTGTTACAAAGCTGCCGGGAAGATGTGGAGACAGCTATCATTATGCAATATGCCCACTGTAGACAGATAGGCAGCCTCGGGCCTTCATCTTCCTTAATCTCAGATTCTGAGAGAAAGCCTTTGTTGTAGACTGACCAGTCATTCACAGGCTAGGACTAAGGCGAATGTCAGAGCCTTAGCTGATCACTCTGAAAGAGAAGGTGAACCCGAGGAACTGGTAAAGCTTCCTGAGTTCCTGGACTACCTGTCAGTCACCCAGCATTACACTTTTTATGCTCCTTTGCCCTCAGAACCAAGCACCTTGCCTCTGAGGGGTAGTGGGAAAGTCCCAGTTCTTAGACATGCCTCACCCAGACTTGTGGCACCATAAACTGGATGAAGAGTAAAAGCCCAGTGCTCCCGCTCTGTTTACAGGGCACCAGGCCAGCAGCTTCAATCGGTGCCACATGACGCTGAGAGCTATTTGAATGCAGACCAGCCACCAGTCCATTGGATGTAGCCTGTACTTCAGACCATGTGGAAGGAAGCAAGCATTCCTTAGAGCCAGATGAATCAGACATTGGCTGGTTTGCTTAGGACTGAGTGCTGCTTTTGTGTCCTTAAAGAACCAAGGGTTTATGTCTATTACCACAGCTTTGAGTCCATGTGTGACACCAGTGGTATGTGACACCTGGATAAAGGCCAGAGGAGTACCAGGGCTTTTGAGAGGACTGGTAACCAAAGCTCAGATTCTCGGTGTGGAGAGGATTTGGCATTTAAGAAGGGCCAAGGGAAGGCTGTCTCTGGGTCTCAACCTGGATGCATCTCCCCCACTGGCTAGTCTCTAAGCATTGGGTGACCTGCTTTTCCAGTCAGCAACTGTGAGGAACGAATGTGGGCCATGGAGAAACAACACCCTGCTACTTCCTGATTGCAGAGCAACTGCCAGATGTGGCCTCTACAGGTCATCTGAGGTAGGCCAGTAGGCTTCTCCGGTCACTTCAGATGGCTCTGGCTTTCATTGATAGTTTTAATATTTTGACACAACCTGGAAGCAACAGAAGGAAAATTAGGCCACAGAATACCTAAGCTGTCAGATCTACTCTCCTTCATCTGCACTCAAGTCAAGCGCTCCAAACTTCTGGGCAATTTCCTTCCTCACATTGCCAGGAATGTGTTTGCCCTAGATGCCCTCAGAACCCCTGCTTGCCTCAGGGAGTCCCCCTGGACACCGGACCAGAGATTTCCTCCTCAGACAGGGGCTCCCTCAGCCCCATCTTCCTTTCCTACATCACTGCTCGCTACTATCTAATACATTAAGTAATTACTGTGCTCTGTACCCCCACTTTTGACATCCCTGAGGCTTGTTCATTGCTGTGTTACAGTAAGTAGCACTGGGGGTGTTCAGAGAAAGTTATTTCCTTCTGGTCAAAAGGATGCAAAAATTAAACAGACAAACCACTCATTCAGTCCATGGAGCAGGGAGATGTGTCAGAGGGAAAGTGCTCATCCCACAAGTGTGAGAACCTGAGTGCAGATCCCCAACTCAATGTATAAGCCAGAGGTGATCCCCATCACCTGTAATCTTAGACAACTGCCAGTTTTGTTTTCCTTCAGTAAACCTATCTATAGTTTTTCTGAGTTTTAAAATAATTTTTTTATTTAGTTATATGAATGTCTGCTCTGATCTTTATTTTCTTCTTTGTTTTAGAGGTTTTCTTTTCAATGAGAACTTACCCTAGTAGCTTAATTTTTTTGTTAATTTATTTTGAGTTTTTTTTTAAAAATCTTTTTATGTATCCCTGTGGCATAAATAAATGTATGCCGCAAATGTGGTGGCTGCAGAAGCCAAAAGAGGACACTATACCCCCTAGACCAGGAGCTACAGGCCTCCTGAGCCATCTGACTTGGGTGCTGGGAACTACACTGTGTTCTCTAGGATTTTAACTCTAATACAGTGTGGGGAGGTTCTTTTCTGGTCTGTCCATCTGGTGTTGTAAAGCTTCCTATACCTAGATGGACACTATTTCCGTGGGTTTGGGGAAATTTCTGTGACGGCTTGAGAAATATCTGTTCATATAATGTGGTCATGTGTTAACCGGATTGCTGCTCATTTTTAAAACTTCCTTGTGTATACTGAGTAGTAACCCCCTCCCTTTTCAGAGAAACAGCTGGCAAGGATCTTTTGTTTTGTAGGCTGTGTCTTCACTCTGGTAATTTTTCTTTTCAGAAATGTTTAATTTGATTCCGTTACAGTTGTCAGTTATCGTTATTTCCTTGAGAACTTGAAGATCAGTCCGAGAAGTCATTACCTCAGCATGGCTATGAGGGCGTTTCTGGTACATTTTCTTCTAGTAGTTTCAAAGGTCTTGATACAGTTTGGTTTATCCAGAGTTGATTTTTATACAGAGTGAGCTCTAGAGCCTTCAGGCTTCACACACAAACAACCAGCTGTTCTGCTACTATTTCTGTTTTGGCCAACATATATCTTTTTCACCTTCAAGAATCTGATTACCTTAGGTAGCTATGTGAGTTTATATCTGCATTCTTTATCCTATTATTTGAGCATATGAAGCTAGTTTTTCTCCATTACTTTGAATATATACTATATTTGGAAATTTGCTTAAGAACTTTGGATATTTAAAGTCTTATGCTTCTATATAAATTTCATATATATATGTGTGTGGGTGTGCATATTAAATATAATATCTATTTAAAGTCTAGGGTCCATGTATAAGAGAAAAGATGGTCTCTTTCTGAACCTGACTAGTTTTACTTAATGATTTTTCTGTGGTATCTATTTCCCCACAAATGTCATGATTTCCTTCTTATTTAATGTTGAATAAAATATTATGGCGCATATATATATATATATATATATACATACATATATATAAAATTACATTTTCTCTACCATTTGTATGTTGATGTACAATAGAATGGTTTTATTTCTTAGCTATTGTGACTATTGTATCAATAAACATGGGTATACATGTGTTTCTGTGGAAACAGTCCCTTTGGTGTATATGGAGAATAGTGTAGCTGGCTCATATGGTAATTCTTGTGTTAGGTTCTTAACGGAAATAGCTAAGATCTCAAAGTAGTTTTAATTGTATTTCCCTGATGGCTATGGATGTTGAACACTTTTGCGAATATTTAATGGCTATTTCTCTCTCTTCTTTTGAGAACTATCTATTAGCTCATTTATTGACTAGAAGATCTATGTTTACTGTTTGCTGTTCTTTTATCTATATAGTATATGCTAATCCCTCGAGATGCAGTCGCAAAGATTTCTTCATTCTGTAGGCTTTCTTTACACACTGCTTTCTTTCTTCTGTGAAACAGCTTTTTAATTTGATGTAGTATCATTTGGAAATTTTCTGTGCTACTGGAATCATTTTCAAAGAGTTCACACTGCTGCTGCTATCTTAAACTACCGCCCTTATGTTTGCTCTAGACATTTCAGCATTGCAAGCATTATAAGGTCCTTTATGTACTTTGAATGGATTTTTAAAAGAGCAGGATGCAAGAGTTGTAACTAATTCATTCTTTGCATGTGTCTTGCCCTCCCACTGTTATTTATTGACAATTCCGTATTTTTAAATGATATGTAGTTTTGATAGCATAACAACCTAATTTTTGACAAAGTTTATTTTTGGTCCTGTGTTCTAGTGCACTGGACTGCACATCTATTTCTGTGCCAAAGACCATGCTGTTGCTGTCATTATGACTCTACAGTATAATTTAAGATCAGGGGTTGTGACACTTTCAACATCACTCATGATATTTGATTTTGGTATTTATATCCTTTGTGATTCTATACAAAGTTCAGGATATATGTTTTGGAAGAATATGATTAGAACGTTGACAGAAGGACTATGTTGAATCTAAAGACGTCTTTCAGTAATAGTTGAGATATAGATTTCGTCAAGCCACAAGTATGGCAAGTCTTCCTGTTGTCTAGGTTTTGGCTTCCTCGTTGTCTTCAAGTTTTCACTTCTTTAGTCTTTCATCTTGATGGTTCATTTATCCCTGGAGGGTTTTTTTTTAATTTTTTAATTTTAATTTTTATTTATTTATTTTGGTTTTTCGAGACAGGGTTTCTCTGTATAGCCCTGGCTGTCCTGGAACTCACTCTGTAGACCAGGCTGGCCTCAAACTCAGAAATCCGTCTGTCTCTGCCTCCCAAGTGCTGGGATTAAAGGTGTGCACCACCACTGCCTGACTTATCTCTGGAGTTTTAAGCTACTGTGATTGGAACACTTTTCAGCATGTTCATTACTGTCATATAGAAAAACAAATGGTTTTTATGTTGATTTTTCAGAGTTCTGGTGCAGCCTGTGCGTTATTTGATGTATAACTTGACTTACCTTTATGTTTTAGTATTTCCTTCCTTCCTTTCGTCTTCCTGCAGTAGTCAAGTGTCTTTATGGAATGAGTAGTCTAAGTACTCTATGGAATGAGTAGAGAGTGGGAACCCCTGTCTCACCCCAGATTTAGAAAAATATTTTGTCTCCCCTACCTACTATGTTGGATCTAGTTTTCTTTTGAGCATAATTTATTATGTTTCTTTTGTTACTAGTTTTTGTATGTTTTATCATGAAGGAATGTTGAACTTTTGTCAAATGTCTTTTTTTGCATCTGTTAAGACAGAAATCATGTGATTAGATCTTAAATCTTAAAATGTCATATTACATTTGAGTATGTTGGGTGAGCTTTGTGTCTAGGGACTAAATGAACTTAGTTCTGATGTATGTGATATTCTTACCAGTCTTGAATTTGATTTGCAAGTATTATTTTGAAAAAAAATTTTTACATCTATGTTCACTGAGATTTGTCTGTATTTTTCATATCCAATTTTGTTATTGTAATATTGCTCTGATGAATGAGTTTGGTAGCATTTCCCCTTTCAATTGCAGTTGAAGTGTTGATTTTAGCTCTGCCTTAAGTCTGATAGAATATAGTATCAAATCTGTTCAGTCTTGTGCTTTTCTTTGCAGAGCGATTACTATCCCAATGTCATTATAGATGTTTAAACACATACATACAATTTATGTGCTCTGCTGAGAAAATATAATTCACAGTTGTTGGAAGAAATAGTCCATAGATCTGTTAGCTCTAATTAGTATAGTATACTCTGAAGTTTTTCTTTTCCCTTCTGAATTTTAGTTTGGAAGACCTATCTAAAGAGGAGAATATTTAGGCTACCCACTATCAATGCACTATGACCTATCTGACTGTTATGCCTCGTGGTGTTTGCCCTATGAAAAAGGAAGGTATAACACTGAGAGCAGAGATTCAGTCTTCTGAATGGATTCTTATCCTTAAGAGATGTTAATCTTTCTTCTGAATTTGTCTTAGTTTGGGTTTTATTGCTGTGAAGAAACTCGATGACCAAAGCAACTCTTATGAAGGAAAACATTTAACTGGGTCTGGCTTACAGTTTTAGAAGTTCAGTCTATTATCATGGCAGGAAGCATGGCAGCATGCAGGCAGACATGGTTCTGGAGGAGCTGAGTTCTACACCTTGATTCAAAGGCAACCAGGAGAGACGGTCTTCTGCAGGCAGCCAGGAGGAGGGTCTCTTCTTCACTGCAGGGAGCCTGAGCATAGGAGCCCTCAAAGCCCGCCTACACAGTGACACACTTCCCCCAACAAGCCCGCATCTTCTAATAGTGCTACTCCCTATGGGCCAAGTACATTCAAACCACCACAGAGTTGTTTCAATCTGAAGTTTATCAGACTGTTATGCAAGTTTGTTTTTTGTCTCCCATTTGCTTGGTCAGTTGATTTCCTTGTTTTGACTTTAGTCCCCCACCCCCAAGTAAGGTCTTTAATTCTTCAAGAGACAAGGTAGCTGTAGTGTGCTTCTGATCCAGCCAGTCTGTATCCTTTAAATGATGAATTAAGACTATTTGCATTTTAATGCCATTGTTGAGAATTTGCTATTTCTATTTCCTGTTTGTTTCATTTTTTTTTTTTTAGGGTTAGTTATAGATTAGGGATTTGCTGGTCTACTCTTTTGGGTTTGTATTATTACTTCCTAGCTCTTTTTTGCTCATTTATTTCTCTCATGAAATATTACTTTTTTTGTATTCTGGTGGATGAATCCTTGTGTGTATAGCTTCTTCTAAGTCTTTGGTGTTGGCTTGAACTGAGTTGCCTTACTTTGTACTTACCTTGAAATGTTCTTATTTCTCTAGTTATTTTAGATGCTTTTGCTGGGTATGCCAGTGGATAATAAGGTAAACCCAATGGGTATTGGGTAAACCAGTTCTTCTAGGGTCTGAAATACATCATCCCATGCTTTTCTTGATTTATTATTGAAAACAGATATTATTCCCATAATAAACATGAGAAGAGTTTTCTCCTTATGGCACTAAGCAGTCTTTGCTTGGTAGTTGTAGTGGCTATTTCTGGTTGTCAACTTGACTATATCTGGAGTGAGTTACAATCCAGGATTAGAGGGCTCACCTGTGATTTAGATCTTGAGTCTGGAAGACAGAAGTTTCAGGTGTGGTGGTATGTACACCTCTGATCTGGGCCACATCTGCTGCTGGAGATCTACATAAGGACATTGGAAGGAGGAAGATTCAATCTTCTTTGCCTGCGAGCCTTGTGGGACTGAGCGACTGCTAGATCTTCGGGTTTTCATTCACAGCTACTGCTGACCATTGTTGGGGAATTTGACTACAGACTGTAAGTCGTTAACAAATTCCCTTACTATATAGAGACTACCTGTAAGTTCTGTGACTCTAGAGAACCCTAATACAGTAGTTTTGCCACACTGACTATAGCTTACTGGGGAGTGGTTCTCTGGTTATGTATAGATGGGATTCTAAATGTTTATATTTGACTGCCCATTTTCTGTCCAGGTTTGTGGAATTTTCTTCTATAATCTCTTTGAATAAATTGTTTTATCCCATTCCAAGGCATGGCTACCAGGAGACTGCTCCCATCTTCAGTGCGCTTGTGTAGTATGAGGTATGGTGAGAATAGTGCCCCTCAAGTGACCTTAGGTTATCTGTGGAGAACCTCAGTTCAGACTTCATCACAAATGTCTCCATCTCTGCAGTTCATTCTATTTTTTCTGTACACACTGCATTTACACAGGCCTAGGTACATCTTCACAGCCGGGGTGGTGCTCTTCAGGTTGCTGTTCTAACCTGGCCTGTGTCTGGGAGCAGGTAGCTACAGCTGACCCTGGCCTGTAAACAGTGTAAACAGTATAAACAGTATGCTATGGGCTTGGCTGGTTCTTTTTTTGTGTGTGTTTTCCCCCTTAAACTCTGTTTCTAATAGACAAGACTCGACTTTTTTTTTTTTTTTTTTTTTAAATCATGACTCTTCTTGTACACTAATCTCATGGAGATGGTTTTTAGGTGATGATCTTATCTGAAGTCTTGATTGTTTAGATCTTTGTGATTCTGTTTCTTGAGATAACTCACCTAGGGCCTACCTATCACACTTGATGTGCCATCCCAACAGGAATGGCCTCAGTATTCATATATTTTGATATTGTAGGCTCAGTCATTTCATTTTGGGGTAAAAATATAAAATATTTCATTTACACTTGAGAATTCTAGGCAGCAATAATCCAGTTCCCATGATCTGGTAGAGAAGGAATAAGTCTTCATGGTACCCATTTTCTTTTCTCTGAGTAACAGACTATTTCAGAAGGTTTTAGCCAATTTATTCAGCTTTTATACAAGAGACTGCAAAGATGATTTCTAAATTTAAGTTAGTGTAATCTAAAGCACAGATAAAACAAGTAGTATTTAAAATCTTAATGTCCACAAATCTGAATTTTATATTGCTATGTGAGGTAAAAATCTAAACACTACTTTTACTTTGATGAATGAAAATATTGAAAGACACTTAAGATGTCATCTAAAAAATGTTTATGTGTCCTGATGTTATCTAATAGGGACACAAAGAATAATATTCTAGTCTAATAGTATTAACAGTATGTATGTGTGTGTGTGTGTGTGGGGTAAACAGATTTTAAAACCAAAGCTTGCAAATTATACCTTAGAGTCTTCTTCCAGTTCTACCAGAACAATTCACACTGTGCAAAGATGAAGCTCAAAGTGTTTACTGTATTTAAAAAGAAAAAAAAGTAGTAATGTAACATGAAGGTAGCTCAGAGATAAAGCAACACTTGGGGCAGAGAGCAGAAACCTTAAGGGGGGGGGATTTCTTACTTTCATAGGACACTTTGCTTTTGAGAAGACCTCATGACCAAAATGAAAGAAACTGAAAGCAAATGCTTTACCCAAATTTATTATTCACAGTATAAAACTTACTGGGAGTAATTAAGGAAAAAAACAACAACAGAAGAAGCTTGTTCTTGGGTTGACAAATTAAAACCTTCTGATTTAGGGTTATGACCTGCTAAGTAGACTATAGAGAAGATAGTTATTAACATTAGATTGAGTCCTCATTAGAAGTAAATTTCTGTTTCTCTAAAATCTGGATAGACTGTGTGTGTGTGTGTGTGTGTGTACATTGTAGAAATACAATTAGTAACATTTGTGAAAGTGGATTTATCCTTTCTACCTAGCTGGAGCAAATCTAGTTTTTCTAGGTTCTGAATCTCTTTAAAACAGTGGTTTAATTTATACAGAGACCACTTGATAAACCTCAAGAAGTTGGAGATACAGTAGTCATGAGAAACTGTCATATATCACAGATTACCCCAAAGTAATACCCTGGTATGTGTATAAAGTCAACTTGGTTCTTTTGTCAGAATGGCCTAAATGTGAAAGAAAATATCATACACACAATCAAAGTGAGCTGTTACTTCTTTTGGCATGTGGACAAACTAGTCCGCATCACTCCAGGAATACAATGAAAAAAAACCCACAATTTCTGAAAAAAGGGGGACTCTTAAGTATAAAACATAACTTGTTTGGTAAATGAGATTTAAAAATATAAAAAGGAAAAACAATTTCACTCCTTTTTCCCCTAGAAAAACTATGAGTAAAAACTTAAGGCCACAACTCAGTATGTATGAAATGGTCAACTCAAAGGGAGCTCAGGCTTGCTGAGCAAAAGAGAACTCTCCGCAGTCAGTATTTCTCCGTGGGACTGTTAACTGCAGGGTGGCATTTTATTTGACAGCATAGACTTTGTACATGTCCATTTTCAGTGCCTTGAAAACCAAACAATTTAAAAGTTAGCAGCAGTTTCTTCTGCAAGGTACAAAAATACACATTTGTTACATAACACGGTAATAAAATTTGTCAAGATATATTATACAAACTCATCGAATTTGAGATAAAGAATCAGTCTAATATATTATAGGTTGATGAGTCTAATAAAATGACATGTCTGTCTTCATACAATACTTTACAGCAATATTAACAGACTATTCACATTAAGTATCATTGGAGCATCTAAGGAAACAGAGTCAGAATGGTTGGTGGAGAACCTTACCAACTATTTCTTCTATGCTTCAAACTGGGTGGATGATTTTCTACTGGCCATTATGAAAGGGGTTGGGGGCGCTGAGAAAAGCCCAGGACACTTTAGTTTGTTTAGGAGACATTTCTTACAGAGAGACAATCTAAGCCATAAGAGCTTCATTCACATCTTGCAGTTCTGACAGTAGTATGCTCTAAAGGGAAGAGTTGACCTGCCAACTTTATATACTAATACCACAAAAGACACATATGGATATGTAGAATATGTGGATATGTAGGAGTCTTCATAGGGAAGTGGTTGGTTGCATCTGGTTGAGATTGCCCAGTGAAGGGGCTCATTGGACACAAAGTTTGAAAGTTAATTCTGATAGGGCAAACAGGGCCATGCTCGAGAGGTAGGTGGCACTTCAATATTTAATACTGAGATGAGTCCTTATCCTATAACCAACAATGTGATGTTTAGGAGAAGGGAACATCTGCCACAAGATTCCTGGTAGGAATAATAATTTGAGATAAGCTAGTTTTTGAGTCGATTTTTTTACACACAGGGATTCAAGAGATCACACAGACTCTAGGAAACTTCTAATAGGTGAGTATCTCAAATGAAGGAAGATGTGCATCTATCTTAGGGTGTATCTTTCCATTTCATTCTGGCTGGGGAAGGAGACATACTGATGCAGCCTTGAAGGTAACAAGAGAGGAGAAAGGTCCATGATAAACTGTTGGGGTCTAAACTTCAATATTTATAAATTACAAATTATTTGGAGAACTTCAGCAAAGGCAGTGGCCATCAGAGACAGCACAACAGCAACTTGGGTTTGTGGTCTACTCAATAATCTCTTACAGTCTGCCAATCGCTAATCAATAACAATCTGTAGAATGAAAGAATAATTAACAGCTGTCCCTTGTCTCCTCTTGGCTGACTGTAATCTAACAAGCAGGGCTACAGAGAACATTTCCACAGAGATGCCATATTGATAAATACTGCTTGTGGAACCAAGAAGGGGGTGCTGTTGCAAGAGACTGCCATTTTTCAAAATGAGAAAAGTGTGACTTACAGAGAGAGGTTTCACACGGTAACTAGCCATTAAGTCTAAGTCAGAGGCCATTTTCTGTGATATCCTGTGTATCACAGGATCCAGTTTCCTGATCTGGATACATCTCTGCACATATTTGCTTACTGATATCAGCACAACAAAACCGCATGAATGTTGCTACTAACACCAGCATCTCTTGTTTCTCTGAAGTCTTGCCTCTGAGATTAGTTAGACCTTAAGATTAATTTCTTCTGAGGCTATTCTTCTGCACTATGAGAGTATATGCTGTCAGCAGGCTCCTTTATGTAGGGATAAGTTACATTCCCAGAACACAGGTTTGTTGCATAGGGACTGTGGGAAGAACACTAAAATGGGCAAGCCCTTCTTCCTTCCTTGTCTTTGTATCTTCAGTTCTGAAAGATGTATGTGAATGCACTCAACTCTAATAGAAAAACAAGAACAACAAAAACCAATGGATCGGCCTGATTTCAGGCTGTATTGTCCCGGCACCTGTGGCTCTTTTCACACTTAGTTTTCTCTACTCTGCCTTTATCAACGAGCTGGTCCCTAAAATGACCCAGTGAAGACATGTGACTAAGAACAGCCACTGACTTGGCTTCAGGGACAGGTTTTACATGATTTCCTTAGTGAACTTACATGCTTTTCTGAGTGGCTCAATGGCCCCTTTTCTTGCCTACTTATTCTGTGGTGTAAGGACGGCTTCTCTCTGCCACTCCTCTCTGTGTGTCACTGATGCTGCATTTAAGGTATTCTGGTTCTCTCAAGACACCCAAACTCTCAGACTGCTGACATGAGCAGGCATCTTCTACAGAGGACACTTCCTCTACCCTTCTGGCTGTATCCAAAAGTCTCAGAAAAGGACTTAACCCATCGGAAAAACCTTTCAAAACTTTAGATCATGAAATGTCTTGACAAAGTTTTGCCACATATCTCAACAAAGAAACTGCCATATTAGCAACGATTGTCCTTATTATGAACAGAGTTATCTAATTACTGTCTGTGTTTTTATTGGCCCAGTTCCTGTTCTTAAAAACATCGAATTATTTTGATATCAGATTCTTATTGTAGGTAACGGTCTTTGGTTAAATGTCTATCCCCGTCATCGAGAACTGTCGAAGGTTCTGCACCTGGGTTGGCCATGTCATCCGAAGTCTCCAGACTTGAAGAGGCTCCTTCCTGAGGGTTACCACAAGGGAACTGCCCTTCACTCTCTTCTCTCTCATGCAACTTCATACAAAGCTTAAGTCTGCTTTCCGCCAGGTGGAATGGAGAGCTGGTGTGCTTCTCTGAGTTCTGACAGGCATAAGAACTGAACCCACAGACTGTTTGTCCAGGTCCTTCATCTACCCGTAGGTGTATGTCATCCTGACTCTCTTGTAGAGAGTCAGCCTCTGGGGTTCCAGAAGCACATGAAGTTAAGTCCAGAGGTTCTTTTAGGGAACAGACTTTCCTGTCTTCTGGTCTGGCTGCTTTTGTTTTCTTTTTGAGGGACCAGTTTTTTAAAGTGACCAAACCACTTCTTAACCATGCACTGGGGTGAAGAGTTACAGAATGCATTTGTGACAGTTGCTCTGGGGTACCCTTTCTTAAATAAGCTAGGTGGCTGCTGGCCTGCTCTGTGGAGGGACCAGGCATTCCAGAAAGGAGGCTAGGACTGTCAAAGTCTGAAGAAAGTTCTTCCCGTTTTCTCTGAGCCTTAAAAGTACAATCTATGGGAGAGGAAGTTTCGGTGGGCGTAAACACGGAGTGTTCAGAGATCTGAGAGAAAGCGCTGTCCTGGGAGCTTACTGAGGACCCCGATGGGGATGTCCCTGGAGAGGATAAGCTTGAATAGCTAGCCCTTGGGCAAAGATTTAGTCTCGGGGGCAAAACCTTCTCAGAGCTTTGGTGCATGCTGCTGCTCTTGCCCACCTCAATGCCCATGACCAAACTCTGGTTAATGAGCTTTTGCCCCTCGATTTGCAAAGACTTATGCCTTTTGAGATAATCCTCTTCTTCATGCAAGAGGCTGGTCTCACAGCTGGTTTTACTCTGTTTCTTTGAATAGATCCCCCTGAGATAAGACAGCTTGCAGTGTTGGTCATCTATGCTGGGTTCTGAACAGCGCCGATGATGTACCCTTGAGCTTTTCTGGGCATCTGCTATGTGTGGTGGGGAGAACCTGCATGTATCTGCATCAAAGGGTTGCTTCCTGGAATGATCCTGGGAGGACACGTGGCTGTAAGAGGCCACAGAAATGGCCACTGGCTTGGACTTAGGGAAAAGTGTCACTTGATTTCCTTCATGACCAGACAAGCTTTTCTTCTTAATGTTTTCATTAGTAGTGTTTCTCTTGCTGATGTCAGTACCTGTCACTGAACTCTGTTTAAAATACATCTTATCCCCTTTCTTCTGAGGCTGGGTCTGCTTCAGGTAATCTTCATCCTTTTTAGAGAGCACAGCATCACAGCTAGACTTTCGTAGCTTTTTCTGGTAAAACTCCCGGAGATAGGAAAGTTTTGTGTCTAGACAGTCAATGCTGGGTTCTGAAGAACGCCGGTGCCGCCGCAGGACTTTTGGGACATCTGCTGCAGCTGCAGGCAGGCAGCTGGGTGTACCTGGGACAGCTGGGTCCCTAGCTTGCTCCCCCAGTGAAACCTTCCTGTAGGCTACAAAAACATTCACTGGTTTGGGCTCCAGAGGTTGTTTTATTTGAATGTGTTCATCTTTAGATTGATCTAAGTCAAAGTTGCTCAGGGTTAAAATGCCTTCCACCTCAGGCTGTTCAAGGTCATAATCACTGAGGGTTAAGACAGAGTCCATGCTCCTGCTACCCTGGCCAAGTTTTTTGACCAGGTCACTGCACGGAGCATCGGCATCCTCATTGAGCTCGTTTTCTAAGCTGTCATAGGAGGAGTCATTCATTTGGAAGCAAGACATATCTGTGGGTAGAAATTAAATCATGGTTAACATTCTTACAGATCCAGCCCATGATGCCTTAAAGGCAAGCCATGCTGCTTCTCTGCCATTTTCATGACATAGAGTCCAAACTCTAACCCCTGAGAAGGAGAGAAGCTTTAGAAGAGTTTAAAAAGCATGTGCCTGGAGGGAATTGGGGACACATATAGGCCAACACCTGCAGAAGGAGGTCAGAGGACCATTTGCTGAGACTGGTTCTTTCCTTCTACCATGTTGGTCCCCAGCAACAGGGAATTAAACTCCGGTTGTCATGCCTGATTGTGGGTGGGGATTAGCACCTTCCCCACCAAGCCACCTCATCTGCCTGAGTCTTTTCACCCTCACAAATGTTAGCGCACAAGATGGGAAATCTTCTAGACTCATCTCGGTTTCTAGTGGAGTGACTTTTTAAGGTAAGGGTTTCTCAAAGCAATGGCTATGTCATAAAAGGAAGAAATAATGAAAAATAAATGAACTAGCGTCAAGCTAGTTTGGAGTAAGCGTCTGTTTTCTAGCATGGGTGTGCTGCATACAGTTATAGAAGACACATGCCAGTCTCCTCAAGACCTTTCATAAAGCTATTTAAATTTAGGCCATTGCTTTGTTTGACTCTTATGATTATTGTAAAGATTAAACATTATTTATATTTCATAGATGAAATACTGATGCATGCTTGCACAGAATTATGGACTGAAGGCAGCATAGTAGTAATTAGAAGTAAGGAAGTTTTTTTTTAAAGTCGTACAATTACTTATTCATCTGAATAAAATAATCTGAAATAAGGACATAAGTCTTTACTAAAATATTAATTTTAGTGAAATATTAATTACAAATGGAATTTTATTGTAAATGATTGTTATGACAATTGGATAGCACAGAAAAAAATATATGATTAAAAAGTGGCCTGTTCTGATCAGTTAATTAGGTTCCATTATTTTGCAAATTTTAAAGGTAAATATATTAGAGATATCAGTTTTATTAGTCTATAAGATAAAATGTAATTAGCATTACTAAATTAAATTGTTAATTAACTTATTTGGCATGATTTTTTACTTAAACTTTATGTACATTTATTATATAAAACAAGCTGTAATGAAGCCACATCTTACAAATTGCTATAACAGAAGAGGGTTAGACCCAGAATGTTTTCAAGTTTATCTTCCTTGTTAAAGCCAGGGCAAAGATCACAACACTAGATGTTTAAACTTGCCAAACAAGAGTAAAATGTGCCAGTACAGGCTCCTCCACAGTAGGGGTTCAGATATCATTTAAAGGGAGCGTGTTTCTCCTCACCCACTGTTGGCTATATTGCTGTCAAGTTTGTCAAGTTGTGGGTTGTCAGAACTCTCTGTGTATCTCTGTTTCTGCCCCCCCCCATATATATCTATATCTATCTCTCTCTCTCTCTATATATATAGATATCTCTCTCTCTATATATATATATATATATAGATATATATATCTCTATCTATCTATCTATCTATATCTATCTATCTATATATATATATATATATATAGTGTGTGTGTGTGTAAGGAAGTTTTATTATGCAGGTTGTATGTGAATTCTCAACCTCCCCCCCCAACCTCAAAGATGGTAGTTGTTTCAAACTGGTTCATAACCTACTAGAATTCTGAGGTCTCAGAGTCCACTAGGAGTTGCAGGGATAAGAAGCTCCCCAAACCAGGATTTCCCCTACTTCCTCTGGACCTTCGATTCTAGTTTCAACAATAGTAGTTCTAATACAGAATTTCTGTTTATTTAAACCAAGAGTTCAACTGTTCGGTGTAAAAACTGTAGTTTGAGGCCTAATCCCATGTACATCTTAACCCTATCAGCAGGCCTTCTGAGGAAGGAAGGAAAGCCCTGGGCCCCACTGACCCAGGTCAGAGGCTCTTCACAAATACCTAGTCCTTCACCATACCTGGGGTGTGTTCTCTGTCGCTTCTGTCACAAAGCTCTCCCAGGAGAGAAGTGATTTCTTCTCCAAATACCCTACAGCAGTTTTCAATCAGAAATTGTATAAGAAGAGAAACCTATGCAGAATGGAGAAAATTCAAGTGTTGTTATCCACAGAACGCATTTAATACATCACACTTGATATATGCATCCTCATCTTAACCACAAAATGAAAAAGAATAGGGAAAAGCACATGAAGGGATACAAAAGCCCTATCACCAACTGCTAATACTATAGACAGTAGTCTGGGTACAGAGCTGAATCTGGGTCAGCAGATGACACTTATCTGTGGCACTGGTGTAATAGTAACACTGATGCTTTATATCATCAGTGCTGCCTTTTAGACCAGGACAATTCCAAACTTTCTCCATAGGGTGTTTTGGGTGCAGAAAAATACTTTGTTTATTAATATTTATCAAATATCAGTAATAAGGACTCACACAAGGATTTCTTGTGTAAAGGGCAAGGTGCTGTCATTTTGGAGGAAGGCTCCTCTGGGGCTCTAGAAGGAAGGGGGAGGGATGGGAAGACAGCAAGGAAACCTGAGCAATCTCTGACTACTCTTAGCGTGACTGCTCTAAGGTGCATATGAGGAGAGATGCTGCCACTGGGATGGAAACTGACCAGTGGTTTCTCTGCCTCAGCAGCTGAGAAATGGTGTGACTGAAGGGAACCCTGGATCAACAGCCAGGTACAGGGGTGGGATCTCAATCTCTATTGTATCACTGGAAAAGGAATCACTGTAAGGAACTTCTCTCAGGATTGTGTATCTGGCAAATGGTGGCACTGAGAATTGATTTCGGGTTTGTCTGAACTCAAAGGCCTTTGTTTTTAGGAATACTTTCTTCACACTTGTTCAGCCTCCTGAGAAGGAAAATCAAAGTAACTGATCTTTTTTCCTCCCACCCTCCCTCTGTTTGATATTAACTTGCCATAGTCTTCCAGGACAGAATGGTCAATAAACACACATAAGAAAGTCTACTTTAGCTACCTAAGAAACTGTGTTTAAGAACACCGTGAATGTGTTCAAATGTATCAAAATGGGGAGTTGAGGGCTCAGGAACATAAAAATGAAAAGACGTCATTACCTTTTTTGTAAATTCATTTTCTAGCTCTGGACTGGAGGAAGCAGGAGGCCAAAGAATGCTTGGAGCGATACACACTGCTAAGTTAAATGCAGTCATCTGATTAGCTAAGGAATGTTGTTCAATGTTGTGTAATACCCCAAACAGATACCTTAGGAAAACAACATTGGCTCTGGGAAGCTGATCTAATAGCCTAAAGACAGAAAAATGCAGGACGTTTTATTAAGAAACTTGTAAAGACAGGCACCCTCACTTCATCTGCATGGGGAACCATGCAAACCAAACAGGCAAACCAGGAGCACAGTACAGATACACAAGAGCAGTTGGTGGGCAGCATGCGGAGCAAGGGATATGACGCAGAAGCACTGGCAATTGATTTTTGTGCTGCGTCGTCTTCATAACTCAGTGACAACGTAGAAGAATGCGTAAAGCATGTTGCCTGTTATTCCAAGGAAAGCAGTCCAATTTGGTTTTTGTTTGTTTTTAACTCAGGCAACCCCTGCAACATTTTCTTATATTCCCAAGCAAACCCACAAAGGGCATCCTCACAAGATTAAAGTATGCCTTTACTTCGAGCAGCAAGGCAGGACTGCTCTCTCTTGGTGAGAACCCAGGTCTCAGCCATGGGGACTTCCAGGTTTGGTCTGGGAGCCAGGCTCTCTTCCCACCCAGGTTCCAAAGGCAGTTGTGCCCCAGATCTGTCTTCTCTGACACCCATTCTCATATGTCAGTCAAACCTGTAGTATATTTCCCTTGTGTTTCCCACTGTTCTCATTTATGTAAGTGATAGAGTTTTAAAGGATTACTCACCCCAAACCACTTTTACCATCACCCAGAACACATTCTCATTCTCATATTCTCTCTCTCTCTCTCTCTCTCTCTCTCTCTCTCTCTCTCTCTAGTACTTTTTCTACAAGAACCTACAACTTTAGGAAATAAGATACTCTGACACCCAATAGCAGAATCCCTTCTTCAGTACAATGGGCTGCTAACAGTGACTCCAGATCAAAGACCCTGAAATCAACCAAAAGATTGGGTGTCTTCTGGTAGGAAATAAAGCATCTGGCACATGCTTTTCGGTCACCTGATTCTGTAGGGGTCCTAAGCCTTTGGGCTGCTTCTATATACTGAGCAACAGACAGCAGTGCATCCAGCACTTGCTTATGGGAATACGTTCTGTCTGAGAGAAGGACAGCTGACTGGTCTGCGTCCTCGGCCTTCAAGAAGAGCCGATTCTGTATATTCCCATCAGCACGTCTGATTCGGTTAATAAAAGCTGGGGTTTCTGCAGTCTGTTGTTGAGTGGGCTGTATGGAACATCTTATTGGTACTGCTATAAATTAACATACGCAAATTAAACAAACGCTTTTGCTTAAGTGTCATAATTTCACATTAAAACTAAACAAGTGATATTTGGGACCCAAGATTTTCATAAACCAGAATATTTCCTTTTTATAATGCGCACTAAAGCACACTACATATTCTCTTACAATGGAGAAAATATTCAGGAACACGTGGTGGTGAATTCTATGAGGAATCTCACTAGATGGCTTTAAATACTGCAGCTTTTTTTGGTTGTTTTTTTGGTCTTACACTGTAGACAAGGCTGACATTACACTTGGTAGTAATGCTCCTGCATCAGTCTCCTGAGTGCTGGGATGACAGGTATGAGCCACCACACTTGGGTCGGGCACTACGTTCTTTATTGTGAGCCTGAGACTCTGTAAATCTCCTCTCCTCTCAAGGAGTTAACTGCCTTCTATGGTCCTCTCATCATACTCAACAGATACTTTCTATAGCAATGGCTTTCTACTGCTACCCACACCTGCTCTATGTATCTACTCTACCAGGCTTCCAGGACAGAAGGGGATAGAGATTGGTCATGTTCTCTGCATGGCTCCAGTCACCAAATGAATACTCAGGGTCATCTACTGGGGTAGATGCTTCCCCTACAGGAAGACCCAGCATCCAATGGGCTAATGAATTTTAGCTCCTATCAGATACAGATAAATAGAGGTAGAGGTATACAGTGCAATTATTTCATGTTAAAATAAGATTGGGGAGACAAGGCTTGGGGTATGGCTCAGTCTTGCCTGACATGCACAAGGCCCCAGGTTTGATCACCAGAACTGAGAAAGAGGATAAGGGAATGAAAAACAACTTTAGGGACTGTTGCGGGCAGTGCTAGTAGCCTGAGTCCCATCCCTAGAACCTGCCTGGTGGAAGGAGAGAAGTGGCTTCTGTATACTGCACACACACACACACACACACACACACACACACACACGCGCACTGTGATTTTTACAATCAGAGGAGCACAGCTGATATTTTAAGAGAAAAGCTTAAACATGTATTTTAATGTATATTTCATACTTGAATTATTACCTTTGAATTATATTTATTTTTTCTTCATCGTTTCCTTGATCCATTACACAGACCCAGTGGTCATACAGATCTGATGAAAAAATACTTTCTGGGATGTTTCTCAGAAAATCCTAGATGAAAGGGGAAAAAAAACCCCCAAAATATTTGAATCATTCTTATGCAAATTATGTGTTTTTAGAAAAAGAGCCTTGTTAACTCTCCAGAGTTGTGTGAATGGAAGCCCGTGAGTTGACATTTCTCTAAAGACTGACAGGGATAATCAATTCTGGACTGCAGTTAAAAAAATTAAAAAAGGCACCCTATTCTGCTGAAGCTTCTGGCCTGTAGACATTTTGGCAAGCTACCATAATGGGCCGTGGCAGTCTGCCACCTCATATCCTTCCTCCTTTCTTTGAAATAGCAAGATCAAGGAAATGTACCAAGATATCTATGGGGTTTGTAAGGTGGCAATCATTCAGCCCACCCTCCCATGTGCACGACTCACAAGTGCTATGTACTGCTGGATGTATCTGTGATGTAGAAATGAGTCAAGCAAGTGGCTATGACCTCAGAACATTATTTTCCAGTGTTGGTGCACAATGGCATGAAGGTACTTGGCTTGTCCCTGTATTTGCCATGAAAAGGAGGTGCTTATGTATTCCAGGGAAGAAAACAAGTCATAGCTGGGTTCTGGGAACTAGGTAGGGCTAGCATCGTGTGCCTAATGTATAGAAAATGCACATATATCCTTGTTATGTTACCTTTTCTGCTAAGACCACTAGTGGAGATGGGTGTAGAAAAACCAGATTATGACAAAAACAGAATATAATCACAGGTGATTGCTGTTTTGGAGTCTTTGTTTACTAAAAAGGTTAAAAGATGAACTGAACTTGGTCCTCATTTTAGAGTAGAGTGCTTCTTGCCCACCTGTCCCTGTCCCTTTTGGAACAGCACTAACCAGGCCAAGTTCACAGTCTGACCCCTACCCAGTCAGTATTAGGGAGAACTCAGGTTGGTGAAATGGCTGGCTACCTTCACAAGCACCTGTTTATGTCACAGAGATGGGTGGAAGTCTGAAATTAGACATTTTAAAGTTGTGGTCGGTCTCTCTGCAGCTTATAAAAGGCACTGTGCAAACTGGTGCTTCTATATCCCAGAAGCTGTGGTAATGTATTAAGGTATGTAGCTAATTATACAGAATTCTTACTTCTTATGGGTTCCACTGGGGCAGGGACAGGCCCTTGCCCCCTTGGCATATATAGCAATGTAAAGTGTAGGTCGGCATAGTAGAGGCTATTACTGACGGTTACAGTGTCACACGGACTGTTACCAGAGGAACGGGGAGGCCTGTCAACCACACCCAGATGTTAAGATAATTAAAAACCTCTGCAGCTGTGACTACTTTTTTCCCTCTTCCTCTTCATTCTTTTGGGTTTAAGAAAGGTTGGCTGCTTCTATCTTCCTCTGTTTTTATTATTCAATCGTAAATGCACCTAGACACTTGTGATTCAGATATTCTCTCACAAAAGCTGCCTCTGGTGTTCATAATTCTGGATCAGGTGCAGCTGCAGCACCACATTAACAGGTAGAGTTACCAGGGGTGAAATCTGTTATTTCAAAAGTGCGTTAGCAATTAACTGCCATGGCAGTGCACTCTCCCTCCCACCGCTGGAAACACAGGTTATAAAATGAAACCGCCCCAGCTGAGGAGGCGGGGAGCCCACTCTGCATTACAATGACTTGCAGTGCTCAATGAAATTCTTCCCTTCAACATCAGAGCCCAAGCTGACAGGACTTTCTGGGTCATGGGGGATGAATCTCTGGACTGATGAGCTTCCTTGAAAGGGTCAGAGCCATACTGTCCTGAGCAATTTCTGTCCAGTCAGTTTGGAGAGCTAAAATTGTCTGAAGGAAGACTAGGTAAGTTTAAAAATGAAAGAAATATTTAAATGACTTGAGACTATTTTCCAAAGAAAGCTATGTACAGAAAAAAGGGAAATGAGAGCTCAAGCTTTATCTTTCTCCCTAAAAGCAAATGAAATAGATGGGAATAAAAACCCACCATTACACAGTGATAAGGCTTCAGTTATACGGAACCCACTGAGCCAGAGTCTTCAACCATTCGAGTGCTTTTTCCTGTTTGCTTGCTTTGGCACAGACTGGGAGCACAACTCAGTTAAAGCTGTGCTTCTTTGGAACAGTCTCAATAAGTTAGCAGAGAATTTTAAGAAGTGTGGGACTGAAGTAGAAAGCAAGGGAAGGTTCTACAACACAGGCTGTGCCTGCCTAAACTAAGAAGAGCGAGAACCTCTGAGCCATTTCTATGAGATGAGGCAAGGCTGATGGTTTGTGTTTGTATCTGACATATCTACCTGGCTAGCTTCCCATGTACCTGTATGGTATATCCTGCATTGACGAGTAATTAAAACCTGCACAACAGATCGGATGGCCCTGGCTCAATCTCTGGTATTTATCTCTGTCAAAGCCATAGCAGAGTTTAGACACAGCCCATCAAGAAACACATGGGTTCCTACAAGTCATAGTGTCGACTCTATCTGGAGCTGGCCAATCAGGGGGCAGGGAAGAAAAGCCCTGCCCACCATATTTTCCTTAGCTCCGGGGCCTTGCCTACCCCTGGCTCAATGTAGCACAAACCCTTTGGGAAATGCAAGTCTGAGGCAAGACTACAGAGACTGTCACTGTGGTCAAAAGCTCTGCTCACAGCTCAGGTTTTGTTTCTTTTTCAAAATCATAGGACATTTCTAAGAATGTGACAAAGAGACGATGCTAGAACTTTCTAACTGTGGCAGAAGGCCCATCCATCCTTGCTCTCCATTTAGAACAGAGTGCATGTGTAATACACTCTGTATTACAGGTAACAGACAGGATTTTAGGTGGCATCAGCAACTCTTCTCTGTATTATGGCAAGCACAGAACTCTCGTTTGGGTTTGGAAACGTTGCGAGGAACTCGAGAAAGTAGGATTTTGTTGTGGTAAAATGCCTTCTGTGTGTTCTGATACAGTTTAACTCAAGTTTGCTTTTGTGTCTGGGGTGGTAAGAGTGATGGTGAGCTGACTATTGTGTCACATTCGTGGTGTGGCCTTCAAAGTCCAATGTTTCTTTGTGAAATGTTTTTTGTTTGTTTTTGTTTTAAAAAACATTGATTCTTTGCATACAGAAATAAACAGAATGGGTTTTGCATCCGGAGCTAAAGGCTGGGGACCAGGGTGGGTAAGCTTTCCCTACCTTCAACACAGATGCTATCACGAAGACGGATTCACAGTCAAGGTGGACTTCAATTCCAGAATTCAGTTTCTCCTTCAACTCTCTGCAAGATTTCATGTTGGCCGACTGCCTGAAGATGCCTTTCGTGAGGGGGCCTTTCTGGTTAAGACAGGAGAGCATATCCTATGCGGAAGCAAAGGGAGTAAACTAAAGCGGTACTTTACACATGCCAGCACAGGAGCAGGTGCTGGCCTTCGGAGGCTGTCAGAAGGCCATACTGTATGCAGTGAAGGATTGGAGCTCGACAGACAGCTAGAAGGATGCAAATGACAGCTTTAGAGCATAGAGCGGTTACCATCAGAGGCCACGGAGGGGTAGGACCTGGGCCAAGAAAAAGTGATCACAAGACTTACTATATGACCTGCTGAGTATCGTTAACAGGAGCGTAACCTTAAAATTTCAGAGACTAGAGAAGGCAATGGTGTATGGAGACAAGCAATCCATAGGCTCTGGAGCCAGTCATGCCCCTGATTTCCTGTACAATCTGAGTTAGAGTCTGCATTTCACCTTTAAATTCATAAAGTGAATTCATAGATGATGACGATGGTAAGTACCCGTGAACTTTACTGTGGAGGATAAACAAGACAATAAAGTACCTGCCACAGTGCCCGGCATTTATGGATGTACAACAGAGTGAAGTCCCTCCCAGAGTGCAGTGGGATGAACTGCTTGGGGGGGGGGGGATGCTGGAGAGGGAACAAATCCTGCTTAGCACTGGCTATCTTATCAGCTGTATATAGTATGAACTCAGCAGTTATTTTATGTCCTATTCTGTGTACAAACAAACACCAGAGAATATATCTTGAAGCTTAAATATGTGAGACGGAAATAAACCAGTTCTTAAAGGCTTAAAATGCAATCGGACAAGGCTTTTGGAATAGCAGAGCTGAAGACTGGATCTGGGATGACATAGCACACTAATTTGAATGGGTCAACTGGATTGTCTCTTCTTACTACATTTCCCTGAAGATTCTGCAGTGATGAAATCTGACTTTTAGGTTTTAAAGTAAGGATAGAGGTTCTCAGCTAAAGCCAGGGGGTGTTGATAATCTTTCCATGTTGGGGACAGGTTTACCTGCGGCATGTTCCCTTCACTAATGGCCTTTCCCGTTGGTTTACAGATCCAAATGACACTCACCAAGATAGGCTTTGGCAGATTGTCGTTCTCACAAATATCTGTTAAAGAAACTCCAAAGAGCTGTCCTGGCATAGGGGATGTTGGCGACATGGGCAGGTTGTCCAGGTGTGTGCTAGAACCCCGCCAAAAAGCCCAGTTGATGATAGAACGCCTCCTTTTAAATGTCTTCTGGCTGGAATCTAAGAATCGAGAGCAGGAGGGAGACTTGTGATTCATGCAGTCTTATTTCTAGAGTTTCCAGTTTGTAGTTTATTTATTACAATATCTCAGAGAAGTGGGGATGTAGCTCTCTTGTTACTGACAATGCTAGCTATGAAAGTCTATTATAAATGTTTGGCAAAATTAAGGCAGAATCTGGTGTTTGGTTTCTTCTACCCCTTTCTGGGGTAAGCCATTGCACTGTTTGCTGACTTGAGTCTTGACACTAAGATTTAAAACATAGGGAAGAGGTTACATTTCCTAGGCTGAAGTGTCGTTCAGTTGTAGGGCACCTGTCTGGCTCACACAAGGCCCCGAGTTCCAGCCCTGACCCAGTACAATAGACAAGTTGTTACCTGAACTGTAACAACTTGGGCAGGGAGTGCTTCACGTCAACACATGCTGTGAATTTAAAAGGTGGATAGGCATATAAAAAAGCAGAAGAGTGAGCTAGGCTACCATTAAAAAGTGAGTAAAGAGAGGAGAGAGGGAGGGGAGGAGAGTACCTGATAGAGGAGAAATGATGGAGAAGGAAGAGGGGTTACTTTTGTCTTTCTAGAAACAAAGAATGCTTTGTGTTCTGATGTCTCATTGGACCAGGAACAGAGACAGGAAGCTGATGTCTTTTGTTCCCCTTTTCATTAACCGCGAAATCTTCAATGTATCTTTTTCAATTCCAAAAAGTATGTTTAAGGCAGCACGGTATAGACCAGTGAGACCCCACCAGGCCCAGGGCAGTAGGGTGGACATATCTGGAAAGAGACCTGTATAAAATGGCTGGAAGATCTACAGAACTAAGACAGAGGCCGCCACAGCAGGTAAAAGGTAAAGTGGGATACCAGTCAGGAGAAAGCAGGGTGTGTGAGCCACAGCATCACTGGCAAAATGAGCTCACATGTCTGGCTAATACCTAAAGCAAGCATTCATGATGCAGATTCAAAACCACTTGATGAAGGTTTAGCAGAACTGAGTTTTAGAGAACCTTAACACCCAGAAACTGCCCGTCTCCAGGGAGAGCACAGGGGACTGGACATTAAACACTGCCACATAGCATTTCTATTCAGCTATGATGTTCTGCCTACTAACACTGGACAGGAAACAATCCAAGGAAGACATGGTCAGCAGTACCAAATGCTAATTTCAAAGAATCCCTTGAATCACTTGTTTATAAAGTAACTCAACATGCTCTTTCTTCAGAATAATCTACTTAAGCCAAATTGTGGGATGTTAAATGAATGAGTAACGTTCTACTTAACAGCATCTTGACCATGAACCATCACCCATACTTATCCACTTATGATGCTCCTGTAAGCAAGACCCACAAGGATGTGGGAAGTTCTCTTGACAGTGGAGTCAGGAGCCACTTAAACTTCAGGTTCCCATACCCATTTAGATCTTCCCATTTCCTTAACTTTAAATAGAACAAGACTCTTATCGGTCAAAAGGCCTAGTTGAAAGGACTACTAGGCTAATTTTGAAAAAGTATTTACCTAGGGGCATGGTTGTAGGCTCTCTATTAAAGCCATCAGGATACCAGGCTCTCCTGGCAGAGGACATCTCTTTGTATCCATTTTCCACGGGTTTGACAGCTGTTGGTAAGTGTGCAGCCATGAAAGACGATCGTCACTCTGCTCAAATAAAGCACCTCCTTCCTGCTGTGTTCTAACTTCCATTCCAAACAGAATGAAGCAGGAAAAGGAGCCAATCCTGCCTTAAATCCAGGAAGGAATTTGCCCACCAAGTCATGCAAATATATCTGTAGAGAATGAATGCCGATTTTTCTGTCTGGTTTGTACATTTTAACCTATTTTTACAAAATTGTCATATTTGGTTTTAGTTTTTACACATATAAGAATGTTCTATCACCAAGTTACACACACAGCTATCCTATGAGCATGGAGGGGGGGATAAAGTCAAAACTGAGTCATGTACCTAAATATTTTTAGTTGTTGTTCGTAAAGTTAGTGTGAGATGTCAGGGCCCCTGGGGTGGAGGAAAAACTGATTGATGCTTGTTGTTGTTATTTGTTTTGCAGCATTTTAGTGTATACTTCTTTTTTTAAAGAATTATTTATTTTATGTATGAGTACACTGTAGCTGTCTTCAGACACACCAGAAGAGGGCATCAGATCCCATTACAGATGGTTGTGAGCCACCATGTGGTTGCTGGGAATTGAACTCAGGACCTCTGGAAGAGCAGTCAGTGCTCTTAACCACTGAGCCATCTCTCCAGCCTTACTTCTTTCTTTTTAAATGGCAAAGGCTAATGTCAAAAGATGCAACTGCCAATAATAGTAATAATAAATAATAATAATAACCTAAAGCCACGAGGGTAAATGCACAGTAAACTTAAGTGTAAATTTAGAGTTCCTAGATTCTTTCCATGTTTACATGACAAAACTTAATACTAAAAATATTAATTCATACAACTTCATGGTTAAAGAGTAATGTTGTTAACTAAAAAGCTTTAACTTGAAACTCTCTTCTGGCCACGCAACTAAGAATTTTCCCCCTAGAGTAGCTCATTTGTGTGGGGAACAGTAGATTGACAGGGTACAAAGGGGTGTTCTGCATCCTACCATCTTCTATGACGTTCAAGTCACCTTCAGTTTTGCCCTGGGTCTGCAGATGTGGTTCAGACCACACTTCCCACCATGACTGCTCACCCAGGGTCTCATTCTAGAGGTAACTAAGCTACTCCATCTTTAGTTACCTTCTGCTTTGTCCTACACTTAGCAGAAGCCTCAGGATGCATGTCCTCACAGTCTAGGGACACAGGTAAGAGGCACAGCAGGGGTAACGATCTGCTTGAAGGGACATTTAGGTACTGAGTGTGAGTAATTTTAATTTTTATATCTGGAACCTTCCAATACAGTAGATGGGGCTCTTTGGAGACTAATCACCCCAAGGGTAAAATTCTGGAATTTTTTTCTACATCTAGAGGAAAATTTATTTTATTTACTCTTTAAACATTTTCATCTATGTTTTAACTTTAGTGTTTGGTTCTTCTTTCAGACTAAAATCTAAAGATTCTTTCATAATATGAACTTAATCCAAAGAGCTTGAAATTTACGAGTTTACATAATTTAGGTGTTTAAAGCCACTTTTAACCTAGTCCTTTTGAGTGGCAGGGACAACATAATTTCATGAATATAGTCTAGGCTAGACCTCAATTCTTTCCTTATCTTAAAAAGATTTATTTATTTTTATGTGCATTGGTGTTTTGTCTGCATGTATGTCCATGTGAGGGTGTCAGATCTCCTGGAACTGGAGCTACATACAATTGTGAGCTGTCATGTGGGTGCTGGGAATTGAACTTGGGCCATCTGCAAGAGGAGCCAGTGCTCTTAACGGCTGAGCCATCTCCCCAGCCCCTAGACTTCAATTCTTAACACCTTTACTTCAGTTTCCTGAGAAGGAAATATTTTTCTTAAGTTAACTAGAGGAGACCTCTCTCAGAAATGTAGATGAAGAGTTTTGGTGACTAATTATGGCTTATTTTAATCAGGCAGCATGAAATAGTGACAGAAAGAAATTCTTTTGTTATCTCCTTGACAAATCAGATATTATTTTCTACATGACAGGCCATGGTAAACTAGCTATTTTCAGGAACTAAGCAATTAACAAATTTGAGTTCTGTGGTTCTAAGAGACACATCATGTGCACTTGGCAAATACAAGCAAATTCTATACACTTACAATATATGCTGAAGCTTTCTAGGTCAGGCTGCTGGGCTGATACAGATGTGTGAGAGAGTACTATTTTATTCGCTTGACATGGTGTTTTACTCTGTAGTCCAGGCTTCCTAAAACCTGTAGCAATCCTGCCTTACTCTCTAGAGTTTCCTTTAAATTCTGATTTATACCGGAGATGAACTATACCACGTGGAAACAGAGCAGCAGAGGCAGGCAGAGAGCACTGACAGTACTTCCACCGGGGGTGGGGGGTGGAGTCTGTTAACAGGCACATACAGTAGGGCAGCAGGCAGAGGTGAGGTTTTATTTCCATCAGTCTATGCTTCACAATACTGCATGTAGTCCGAGGAAACTCATCTATCAGTTGAGTTAAGGATTCGACAAAATGCTAAGTTCTAGGTAAAAATTGCTTGATATCAGGAATATCATCATATAGAGACCAATAATTCATTTGTAGAATAGACATCTAGATGCTTTACTGTAACATTCTTTTGTTTGTTTTTCAAGACAGGGTTTGTGTGTGTAGCCCTGGCTGTCCTAGAACTCACTCTGTAGACCAGGCTAGCCTCAAACTCAGAGATCCACCTGCCTCTGCCTCTGCCTCCTGAGTGCTGAAATTAGAGGCATGTGCCACCACTGTCCAGCTTTTCTGTAACATTCTTGTAATTCTCCTGCCTCAGAATCCAGAGTGCTGGGATTACAGATGTGTACCACCACACCTGGCTCTAATCTAAAATTGTAAGATATAAGATATAAAACTATTACAGTAAAGCCATTCTGAAAGCAATTTGGAACAATTAGAAGTTCTAAGTGCATCCTAATTCCAGCAGTATTCTCTCTTGCTCACTGACTTTTGATGTAGAGCAAAGGAAATTTCCACATTTCAAAATCCATGTAACTGTGTGGTTGAGGTGATTGATTTGCAATGAAATGCTAAGAGGCAACTGCCAAAAGAAGAATCTAATAAAATTCTATAAATGCCACTCAAGAGAGAATAGCACAATTAAATTGCATTTTTTAATAATGGCATCGGTATTTAGCTACATTTAGTTGTGTGAAATGTTTCAAGGTAAAATATAAAATTTTCATTATAGATAATAAAAACACCTGTGTTCAATTTCTATGATTAGATCAAGAACTTCAAATCCTAAATAAGCAAAATGCTATGTCTTTCCCCTAAATTCAGCTCTTTTTATCTACAGACATTGTGTTTGATTGTAAACTCTACCATAAAGAATTGTGGACATTGCTTCTTTCATGTATCATCTAAATAATTTTCTTATTATGCTATATCAAATGAATCACCTACAGATAAAATTTTTCAGCGTTTCATCGGCCAATATATTTTACTATTTGGGCCCCTTACAGAAAAAGCCAGTGATTTCCAAAGCAGCACACCATGAAAACCTATACACCAAACACTGAGAAACGACAAAGCTAGTGAGTAGGCGCTGGCTGCACTTGCTTGTGGCTGCTGCAGAGAAGGTGACTCATGCAATCGTAAGCAGGGCTTTAACTACTCTCTTCCTCATTTACCCTGAGCATCAAAGATGCAAGCACCATCTTCATTTCCAATAGAAAACAAGAGAATGCAAGTCAATGGACAGAGTGTGCAAAACCCCAAGTAATTACTGTGATGAAAGGAAAAGGAACTTGAAAACTTTAAGTTTAAAGGTAGAAGAGTCAGAATATCATTCCCTTGGCTCGATTACATTCTTATGGGAATTTTTCATTCATCTACTAGAAGGTCAGTTAACCTGTCCATTCATCTAGGAAGTATTTACTGAATACTTATTTCAACTTTCCAGGCACTGTTTCGGGTGCTGGAATAGACACACCAGCATCTGGACTTCTTATTTTAGGGGATAAAATCAAGGATTTCTCCAAAGCAGCACCTCAAAATGACCCAAAGATGTGCCCAAGCAGCCTTGGAACCCCAAACTCAGTTTTTAGTTATAGGAGAGAGAATGAGGGCTGGTACAAACTTAAGTACATTTGCACAGCTGATGTCTGATCTGCTATGACTGCAGTGAGTGTCACATCTAGGGCCAGGTTGTCAGGCAATGGCAGGGTTGATGTGTGTGTGGAGGGGTGTAGAAAACAGGTGATTCAGATTGCCCAGCCAGTACGACTGCCTATTTGGGGTTGGTCATTAGCGACAATGTCAAGCTGCCCTTCGGCTGGACAGTTTCTTCAAAATGCTCAGCAGTCATCTAGAGATGGGACTGTTCTAGGCACGTAGTAAAGTGAGTGGGAAGGAAAGGGAGCTCAAGTCACCTGCAAGAGAGATTGGGATAACCGTGTGGCTCGGGTCACGCATGGATACAGAAACAGGCAAACCCAGGCACGGGGTAAGTGGAGGAAGCGGTAGACTTGGTAGGTGAGGGAAAGGAGGAATATGGAGTAGAACTGGAAGGAGAGAGAGGAATACAGGCTTAAAGATGGGGCAAGCACAGGAAGCAAAGGCTGTTGCCACCACAGAACAGTTACCCACTTTAGCCCAATAAAACATCAGAACGTAACGGAATGAAAACCGAGTTAAACGCTTAAAGCAGGAAGATGTTTTTATATAATGAATATTTATTACTATGCCCCTCCAAGTTTGGATAACTGAACACATGTTTTTCTTAAAGCAGGGTCATCCAGCAACACGGTTAGGAGTGGAGAAAATGAAGAGGCGCACTTTCATGGATGCTATGGTAATGGCAGCACAGATGAAAAGTTCCAGCTGATGCTGGGAATCTGTCCTGTGAAGGGAGGAAAGGTGGGTGGCCTCTCATCTCTCGAGGTCCAGGCCCTCTGTTTAAATCTGCAGAAGGCAATGTCACCATTCGCTGGATCAGCTGACCAAGGCAGACTTAGAAGTGCAGTATCAATCTCCTATCCCCCTTGGACTTTTATGTATCAATTTTCTCGTTTCTTTATACAGTCTTGCTTTAAGACTGAGCTCTTTAGTGCAAGCTTGGGTCAGGGAAAATTATAATGCTCTTCTGTTGAACATCACAGCTGCCGTAATACAGCCTTTATTGTGGGGAGGCAGCTCTGTTCACAGGGAAGTCATGTTAGACTAATAGGCTAAGGAGAGACCGCGGTAGACGTCATATTAGCCCTCACACAGTTATCAGGATCCCTTCCGGTCAGGGCATCAGTCTTCTGATGTCGAGTATGGACAGGCTCCCTTTTATAACGTGATCATTGAGGGGAACACACAGAGGAGTGTATTACAGTACAAAGAAGGCATTGAAGCACCTGCAGCATCGCCCGAGCCTTCGAGTCTGCAGTGGGCATAAGGTTAAAGGGGGAAGGCTGGCGAGGGAAGAAGGAACAGATTATGGCCTCTTGTTCTGAGTGTGGGTCAGCCATGCCTGCTGCTAGTTTACAGAAGCATCTTCCAAAATTCCATTTTCTTCTCTTGAAAATTCCTATCTGGGTGGAAGTTTTTTTTTTTTCCTTTGTGTTAAACCTGTGTTCGGGAATGCAAGCTTTTGTTGAAAGGGGGATATCTATGAAGGAGGGGAAGCAACTCACCGCTCAGTTGCTGGGCTGTCGCCAGGCGGGTAGGTTTCAGGATGAACTGGCACTGCATCTCTCGGGGCAGCTGCTCCATGAGGAAAGGCTCTTGGAGCTGGGAAGGGCTGGCAGAGTCTTTTGATCCCTGCGTCAGAAGGGCAGTGTCTCGGAGATGGCTCATTTTAATTCCATAAGGATACTCATGTCCTACAACAAGAAAATCCAAATGCCAACTTCAGGCTGAGTGAGTACCACCAGCAAGTGCTGCAAACTGGAGTGTACTGTGATTTACACCTGGGGCATCTGGGATAAAGAATCCTTTTGTTCACTGAGAGATCCATGTGCCCAGTTTGCAATTGGGGCCTCTGCATATTGCAGGTGGCTCTACCAAATCAGAGAGGTTGTCTCACAGCAGATGCAGGGTAAGAGGAGGAAAAAAAATCTTCAAAAGAATCCTTAGAATGACTGTAGACATCAGTTGTGGGTTGCATAATTGACCTTTTGCATCAAGAATATTTAAGAGGGTCCAAAAATAAGGAACAAGAAGCCTGTTTGGTAAAGATTACTACAACCTAGCAACTGATTGGTGAGCCACCGTGCCCCATAGAACCTTCTTCAACACAAGTTTGCATTCCTGAACATAAACTTAAGTACATAAGCATGGTGGCTCATGCCTGAAATCTCAACACTTGGGAAGCTGAGACAGGAGTATTGCTGGGAGTTTGAGGCCAGCCTGGGTGCCAGCCATACTGAAAGTGAGATAGGACTTGGACTACAGAGTCCATGTCTCATCCCCAAATTCCCCAATTTTACCAAAGATCCACCCTGTTATCTAGCACATCTGTGTAAAAACCATTTACTTATCGTTGGCTGCAGAATTTAGTTGTTAGCAGCCCTGGGACTGGTTTGTGTGATTTGCTTCTCTCTGAGAATGGTGGTTTCATAGGAAACAACCAAAAGAAAACTGTAGTGGGTTTAGCATACAGGTACAGATGCAACAATGAATTGACAAACTAAAGCCTGGACATCTGACCATAACCCGTTTTTGTTGGCTAGTACTCCAGGTAAATCATGGGTGTAGTATAGTCTTTCTATTCTGCCATGTTGCACATTCTTTAAGCCAAGACAGCATACTTTCATTTATATTCACTGACTGAAACTCAGCAAACCCTTCCTTTGCACTTGACACAGGCATGCAAAGCAAATGTGTTATCGACTTTCACACACTACAGAAACCCCTAAAGATTAAGGCAAGATGACTCCCATAACAGCATAATTCAAAAGGAATCTCTAAAAACAATGGGCAGCTAATCCACGCTGCTTTGTAAGTCAGAGGTTTTTAATTGTATAGTTTAGAGTTGTGGTTTTCAGTGAAGTTGAAAGTGGCTCTGTGCCTATGTTAGTTATAACTTAATAAAATTATTTGTTATTTTTAAATGATTTCTTCTTGTTGATTATTCACTTTTGTATAAACGACATTTAAAACAAAACCTGTCTGAGGGAATTGGTTTTGCCCCCAGCATGGCATGACAGCTTCCTATTTTCTGCATAGCAAAATATACATGCATTTTCTAGAAAAGTTTGGTTTCAGTCACTAAGATCACTTGAAATATTCAACTGTCCCAGGGTGACCTCACTGGTAAAGGATGGTATGAAATGAAGCATGGGCACATGCTGCACAGTATCCAACAGGCAGGCAGTGCTCTACAATTCTTAACAAACTGTTGTTATGATTATCATTTGGGGATCTGAAACAGATACCAGAGTTTATTTTAATTGCCCTATTTCTGTTACTTACAGAGAGGAATTACTAACCAGTAAATATTTTCAAATAAATAGTTGAAATAAGGTAAGTTAAAATTTACTTCTCAATAATTCCTCAGAACAGAGGGAATTTGAAATTTAGGCCAGCCTGGACATTGTCTCACAGGTAAAAAAGAAAAAAAATCCTAAAAACAAATGGAAATTTGGCCTGGAGATAAAGGGAAATATACTGCTTGGTAAGCTAGTCAGTGAAGACTCTTAGGAGTCAAAGTGGGTTAATGTCACTTCCTTTGTGATGCTAAGGGAATTCTGGGAAAGAGCAGATGTTACATACTCAGGGGTGGGTAACAGTACACCACTGTACCATACACAGTACTCTGTGTATAGAGGCAGCCTTGGCATTAAGGCAGTGGGTATGAAAGACAACAGGCAACTCAAGCTGCTGAAAACCAGATGTATGCATGTAGCAAGAAGAATTAAAATGCCCGCTGCTCCCTTATGAAGAAGATATCCCTCACAAAAGGCTTGGAAAGGTCTGCTTGTAAAGTAATAAAGCTAAGAGGAGAATGTATATTTCCCAACTGTAATCATTAGCAGCCTGAGAGAAAAGATCTCATTGTCTAGTTCACAGTGAACACTTGATACAGTAACATTTGGGCCGAAGACTATAGAGCCAAAGCAACATGATGTTATCTTAGACTTTGACAGACACTCACCAATGAGTGGGTACGGTGCCGCTTCTTTTCCAGAATTTACCCACAGTTGGTAATCTCTCTCAGAGCCCTTGAGATAAAAGGATTACAAATCAAAACAAATCTTTCATGCCAGGTACTTGAGTGGGCATTTTATGCTATTGAGATTCGTGGGGTGCATATGGTTTGGGGGATACTAGTACTTATTCCTACAACCATATCCTATACAAAAACAAGATCCATCATTGTTGGGCCTTTCATTTCCACAGCCCCTGAGCTGACTCAGGATCTGCAAACTTTAATGGAATCAGACCCTTCCTATCTATCAGTGGCCCACAGAGTATGAAAGTCTAAGAAAGCCCTTTAACAAAGGAATAATAAACTTCCTGGTTCTAAATGGCTGACCTTAACCTCTGAGATTCTGTGGTCTTCTCAGAGAATACAGAACTTAGCATCCAATGGGCCCTTGCAAGACAACTTTCCTGTCTATGACATTATAACGTCAAGTCTCAGAGGCCATCTATTAGCTAGCTCAGTAGGCTCTGAGCACAATGGCCAAGAGGTTTTCTGGAAATGGATCGCTAGTTGAATTGACTTCAGTTTGAACAACTCCATCCAGTCCTGGGGACACAAGGGTTAAGAATTCTCCTACAGAATAGGCCCAGTCATGGAAAACAACAAAATTATTCATTAGTAGAATTATAATCTAACAAAATTATAAATCCCACTTGAAAGAAATACTGATTATGTGGACTTTGTTGAATCCTCCAGGAGGGACAAGGCAAAATTCTTATACATAGAGATATTCAAGTCTGTTAGAAGCATTTCACTGTCCTGTCTTGAACTTGCAATTAAAAGTCAGGGTCCTGGCACTGCACATGTTGTACAGATTGCACCTGGCCACATGAGCATGTACACAAAGATCACTTCATCCCTACTTTGTCCTTTAGACAGAGAGGAACAATCTAATAGACAACACTGTCAGATATCTCTTAGCATGGGTGTCATCAAATAGTCTCAACTCCTATTTTTCTTTTGAACCTGAGCAGATCAGATTTTAAGGAAGCCTAAGAATCTTCCTTTCTATCCTAAAACTATGCACTATGTTTGTGCAGGTTAGAAATCAATGCAGACAAACCCACTTTACTCAGTGTATACAAAATTGAATTATATTTTAATCATATTACTAACTTTTACTAAACAGATTATTTTATCTCAGATTTTGGTTGCCTTGAGTCATTGATGGGCTTAGCAGCACTGGATAAGAGCAAATCTAAAACACAGTAAGTAATAGTATGACTGTGACTTTGGTCTGTCATGTCATAGCCTAGTTTTAAATATTTATAACATTTATTCTCTCTGTGTGCATGCACATGTGCGAGGACACACATACACACTAGAGCAGCATGACAGAATACATGTGGGGGTCAGTTCTCTCTTTGTATGAAGTGGGTCTTGGGGAAGTTACTCGGGTCATCAGTCTTGACAGCATGTACCTGTACAGCAGAGTCATCTTGATGGCTCTTATGATAGAGTGTTTAAAAATAACCTCACAAATGGTTTTTTTTTTTTTTAGATTCCATTCTTCTGAAGTCTCCCAGCTAATAGAAGAACTCGTTGTGGGGTGCCAGCAGGGAGGCCAAGGGAGAAGTTGTCCAGGTCTCTTCCCCCAACCTCAATATTCCAATCTTTTCTACTAATAACATATCACAAACTCACCCCAGAAAACAAAGGGGTCAGGTTAAGCACCGTAAGGCTCTTCACATCCATGACAGAATTCAAAGCTATGTTTTTATTTACTAATTCTTAAGAGGAACCAGCTGTCTTCTTCAGGACTTGAAGCCAGTCAATATTAATACAAAAGTATATGACAAAGCAAAGCCTTGAGAACTGGTAATCATCATGAGATTGAGTCTTAGAATAAAAACAGTATCAGAAGGCCAAGGTTGAACAGGAGGAGGGAGTGGCAGGAGTTACAACTCTCTCCTGCAACTTTCACCAGACGTTTTGTGTATGTATATATGACATATAATAATAAAAATGCATATTATTACCCTAAAGTTCTACTCTAACCATTATGGTTTTGGGCTCACAGAGGTGTTAAAATAGAACAGCGCCCGTACGTCATGCTAACATAAAAGTTTCCCTGTTTTCTACATTTGGGGGTGGAGGCAAATGTAACTTTGTTATTGGCTATCTTGTAGTGGAAGGGACTATACTTACATCTAAATTACCAGATATTATTTTGAATCCAAAATATCAAAGTTTAAGGAGTATCTAGGTGGTGGAGGCAAAGAAATCACATGTTCAAGGCCAGCCTGGGCTACACAGCAGGACCATGTTTCAAAAAGAAGACAATAGAGCAGTGGTAACTTACAGTTATCCCTAACATTTGTAGTGACATGCTGATAACTTCACTCGCTGTGTCTGAATTCATTACTGTTATAGTTTTAAACTGTAAGGAGAGAAATAGAAAAACATCGTCATAAATGAAAGCTTAAAAATGGTGAACACATCATTTTCAGGTAATCACGAAAAGGTAAATGTTGATCTCAAGTACAGACAGAGTGGAGCACAGACCTTCCATGAGGAATCACTTTCATTTTGATATGTTAGAGCCATGAACAGCTTATTCCTTTCTCTTAAAGGATGTGGTCCATAAATAAAAATGCTTTAGGGAACATTTTTAAGGGAGAGGATGTGAACCCCATTCCTGGCCAATCACAAACACACACATCAGCAAGGCTATTCCTTTGTTCTGTTCCTACAAGTGCATTTCCAAAACCCACTGGGAATGGTGACTGGGGTGGGGGTGAGGATGGGTGGTGTGGGGGTGTAGGGGTGGGGTTGGGGAGCTGGCCCATGCTCTGAGTGCTGTTTTCATGGTGTGGTCCATTTCTTTGAATGGTATGAAATCACTTAAATAGAGACCAGAATGAGAGCTGGTTCTAAGAACTTCCTAAGTCATCAGCACAAGAGCTACGGGGATTGTCAGTGCTACAGTCCTTCGATGGCTGAACTCAGGCGAGTCTATGAGGAAAGGAATTGACTAGAGTCTGAGTTTCCGGAGCGTGCACTGGACCCCAAAAGACTCACATACAACGCCAGGCTACTGAACAGTAACTTGGCTATGTATGCATATGAGTACATATGATTATCATTAGAAAAAACTAGCAGTTAGTGCTCTGCCCTAGACACAAGGCTTACTTACATGGTACAGTAAATAGTTTCATAAATGCACACAAAATGATATGGAAGAAAAAAAAGTTGAGACCTGCTGGTATTTGTCACTTGCCTGTCCTTTATAGATTTTTTTCCTGTGAGCTAATTACCTGATACGACATTTAACTGAACTAGTTTTTGAAACTACTGACTCCCAACGGTTAGACTAAAAAGGTCTCAGAGCCCAACAGGGAGAACTGGGAAGCTCCAACCTCTGTCATCTACCAGAGTGGCATAAAAATGGTACAAGCCAGGCTTCAATCTAAAACAGGCTTTCAGAAAAGGCTCTGCTGCCCCACCAAGTTTGAAGGTCTATCCATTCAATTTAAGATACACCGCCATATGTCCATTTGTATAGCCTAGTGTTCAAGGTGATTGCTTTCACATTGGCCCCCCACACTCAGCATGGTAGTTACAGAAGTGTATCTCCCTGCAAACTATTCTGGGGGACAGAACAAATGAGGTTCAGCACACAATGCTTCTTGCCTAGAAAAAAAAAATGAAGCAGACAAAACTAAAAATGTGCTGAGTTTAGCAGAACTCACCAACAAGCTGCACACAACTTAAGAAGGATTGGGCTATCCCAAAAGCTGTTGTCTGTACATGAGTTATGTTCCACTAGCCGGGCTACCCTGTTTGGTCTCAGTGGGAAAGCCTCACAGAGACTTGAAGTGCCAGAGTAGGGGGAATACACAGGGAGACCCAACCCACCCAGAGGGGAAGGGGGAGGGGGAGGGGAGATGAAGGGTGACTGGGAGGTGGGGCAGTGAGTGGGATGAAAAGTGAATAAGTAAATAAATAATATTAAAAAAATACTTCCCCTGGGTTTGTTCTGATTTGGGGGTTTACTCCAGGTACTTGGGTTGCCATTGAAGCCCTATCTGGGAACACTTGTGTCACTGTACCTTGACTTTACCCATGGCTACATCACACATCTTTTCTTTGAAAATAAAGTGGGGCATCAGGTTTTTTGTTTTTTGTATTTCCCATACATTATTAAACGGTGATAAAAATGGAAAATTTCCATGTAAATCCTTAATGTAACCAATCAAATCGAAGCAAGCAGAAACACAGTTGCTTGTTGTCTGATCTTAGCCTTTTCTAGTTTACTGAAGGAGAGATAGGTAGTTTCTTAGCCTAAAATTTTGAGTGTTTCCTTCAAGAAGTAAGATCTGGCTTTTAGGAGTTGGTCTGAATATTTAACTTTTTTTTTTTTTAAAAAAAACAAAACAAAACAAAACATTAAAACAGAACTCTCATGAACTACATTTGCCCTCATGGTGACTCTTACCCAGAGTGGCTGTGTAGTCTACAGCCCACAGCATCATAAGAAGACACATTCCCATCTTGTTCAGATCAACTCTTGGGCTACAATTACAGCCAGTAAAGAACCCATAGTTGAGGCTTAAAGGGTTAATGTTTACCATAGAAACATAGCAATTCCTAGACAATGTCATCTCTTCCAGATCCACTCCTTCATCTCAGGGATTTCACTCATAAGAACTCAAAGAATGAAAACATTTTCAAAACCACCCAACCGAAGAACTGACAAGTTGGGAAGAGCTGGCAAACACTAATAACAATTCCCCCTTGTGGTCTCACTGCAAGCGTCTGCCACTGTTCCTGAAAGGACCCGGACAAATGTTCATGCCCTGAGAAGAGATTTCTGACCAGCAACGTTCTGTCCAGGGCTACATGTTAAACACTGCAGTTAATATGAATTTCCCTGTTTCATTCTCTCTAGTATTTGGTTTTCCTGCACTTAAAGATACATATAGATGCAATTCCCCACCGTGGTGCCTCTAAGTGCCTGCCCTCTGTAGGACACACACAGTCTGTCAGCCTGCCTACTCCTTTTTCATTAACAATGTTTTCTATCTTTTGCAGGGACTCGGGGTTTACTTTTCTGGCTTAGAAACACTTACATAGGCACAATTCCCAATGTCCTTGGCGAAGATTTTGAGGGGGATGCTCTTCGGGTAGTCCTTCTCCTTTTCTAGAGCGATGTATCTAATCAAATGTGACAACAACCCACAACAACACTGAGTCAAATGGGATTCACTAATAGCTCATTAAAAAAAAAAACCTATTTAGATAACATTGTCAATATACTTATATGCTCTCTTTTCTTGTTTTTCTTTTTTTAAGGATACAGGTAAGACTCAGCACAATCGGATTATACGGAAGAGAAAAAAATTTCCCCAGGACATTAGGCATGGACCCCCCAAAGAATGGGATATCCATGTCAACTGATCCTGGTCCCAACTGGAGGTGGGACCAGGTGAAGGGACCTATGACTGATGGGTTTTTTCACGGCCTTCCTGTCTCTTCTGAACAGCCCTTTCACCTTGCTGTTGAGTATCTGACCACATACTATACCATACAATGAACTCACTCCCCTTTAGCTGCTCTACATGGTGTAAATCTTGATTATCCACGGGGTGGGAAGAGGAGAGGGAAGAAAAGAGGGAAGAACTCTGCCTGTAAGTGGTAAACCCATGTTGACTGTTTTATTTAGAATAGTCAATGGTAGGGATAATGACCAATTTTTGAGGTGCCCTGAATAAAACCTTGCGATTATGGGGACTTGAAATGCTCTATGAAGAAATGACTAGCTCGTAGCTTGGAGACATCAGAGAGAGAAATCACACTGGTGATTTCCTTCTTTCTAATGGGATCTAATCAGACCCCAGTGTTCTCCCTCCTAGAAAGAAGCACTTGTAGTGAGAGACTATTATTTACACTATGTTCTAACCGGTGTACAATCTGAACAATAGGTTACTTTTAGCAGACAAGAGAAGAAGGGGCACCCCTGGGGCACATTTTGCAGTAACATATTAGGTTTAATTACAGGTTAATAATAATATCAAAAATATGTGAACTGAAAAATACCTCTGAAGGAGAGAGAGCCATTTGTCCTTTTGTTCTGGAGAACTGCAATCAGAGAAAATGGAAGAGAAATAAGCCATATAAAATACCAACGCCAGTGTTCTAAAGCCTGCCACTTCAGGCGACTATACCAGCAGCCTGCTGCTATGAATGTGGTTGAGCATGGTCGTTACAAGCTTCGCATCACTGTTTAGACGATGCTAAAGGCCCTGGGAATGATCACCCAGCCCAGGATCACTTTATTAAACCCACACATTCTTTTTAATGTCACTGCTCATTCACCAGTGGCAAGCATTTTAGGTTACCAGGGAGGGAGGCCCCTTAGTGGAAAGAATATCTGATTCAGAAATTAAGTAATTGCATGCAAGTGAGCATCATGGGCAAGCCACTTATCTGAAGCCGAAGTTTTTATACCTGAAGAACTGGGTTAATTATTCTCTCCAAATGCTGTTTTCCTGCTTAAACTGTCATTCATAAAACCCCCAAGTATGCTTAATATTGAGATCAAAGCAAGTTTTGGCAGATGGATGGACATACTTTGGCCCAGAAACCAGTCTATTGTCATCTCATAACCACAAATGGTAATTTAGTAGATTTGCCCAAAGCAAACTTATATTAATTGCTAAAACATTTTTGTTAATATGGATGTACATAAAATTAAATATTATGTTTCTACTGCCACTGCTGAATTTGATGTTTAAAGTTAAAAATTTATCTGATTTCTTCTTATATGATTCTGTCAGTCACAAACTTTAAAAATAATATTTCTAGTCGCTATATAGAAGTTGGAAAAATGTTTCTTGTTGCAGAAAATGTTTAATACATATTTGTAAGTTGTAACTTTGATGATTACCGGTCTTCACACAATCTTTCAGGGTTGGTAATCAGAAAGTATATTTATGCATTATTTTATCATGGAACATAAAATTTTCATAGTTCTTCCTTGCCATCTTTCTTACAGTTTTTCACTTAAAAACTTTATAAGCGTGTGCTTGTGTGACTATACAGCACATGTATGTGGGAGACCACGGAGGTTGGAAGAGGGCATTGGGTCATCTGGAGCTAGACTTAAAGGTAGTTGTGAGCCATCTGACATGGGTGTTTGGAACTGAACTGGGATCCTCTAAAAGAACAGCAAGTATTCCTAACCACTGAGCCATGTCTCCAGCCCCTTCCTTTGTGTACCCCCTCCCTCCAAGAGTATCTAGGTTCAGTTACATAAAATCTTGATTTAGAAAAAAAGTTTTAGCACCCATATCAGGAAATCAAAAGTCCCTTGTACCCCATTTCTGGCCTTGATTCTCAGAACCCTGCTTCCCAGTGGCACAGGAGGGGTGTTCCCTCTTTGGGCAATTGTGTAACTGTTACAATACAGTGTGGACTACTTTGTGTGTCTTCTTTCATGCCAATACCTTTGGCTGGCTGTCCTCTGCTTAACCGTACAGAGAGGGCGAGATTTTGTGAGTTTTAGTTACTTGGCCCCATGACCAGCAAGAGCCTTAAAAAACTCAATAACCATGTCAGGCTGAAAGACATACTCTGTATTCATACATCTTCTAAACACACACCAGCCTCGGAATGAGTCTTAGGAAACTAACTTACACCCTTTAACACAAAAAAACACACACCAGCCTCGGAATGAGTCTTAGGAAACTAACTTACACCCTTTAACACAATCAATATGCATCTGATGACCATATCTCTATAGACAGCAAATCAGAACTTAGCATACAGAGTACTTTGACACATTATCTGTGTAACAAAAGCTGTTGTTTTTTGTTTTTTTTTAAATTGAGAGCAAACAAGTTATTTTAACATTCAAAATGATCCCATATTTAAACTTAACCATGCTAGTTTATTGACAGTGAGGGTGCCTTTTTGGGGGGGGGGGGTAGAGGAGGGGATCGAAAAGACTGATCAACTTGAAGTCTAATATTTCAAACAAGCTCCTAGCCATTAAGAATGGAGGGTCCCTGGATGGACCACCCGATTCTACTTCCACAGTCTCATAAACTATTTTATTTTCCTACTAATTGCTTCCATAAAACATTTTTAAAAACCACCGGCTAGCCCATGGTGAACTGCCCTTCTAATCCCCAATTTTTATCACTATGTTTTACGTATTTTAATCAAGTAGTCTTCCGATGATAAGTCAGCCATTTCAAGGTTTTTAATGGGCAAAGGAAGAACTACTTAATGCACAATCACAGCACAATATTTTCCTTAAACATTAGGTATGAAATTGGCAAAACCACATCTCTTTGCCCTAGACATTGCTAACAGTAGCCGACCCTGGTAAACCTAGGACAAGCGGCGGCTCTCACCTGAAAGTGGCCACGAAGTTCACTGTGGGCCAGCCCAGGACAAAGGACTTCAGAGCGTTCGTGTTTCCTTCTCCCACTTCGTCCACACAGCTAGCTGTCCACATGTCAGTTAGCTTTATTTTATTCTTTATCTTAAAATTGTTGTTATATCTAGTGAGACAGAAACCAAAACAGGTGCTCTTGTTATTTTGTTTCTTGAGTTTTACAGGAGGTTCTGTGTTTATCCTGAGAGGGCAGTTTCTTCGCATTGTGGGTGAAGAAAGTCTTATTGTCCCTGTCTCCAGTTCCTGAGTCACCAGACTGGACCATGGACGCTTATCCAGGTCAGGCTTAGTTCTCCTGCCCTCATCAACAGCAGAAACTATTTATAAACTGACCTTTCTCTAGGTGGGGTACTACATGGGGATCAAAACCCAACTTAAATTTATTTTTGTGATAAAATATTGGTAACTTGCTTACTTTCAAAATTACTTCAATGTATATAATAAAGACATGATTTATAAAATGTTAAGTACTTCCATATTAGGAGTTAGAGAAATTTATAATAAGCCTTCAATGGAACGGTTGTTAAGACTTTGCGGCTTCAGAAACACAGATTACCTTAAATTTCACTTAAATGTTTTTTCCACCTCAATCATTTTCTAGTATATTCCTGCAAACGCTGAAAAACTGTAACCTAAAAACAGAACCTAAACTAGAGAACAGCATCGACAAACCAAATAAAAACAGAGGAGAGGGCTAACACAGTCAGCGGTCAGCTCTGGGGACCGAGACGCTAAATTCGTAAGTGGGCTGTGGCTGTGCTTGGCAAATTCTTTCTAATCCCGTGACATGGGAGCACAATGTATTTTAACCTAAATGATACATTTAATACTCATGATAGTTCTGAGACACAAGTAGTTAGAGGGAAGTAGGAACTATGAAGGGAATACCCAGGGAAATGGATCTTCTAGCCCAGGGAAATGGATCTCCCAGCTCAGGGAAATGGATCTCCTAGCCTAGGGAAATGGATCTTCTAACCCAGGGAAATGGATCTCCCAGCTCAGGGAAATGGATCTCCTAGCCCAGGGAAATGGATCTCCCAGCCCAGGGAAATGGATCTCCCAGCCCAGGGAAATGGATCTCCTAGCATTCAGAATCATTTGGGAATATAAAAGCTGTAATAAAATCAACGATACAGCACGGGGACAGGAGCCCCCCAAAGCCATCTACTGCAGAGGTTATAAAGCTCAAGTGAGAGTTATACTGGTCCTTCAGGGACTTCAAAGGAGTCATGTCAAAGGGGACTAAACACTACAGGCTGCACTCAGCTACTTCAGCAGATGAAGGGCGAAGAGTGAGGGAGTAGCCATAGGTTTCCTCGCAAGCAGGGAGTTCACACAGAGGCTCAGCCAGTTTCTAACTCCACAATACTGGCACATCGCTTCAATTTCTATTTTTACGAGAGAAATAATATTCAGCTCAAAATGGTTCTGAACGTTAAAGCCTCTGGGTTAATTACTAACAGGTGCCGTCAGTTGCTTCACTCTTACTGTCACAGTACAGCTCTCCAATTAAACTTAGTTTTGCCAAATTAATACCTAGCTCGGCCCAAGTCTTACTTTTATGACGCACCGTGACTTAGTGTGGATTCCACAAGCATTTACTTTTCTCTAGTGACTGAAAATCACTTTGCAGAGAATGAATCTGTTAAATAGTCTGCTCCTTGATGGTGTTTTATAAATAACAAGGAAGCAGAATGGAGCAAGCCTCTGCAGCCATAGTCTTTATGTTAGCTTTACTGACGGCTAGTGTTGACCAGGAAGAGAATGTTCCTGGGTACCCCTAAGGTGAAAACCCAACACCTCCAATATGTCTAGGACCTTAACCTTAGCTGACATTTCCCCAGGCAGAGCCCTCATCCTTTCCCCCCAAGGCCACTACAGCACCCCCCACCCCCACCCCGTCTAGTCACCCTGTTTCTACTCTTGCTTTTCCTACAACTCACTCTTCCTGATGAGCAAATATTTCAGAAATATGTATCACGTGATGGCACTCCTCAATCGAATCTAAATTAAATTCCAAACTCTCCAGTGTAGCTTAGTGATTCCAACCCTCCAGAGCGTTCCTCCAATGCTCTCTGCTTTCTGATACAGTGCTGTGAAGTCCCCCTTTATACCATGCCCAGTTTGGTCTGTGTAGCCAGTTGCACAGGTCAGAAATGATGGTGTGTTATCAGATTTGAAAGACCTTTCAGTGTGAAGGAGGTAGGTACCACCTTGTGAGAAGTACTTATTTGAAAGAGAGAAAAGGAAGGGAAACGAACCTCTCTGGCCAAAGCCAGGGAGAAAGTCATGCTGCTAGCTTGCAAATGGATCCTTCAGTCAAGCCTCAGGGTCAGGAGGGTCACTGGGCCCAAGCTATTCACTTAAATACTCCCGAGTCCTGACTCAAACTGTGTGAAATGCTGATAGTTTCAAACAGCTATGTTTTGGAAGCATTTGTTACTTATGTAGCTCATCCTCTCAAAGTCTTTAATGGCGCTGCTTTTCATTCTTTTTTTTTTTTTCTTCCAGAGACAGGGTTTCTCTGTGTAGCCCTAGCTGTCCTGGAACTCACTCTGTAGACCAGGCTGGCCTCGAACTAAGAAATCCGCCTGCCTCTGCCTCCAGAGTGCTGGGATTAATGGCGTGCACCACCACTGCCCGGCTGCTTTTCATTCTTTAATAATTCTTTACCCCAATTATGTACACAACACACCCCTTATCTTCTACTTCCTGCTCTAGCACCGAAGTTTTGCTCTGAGCATCAGGCACTATCAACTCTGCACGCATGCAGGAACACGGATGCAAGCTCTCACATTCCTTCCCATAAGGGTGGAGGATTCAGAGGAGCAGAGATTAGACCCATCACATTCTTCACTATCCCTCCTGTGGAACAAACAGGAACCTAAATTAATGCTCTATTAAACAACTTAAAAAAAAACTAAGCTTCCCATTTAAGAATATTAGCTATAGGCGCTGGAGAGATGGCTCAGTAGTTAAGAACGCTGGCTGCTCTTCCAGAGGACCCAGCTTCAATTCCCAGCACAACCAGCCATCTATAACTCCAGTTAGGGGTTGAAGGTGTGTGGGGGTGGGGGTGGTGTGGAGTGGTGGTGGTAGGGTGTCTGACGCCATCTTCTGGCTTTTGTGGGCACTGCATGCATGTGACAAAAACATCCATATACATTCAAACATGAATAAAGCTTTGGAGAGATGGCTCAGCGCTTAAGAGCACTGACTGTTCTTCCAAAGGTCTCAAGTTCAATTCCCAGCAACCACATGGTGGCTCACAACCATCTGTAATGGGATCAGATGCCCCCTTCTGGTGTGTCTGAAGACGGCGACAGTGTACTCATATAAAATAAAATAAATAAATCTTTAAAAAAAAAAAAAAAAAGATACTAGCCACTTAATAGAAGTCAGACCAAGTGGAGAATGTGGGCTCTGTTAGAGGGAATTCAGCTTTATAATTTATAACTCAGCGTATACAATTTACTTACTTGATTTTGGCCGCAACAAACAGATCGTTGAATAGGAAAAGATGCCTCTCCTGCCTCTGCAGGCCTCTTTTAAGTTCTACGGGACCATCAATCAGCAGAGTCCTGCTGGAGCACATGAACGATGACAGAAACGCACAGGTGTCAATGCTGGCAGAGTGGCTATCTCTGAAAGAGACCACATGCAGCAAAGCCGTCAGTCGAATGCGCATCCTCCAAACAGAGGTTTCTACAGTCGAGGCTGACAGTTATTTATGAGCATGGAACCTAAGGACTTTTTTTTCTTTTTTCTTAAAGCAGCGGCTCGGTATCTTTTCTGGTCTCACTGCTAATTCTGCACACAGCAGTCTCTTAAGAAATTCATTATGAAAAAAAAAATCTTAAAACAAAATTGAAAATAGCTTACTAGTAAGTACCTGTACAATTGAGCTAGACACTGGCATTAATGCTTTATTGAGCTGGTCCCTCACATCCCTAATCCACCTGTCTTTCCTAGGATTCATGAACTCATTTCCTTTCTGTCATTTCAGTATTAAGTGCTTTATACCATGTGTGTCAACAGTTGTCTCATAATTAAAACTTACACAACAATGAAATGCACAAAGTCAAATCTCCAGTGGATATACCCTAAGTTTTGACAAATGCATTCATCTGTGAAATCTGAACTCCTAAACCAAGATACAGACAATCATTCCAAAAACAGCCATCCTTCTTGGTCACTATAGGGGGCCATGTGCTGGTCCCTGGGTGGGTTCGCCCTCTACAGGTTGGGACTGATGTTGAGTTCAATATATTTTTACACACCAATGATGTAAAAATTATCCCCCACAAGCACACTGTAGCCATTGTTAGCCTGTCTGTTCTGCATACCCAGCATCTGCTGGCCAATGGAGAGTCTTTTGTCATGTGAGCCCAAGTGGCACAACTCTCTCCCTCTTCCATGTTCTCCGCAACAGCAGCTGCACCTGCAGCCCCCAACACCCCCTCCCACACCCTTCTCTTTAGGAGTCTCTCATCCTCTTCTGGATGGTGTCTCCTTGCCATAAGCCAATCTCAGGTGGTGAGGACATCTCCACAGCCTTCATACTGCAGACTCAGGCACAGATAAAGCGAGAATGGACAGGAGAGGTTGTGGCCTAGCAATGCTATACAAAATAAAGTGTCCTGTCTAGGCTAGAGTTTGTTCTAAGCTTTGGTTTAAACATTTACTTCTAAAACTTAGAAATTCGGGACAAGAACAACTCAGGAGCTATCATTATATGCTTGAGGTTAGCTTAGGCCAAGGGTTAATGTTTATAAGAGAGAGGTTTACCTTCGAAAGCAAAGGATTTCCACACATCATAAAACATTTACCCCATAGTTTATATACCTTCAAATAATACCTGGTGGTACTGTTGGGAAGAACCTGCCAAGAAATTGAAAGATTTTTTTCCTGTGTGAATTTAGCAACATTCAAGTCTATTGTCTATAATTAGAAACTTTTCTATGTATGACAACAGATGCTTCAAGACCTTAGCAAGCTGAGCCCTGATTTAAAAGCAAACACATGTTATAGTACATCTGAAGAAAATAAAAAATCACTCGGCACTCACATAATGAAAAACTTTCATCTAAGGTGACAAACATAACTGGTGTTTTTAAAAACTACCATATTAGGTTTTTTTGGGTTTTTTTTTTTTTTGTTTTTCGGGTTTTTTTTTTTTACTTAAAATGCATTATCAGACAATGATGAAGTATTTTTATTCCGAGTGAAGCAGAGGTGTGATTATTCTTGTCTACTATGGTATAGGAATGGGAGGAGGGTAAGATCAAAGTCTTCTATTTAACTCTTCATTTCGCCTGAGTAAGACCTCCAGGTTATAATTAACGGAGTTCTGATTTAACAATCCTTCAAACTATAAAAATATTAGTATTCCCTAATATTTTCTAGTTGGGCTTATGCTAAAAATCAAGTTGAGTTTTAGATAAAGCTTGAGAGAGATCGTCGCTTCATATTAAATCACAAAGCAGTGGCTGGGGAGATGGCTCAGTAAGGAAAGGGATTGGGGTGCAAACATGAGCATCTAAGTTTGAATCTCCAGAACCCAAGGAAAGCTGGGCGTGGTAGAACATATCTGTGTTACCAGGACTCGCTCAGTGAGATGGGAGCAGGGACAGGGGACCCCCAGATGCTGGCTGACCCATTAACCTGTGTATGCACTGCTGAGGCTAGCAATAAAGACCTGCCTCAGAGTAGAAAGGACTGACCTCCACACAGTGCTATGTCATCTGTTCACTGCTGACCCCACAGCCCCAACACAAAGCAGTACAAAGTAAGTCAGACAAAAGTGCTCAACTCATCTTAGGAAACGCCTATGTGCATACGTGATAATCAGTATACTAAGTAGGTTCCATACAACCTAAAGTCCTGGTACATTACCTAGTACACTGTTACCTTTCAATAATTATTGAAAACAATATACTTCCTCAAAACACCCCCTAATTCAGCCCATTCCAAATGCCCTGCCTTCTATGACAGCCCTCTGGATTCTTTAGAATTCTCATTCAGCATTTACTGAATAGCATATAATGCATGTAATAGTGTTAAATTTTGCTTTGCTGGGTACCTGAAGTATTATTTCATGGAAGTCAGATCTGGTTGGGTCCCTGCCCTAAAGAAGTCAGCAATCCAATAGAGGAATCAGACAAAGAAAACAATGAGAAACCAGTGCTACGTCAGACACCCAGGGTACTGAGGCCCAGCACAGCTAGGAGACTGGATGGGTTAGGATAGTTTCTTGGAGGACCCAAAGTCTTAACGGATGGGCAGACAGATCAATAAACACAAAGAGCACTCTAGGAAAGGGAAGTGTGTTCTAGTGACAGGAGGGATTGGATTACAGGACTGGTGAAGGACATTTCTCTGTCTTGCCTAGAATGCACATGGCCCTAGGTTCAATGCCCAGCAAGGCATACAAGAAAAAGAGACAAGTTGAGTAAAGACTGAACAATAAGGCTCACTGCTTCTACAGTTTGTAATGGACGCCTTAACTAAACACTGCTCTCTTGTTGACCCCATTCTTCAATGTGCATTTACTATTTCTATCAAACTGACGCTTCTAAATGCATAGTGCCAGTGATCTTAGAATGTAAACTGTCTAATACGTAAGCTCAACTTGGTTATGATAGTCCAGTTTACAACTCTCTATATTGTCTTTGAGTGGTATCCCTGCTGAGCTGCTCTGAATAAATTAGGCCAGAAATAATTCGAAACAAAGGAGCATAGCCATTGAAACGAGGCTACAGAATCACTATTGATACCCATCCATGTCGTTCAGCAATGAAACTCAATTTATGGTATATCTGTGACCATCTTGAACATTTCAGCAATAAAACAAAACCTAGAAATCTAGTTTAAAGCATTTATTTCTTACTGATGGGTAAACAAGCAGGTACCGAGGCCTCTCAATGTTTATCATTGTAATAAAAATCACGCTCAAATTACAACTAATTATACTATGAAATGATAGAGTGCCAAATATATAATCAATCTCTCTCTCTCTTTCTCTCTCTCTCTCTCTCTCTCCCTTACTCCCTCAACTAGACAACATAATGAACAGAGAACAGAGAAGTGACCTGGATTGTGAGAACAGAGCCCAGTGATAATGCTAATATCACAATAAAAATGAACTCAGTTAGGACAAGGGCTTGGAAGGACAGGTGAAACAATGTTAGAATAAACAGAATGAGCAGAGCCTTTAAGAGCAAGAAATACACAAAGGAGCACTATAATCAGCAAAACATAGATTAGAGTAAGTAGTATCTATATTACAGTCATCAATATATAATATATTGAGTACATTAATAATTATATGATATGAATATTCAAAAATGAAGGAACGCAGACAAGCAAAACAGAGTAGCAAGATGGAAGGAGGGCGTGAGGGGCAGACGGCCGCCAATAAACAGTTACACTACTAGAGTCAGACCTCCCCCCCCCGAAAGAGTATTTCCTAAGAAGAAAGCACATAACATCTTCACAGCTTTGACAAAGGATTGGCTCAACATCGACTTAGAGTTTAATGCACCTAGGAGACGTTAGTGACAAAAGAAGCTTTTGTGATTGCTCTCTCTAATGCAGTGAGTCTCAACTTTCCTAATGGTTCCACACTTTAACACAGTTCCTCAGCCATGTGACCGCCATGGATAACATTATTTCATTGCTACTATGTAACTGTAGTTTGGTAACTGTTACGAATTGTAATGTAAACATCTGGCTTCCTGTGCTCTTAGGAGACCCTAGTGAAGGGGTTGTTCTACTCCCCAAGGGGTCATGATGCACGGGTGGAGAACTGCTGCTCATCCAAAGACTTACACCACAAAGGATACTCAAAGACATAGCAGCTCACTTAACAGAAAGAAACATGGATTTCAGAACTTCGAATGAGTAACTCTGCAAGAACAGTTTGATTGCAAAATGAAAGGACGATGAGAAGCAGGTAAGCCTCAGAGGAAGACCAGAGGAAACGCCAAACAGAGTCTGTTACTTTTATGTGGCCTGTTGACTTCAAAATGCCATCGGTATCCATTATGAACTAAGTTTAATTTCAGTCAGACTGCATCAGAGAATATCAAGCACATTCAAACTACTTAAAGAATTTATGTGTGTACTGATAAGTGTGATGGGACCACACTAGAATGTTTACTGATTGAGCAATAAGTCAGGTCACTCACATGCTGACCGGGTTCCCCGATATGTGGGCAGGCTGGTTTAGGTAACAACTCTATAATGAACCGCATGTGGGAAGGAAGAAAACAATAATGGTTCATTCAGTCATTCTGTCTGTAACTTATGGATATCTTCAAGTTAAAGATGCCACCTGATAACTTCTTTAATTTTTCTTCTGAGGCAGGCTGGCTATATTATGTTGCCCAGGCTGATCTTGAACTCCTGGGTTCCAGTGACCCTCTTGCCTCAGTCTCCCAAGTTGCTAGGATGATAAACGTGTGCTTTTGTGTCCAGCTGACAACTTCTAATTAGAAGATTAAGGAATACAAGTTACGAAGTCTTTAAGACGGTATGCTACTGGCAGTGACTGAGGCTGTTTATGATATCCAGCGCAGTTACAACAAAATGCCAATATTTAGTTAATAGATAAATAAGTCGATTCAAATAGCTGGATCCTGGTGAAAGAATGAAGCTAGCAAGAAAGAAGCTTTACCTACTTCCCTGCTCAAGTCTTGCACAGTACCTCTCAGGGTAAGGAGGAACCTACTGGCGAGCACTGTTGTCTTCGTGGTTTTACTTTGTAGTTTTAGTTCCCTGACCCAAAGTTGTTATATGGAAAATTCCAGAAATAAATAGTTCTTGAGTTTAAACCACACTGTCTTAAGCAGCATCATAAAACGTGACTGTCCCACCTTGTATCTGTACTATGTATCTTTAGTCACTTTGCCTTTGTTTTCAGACTAATGTCAGAAACATTCAGTGCAGTGTTCAAGTAACCTTTGTGTAACAGCCTGATGCCCTATCACAATGTCATTCATTGTACCACACAGATACAGTATCATTTCACAATGTCACAAGATATGTAAGGACAGCACAAAGGATATTTTTGAAAGACTGCATTCACAAAGCTTTTATTATAATGTACTATTGTAATTATTTTGTAAATACTTTATTAGTTGTTGCTAACATCTTGCTATTCCTAATTTATGAATTAAACTTTATCATAAATATAGCTTAGTATAATATATATATTATATATGGCTATCTTGCAACGGTAGAAAGATATCCCATATCTAGACCCTGAGAAGGTTTGATGACAAATTAAGATTTGGCATTGGCAGCTCCATGGAGGTACAGATAAGAAATCTGGCTTTTGACATGCTAACTTAGTTATCAAGACAGGCATTGTAAAGCTACAAAAGTTATCGGTTCATACAGGGATAAGGGGAGATGGGGAGAAGGTTTGAGTAACGAGCTTTAGGGCACGCTAATTTAAAATTCAAGAAAGGAAGGCAACACTAACAAAGCAATGAGAAGGCCAGCCAAGAGTGGAGGTGAATGGAACGTCCATTTCTCATGGGCTCTGAGAAGGTAACCTAACTACTAGACCAAGCACTACTGCAATCTCTAGTGACCTTGAAAAGAATAATTCTGATGGTCAATATGAACCAACAACTTCAGTTTGTGTTAACATCAAACTTTCAGTCATGGATGATTTTACAAGGCCACTGCATACAAATTTTAGGAAAGTGTTAAAAGTTATAAAATAAAATTAGAAACATACAATGTAAGTGTCTAAATCTAGGGGTGTCCTAACATGTTAAGCTACCATTTAGTAGATTTGTAATGTTTACATCCATGCAACACTTGGATCCTAACTAAGGTTCAAACGGCAGTACTAATTGCACTGAGCCACTATAAAAAGGAAGGGCTGACCATGGCTCAGTGGTTGAGAGCACTGGCTGCTCTTCCAGGGTCCTGAGTTCAATTCCCAGCACCCACATGGTGGCTCACAACCGTCTGTAATGAGATCTGATGCTCTCTTCTGCTGTGTCTGAAGAGAGAGACAGTATACTCACATATATAGAACAAATAAATAAATCTTAAAAAAAGAAAGAAAGAAAGAAAGAAAGAAAGAAAGAAAGAAAGAAAGAAAAGAAAATCAAAGACTGCTTCCCAGTGCCCATGCTCATGAGCACCCTATAATTCCAGCTCTGGGGGATCTGACACCTAGGACCTCATGTACCCACACTCTTTAAATGAATAAAAGTAACTTTTTAAAGAATGAAGACATGAAGCTGGGAAGGGCATATAGATAGCAAGGTCTGGTAATAGCTGGAGGGATTGGGGAGGGATGTGATCCAGAGACATTGGATTTAGGTATTAAATTATCTGAGGAGAATGAAAAAAAATTTTTAAAAAAATCATACAATACAGCCAAGTTGGTTTCATTCTATGAGTGCGCAGTTGGTTCAACATCACCAAATCAACAAATGTAATATATAATATTAATAAAGACACAAATCATGTGATCATCCTGATAGATGCATAAAAGATTCTGAAAATGTTCAACAGTCCTCCATGATAAGATTTATGAAGAAACTAGGAATAGATGGAATATATTTCAATATAATAAAAGCTAAATATGATAGAAAAATATCAGCAGCCATTATTTTAGTAAATGGCAGAAAACTGAGATAGTTTTCCGCAAATCTAGAATTAAGTAAAGGACATCTCCACATTTGATTTTTATTACATATATATATATATATATATATATATATATATATATATATATAGTGCTTGATATTTACATAGTGAGAAAACAGAAGGATATAAAAATGACAAAAATTGCATATGACATGGTTCTATTCTTCAAAGAGCCATGACCTCTATAAAAGTTTTAAATGTAGTAAATAATTCAGTAAGGTTGTAGGATACCAAGATTCATTTCAGTAACAAACTTGGTAAGAATAAAATCAACAAAAAGAGCCCATTCATAATAAACCTGACTGAGGAGATGAATGATTTCTACAAGGAAAACTTCAATGTGCTGAGAGAAGAAATAGTAACAGTATTAGATGGGGGGGGACCTTCCAGTATCAGAATTACCACCGTGAATGTGGGCTATGCTAACAATGGTAATATACAGAATCACTACAATGTACACGAACAGTCCAGTGACATTCTTAGCAGAACTAGAAAAAAAAAAAAACCAACTTTATCACCTGTATGGGAACACAGAAGACTGTAGAAATGTTAGCACAAGAACAAGGATGTGGGTGCTTGGAACCAAACTCAGCTCTTCGGCAACAGCGTAAGTACTCTTGACCACACGGCCCTTTCTCCAGCCTCCAGATCTCACACTTCTTGAGAATTATTTGTGGCTATCAGTCATGAGGAATTGTCATATTAAAACCATCATTCTCAAGATGATCTCCTCATGCTGGAATTATGAAGAGCTTAGTTACAGCGACCCCACAAAGTTAACTATCGGGCGATTGAGCTTCTATTTTTACTCAACTTTTCAAAAATGTTAGTAGTACGGAAATAATAGATTGTGTGAATGATTGCCGCTCAATATTAAAGTGTGAAATCCACAGGTTAGATGCTACACAAAATAACTATCGACTGTTCAACCGGTAATTTCCCACAGGGACTCATCATAGAGATGACAGCATTCTCTTAAAGCAAAAAGGCACACGTTGCATCTGTGTCGGCAGAACAGAACAGACACTTGCATGGGGCTTATTTATGTCCAGGCTCTGGAAATGTTAGCACAACATCATCGGACACTTTCTCCGGTTGTATTGCTCAAATCCTAAAGCATAAAGCAGTGCCAACCCCCACAAACATATACATAGGCATGGCTGCACATACACAGAACAGGGTGGATATTAAAATCTAGGGTCACATATAAAAGCAAGCATGGCCTGTGAGGTAGGCTTAGTTAATGATTTCCAGCTGTGCCCATTCCTCTGCTACTGCTACGAGCTCACTTTTCTTTACAGAGGAAGAAACTCAACTGCACACATGTAGCACATTTGCCTAATCCATGCCTCTGCTGAATGGAAATCTAGCCTGGTTCTATCTCTCAGCTACTGCAAAAGCATAGAAACAAATATGGATGTGCACCAATCTTTGTGGTAGGACTTAGTCCTTTGGGTTTGTATGCAGGAGTGGAAGAGATGGGTTATATGGTATGGTGGACAGCTCCAATAGGCCTGTATGATTCTCTCTCTCTCTCTCTCTCTCTCACCTCCCTCCCTCTTTCTCTTCCCCATCTCTCTCCTGGTTATGCTAAAATGTAAACTCTCAGCTAGTGCTCCAGCATGATGCTGCCATGTTCCCTACGGTGATGATCAAGCACTGTAACCCTCTAAAACTGTAAGCCCCAAATAAACTCCTTCTTCAATAAGTTACCTTAGTCATGGTGTCTTAGCTCAGAGACGGAAAAGTAACTAAGATACATGGTAATTATGTTTTAGGTTTGTTTTTGTTTATTTTGTTTTGTTTTGGCGGAACTCCAGGCTTAGTTAGTGGCTGCCTCAGTTTAAATTCCCACCAGCAGTCAATCAGCAGTTGACTAGATAGTCTATCAATTAATGATTAGCTGTGAAATCTGGACTGGGTAGGACTGGGAGAACTATGATGTGCAGTATAACTGGGTTAGACATTTTTGGATTGGAACATTATTGTAAGCTCCATGAAGCCAGTGGGGTGGTTTTTGTCCTTTTGCTTTTGTTTGTTTTTGTTTCTATTCACCTAGAAGTATCAGATGATAGAAAACACACACACTAAATGTTTGTTAAATCAATTATAATGATGAATGTTTATGTTCTTATAGTCTTATAAAACGTGTGTGTGGGGGGGAAAGGGAGGGAAGGAGGGAGGGAGGGAGGGTGGAGGGAGGGAGGGAGGGAGAGAGAGAGAGAGAGAGAGAGAAGAGAGAGGAGAGAGAGGAGAGAGAGAAAAGAGAGAGAAAAGAGAGAGATCACTAGAAGTAGATTTCTGCCTTGGAAGCAGGCAGAAATTCTCAGAGTTGGTGGCCAAAGATGCAAGTCTGAGAATGGGTAACGTCTATCCTATCTGCTGCCATGGACAAGTGGAACTCTGGGATTGCCCATCAGAGGACTGAAGGAGGAGATCTTCCCCAACCATCTTAACCTACTCACCCTCTAATAGACCCATTCTAACTCGTATCAGACACCACTTTTTAATATCCTAATTTATTTGTACTCTTTGTGATTCATATTCTCCCTGCTAGAATGTAACACCCACAAAAGAGAAACCTTACAGTTATATACCCAAAAACCTGAAAAAGTACCTGATTCTTCATTCTCACTAAAATCATTGTTAAACAAATGAACAACTGCTGGGCATTGTTCTTTAGAGGATGATCGAGCCAGATTTAAACTGTCCTTCTGGGATCACAGTGTATGAAGGCACAACATACAATATAGATTGGGCAGACCTAATCCAAAAATCTCAAATCCAAGGTCCTCTCAAGTCTAAAAGTCTTTGAGTGATGCCAAACTGATGTCAAAATGAGAATTTCACACCCGACCTCTCATGACAGACAGCAAAAGAGTTCAGAAGGGCAAAAGCCATCATGCATCTTCTAGCTGGTATATACAAGCGTGCATGGAATATAAGTGAGTTTTGTGTTTAGTTGTGGTCCAGCCTCAAACATCTGATTATTTCAAAGTTTCAAATCTACAAATTTCAAACTCTGAAAATCTAAAACAGTTTTTTTCCCCCCTCAAGAATTTCAGACAGACAAAACTCAACCTGCATTAGAGAAAAGAAATTTGAGGACCATGAATACAGAAAGTTTTCTTATGTCCCTATTTTTTCTGCCAAAGATTTTAGTTTACCAGTGTAACTATATATTTCATTTCCTGCACCAACCACCTGGCCAAGGCTTAGTCACTCCCAAGGAAGGCTTCACCTACGCAATGCCTTAGGACACTAGCTGTCAAAATTTCATCTACCTGAGAACCACAGAGCTTTTTAAAATACGGAGTGTGTTTACTGTTCTTGATAGTTTTGATTCAGAATGGGGCAGGGTGCTACCAGGGGTACTAGGCTGCCAGGTGATGCTGATGTTGCTCCTGATGATGACACACCTCTGTGGACAATCACTACTCCACATTGTTGTTCCCCATGACTGACAAGTCGGAAGAGAGCACTGTCATGATTCCCAGACACAACCATGACAGCAGAAGTGAGGAAACACATCAAGTCAAAGCGAAAAACAAGGACGGAGTGCCCTCTGGTTAGCTTCTTAAAGGGCTTGGGTCTCCAGGCCTGACCTAGGGATGAATGGGAAGTGCCAGCAGGTCAGCCTTTTCTTTGATACCATTCCTGTTGGATCTCAGTGGTGGGGAGCCCATGCATCAATCTCATCTGCAGCAGCCTTTCATGCTATTCTACACAAAGATGGAGCTGTTAATTCAATGAGTGCAATCTTTCAGGAAATATATCCTGACTTCTCCCCAGCTCTAGGACCTGAGAGAGTTTACCCACATTTTCAATGACCTACAAAGCAAACAAAAACTATTGCTATTTACTATACAAATGCCTTGTTGCTTGATAACTCTGGTCTCTTGGCCATATACATTTATGTCTATGTATGAGATAAATAAGCATTCAGTATCTCACCCTTAAATCACGCCTTCAGGAAACCACAGGTCTGTGAAGAGATCTTCAATACCTTAGAAAATTCTTGCCAGTTACAAAAGACAATTATTGTACCTTTGTATTCCTGTGCTCATCTCAGTATTTTCAAGGCACACTAGTAGAAAGTTCGAAGTCTATTCTTTTCTATGACCACAATATGTTACTATTGCTATGATGAAACACCATGACCAAAAGCAAGCTGGGAGGAGAGGGTTTATTTGGCTCACACTTCAACATCACAGTCCATCACTGAACGAAGTCAGGACAAGAACTCAAACAGGGACCTGAAGTCAAGAGCTGATGCAGAGGCCATGGAGGGATGCTGCTTATTGGCTTGCTCCTCATGGCTTATTAAGCCTGCTGTCTTATAGAACCCAGGGCCACCAGCCCAGGAATGGCACCACCCACAATGAGCTGAGCCCTCTCCCCAAATGCCTAAGGCAATGTCCTACAGACTTGCCTGCAGCCTGATCTTATGGAGGTATTTTCTCAATTTAAGTTCCTTTCTCTCAGATAACTCTAGCTTGTGTTGAGTTGACATAAAACTATCCAGCACAACTGTCAATAATGTGGGATTTGTAGTCAGAATTTAAATCCTAGCCCTGTTCTTTATTAGTTGTTCACGTTGACCTTTAAACTCTATGAGCCAAATGCTTTCTTGTATACAGATGAGAAAAATGAAAGAATATTTATTGTCTACTGAGGTTAAAATAAAGAAATGTGTTTATAGTAGGTGGCACACAATGAAAAGCATCTGAAACTCAAAATCTTGCCCCATCAACAGGAAATCTGGTATGTGGTGTAATATCAACTTACAGATTGATAATTGCAAAGAAGGAAAACCACCATAATAAAGCATATGAGGTCTCCTCAACCAGGTCGGACAACCTGAAATTAATGTGAGCCCTGAAGTGATATGGCATAAACATATACCACATTGTCTATAAAATGGTTGTTAGGCTGGAGACTATATGGAGATCTGCTTCAGATCTGTGATGGTCAGAAGCATGTGCAGCTCCAACACAGATATGTCAGGGCGCACCGTTACAACTCAGCCATCCCACGACAAAGTTAGCCCATCTTCCCAGTGTTTGCTGGAGGTCAAGACACAGACTTGACCTTCTTCTCATTCTCTTATCTTCCTCTTTTTCTTTTAATAAAAGCCAGATGATTCCTAAGTCCAAAAAGAATTAGTCCATTTCAGTGCCCAGGTGCAAAAACATAACCCTAAACTCATTTTTATACAATAAACGAAAAACATGTGTTTATCCAAGATGCAAGGGGGCAAACCCTGGGATAAAATCAGCAGTATGACAAGAAATTCACACTCAGAATTTAACTGAAAAAGGCCTGAAAAGACAAGGAATGGAGTTTGCAAATTTAGTGAATTTTACTTCTTACTGCCATATCATATGCAAATGTTACCTGAAGACAGTGTGCAGTTTAAGAAAAATTCAGGTAGCACGTTCATAATCAATATATATGAAATATACCTTATAAATAAAATAATTAAAATAACCCAGCATCAATTTTTATAAATATGACTATAAATTTCAAAAATAATAAATGGATAAGACAATATTATGAGGAACTGCATGCATGGTTATATAACTGACAACTTAGAGGAAATAGAAAAACAAATCCTTAATAGAACACATTACAGCACACTTAATATAACTTAATATAACACACTACTGAAAAAGGAATGATAGAAATATCCTTGATACAGAAACTTAACATCATCATAGACTTTCATGACACACATACACATAAACCAGACTTCCAGGCCCAAGCAGTTTCAAAGGTGAAGTCAAACATTTGAGAGAGATACTACCTTCTACACAAACTCTTCCAGAAAACTAAAGAGGAAAAAAAATATTTCCCAAGTTATTCACAAAATTTAGTATTATCTTGGTATCAAAGCCAAAGATACTACAGGTAAAGAAACAAAACAAGAAAACAGAACAAACAAAACACCAATTATCTTTTAGAAATACAGACCTAAAGACACTAAAAATACCCTTCAAATTGAATTCAACAATAAGTCACAAAAATGGCATGATATCAAGGCTAGCAAGAGAAGGGTTGCTGTCACATGAAATCAAAGTAACCTACATAGTAACGAAAGGAAAAATCATATGACCATTCTTTTTTTATTATTAGTAATCATTTTATTCATTTATACTTTAAATGGTATCCTCCTTCCTGGTTACTCCTCCACAAACACCCCCATCCCATCCTCCCTCTTCCCCTCCCCTTTGCTTCTATGAGGGTGCTCCTCCACCCACTCACCCACTCCTGTCTCACCCCTCTAGCATCCCTCTATGCTGGGGCATCAAGCCTCTCTCTCCTCCCATTGCTGTATATGACCATTCTCATTCTGATGCTTAAAATGTATTTGATAGAAGCGAACATTCACAAGCCATTTTAGGAAGGGCAGTGATGCTCTTTCCTTTTACTTCCGGGGAGATATCTGCTGATAACAGTCTCTCTGCTGTACTACAGATCTGATTAGAGAAATCAGAATCTGAGGAGACAGAGAACATTCAGATCAGAGGGAAGCAGCACAGGATTCTGTTCATGGGTGGCATAGTTAGTCTATGTAGAGTCCCACAGAAGCCACAAAAACTAACTCAAGCTAATAAGGGAATGTACAAATACTTTAGAATAAAACCAATATAAAAAGCCAAGTACATTTATGCATAGAGACAGTAAACATTCAAAAGTGAAATAAAAATGTTACTTTTTGCCTACAGTACTCAGTGAAAAGCTGTCCCTATTGTCTCAGTCCCAGTCTTATTGGAATTGCCAATCAAATTAACACATTTACATGGATGATCATAGGGCCTGAAATAACCAGAAATAGGCGGAAAACCAGTAACAGTGAAGGCAAGAGACCCCCACACCTGGACTTGAAAAGGGTTCAGAGCTCTTATTATTGGGTTAGCATGGTTTTGGCATGAGTGATACTAAGTACACAAGGAGATCTGTCCGGGACACGGCAAAAAGACTGCATGACCAAGAAGGAGGGAGACTGAATACAGAGTGCTCTTTAAAAGCTGGTGGAAGTCACTGGATAACTATGTGCAATGAACTCAAATACTGACTCTCACTGTATATGATACACAGAAATGACCCAAAGTGGGCCACATTCCTAAATGTAAACATGTCTAAAATAATGCTCAAGAGGGTATCTTGATCTTAATGTCTAGGAAAAAAAAAAAAAACCAAACAACACAAACACACAAACCAATGACAGAACACAGCATAAGGTGTAAAAAGAAACAAGCAGTAAGATGGCCTCCATTAAAATTTAAAATCTGGCTCTTTCAAGGATAGTGTTTGGGGGGAAATCATCAGCTCTATGTTTACAGGGGAAAACTACCACAAAGCATATGCCAGGGGAAAGGTTAGCACACAGGGAACTGCATGGAGATTCTGAAAACAGTCTAACAGCACTGAATCATGGGTAATAACTGTTCACATCTCCACAAGGTCTTAAAATGCCGCTGGTGTAAGTGGGAGAACTGAATCTATAGTATTTCAGTGGCCACAGTGCTAGATAGTACCGACTGGAACACTTAACACTTAAAACTCAACAATAATCCAAACAACTCAATGGAAATCAAAAATCAAGATACATAAACTAGCATTTTACCAGAAAAGAGACAGATATTAAATACACTGATGAGAAGATGCTCAACACTATTAGTAACCACATAGATCACAAGTAAACCAGCAGGAGATAAAATGACACAATACATAGAATACTCAACATTAAAAAGCAAGACAATACCCAGTGCTGACAAGGATATGTATGCATGTAGCTACTGGGAATATAAAATGCCACTATGGTGGGTGGTTTTTTTGGTGTGTGTGTGTGTGTGTGTATGTGCATGTATGTGTAGTGTGTGTATCTGTGGGAATACTTTCTTGCCAGGGGAAGCAAGTGGATGTCAGAGTACAATTTTCTGGAGTTAGTTCTCGCCTTCTACCATGTGGGTTCCAGGGATCAAACCTTTACCCACCAAGCCGTTTTGCAGGGCCAAGGACAACTTCTTTGGAAAATAACAGTGTAACATATATCTAACTTACAATCCAGATATTATACTTGTTGATACTTACTTAAAAATGAGAGCATTGGAATGTGAGAACATGTAAATACTGACATAAGGATGTGCAAGGCAACATTAATTGGCTATGTGCTAGAAATGCCTCTTCTATCTACCAACAAGTTAAAAAGGGGTGTGTGAAGGTGAACCCAGACTCCAATATTACTCAGGAGTAAAGAGCCGTATGGTACTTTTATTAATGTCTCAACATAAAAACAAAACTCTGTGACATCACACCAATCACTGATTGTCTGCATGTGTGTGGAGGAGCCACGAGAGGATAGGTACAAAGGCACACACCCAACCTTTGGAGGTCATGTGTCTGCTCATTATCTGACTGTGGAATTGGCTTCATGCTTGTACAGTAAATTAAAATTCATCATGTTACAAGTATGTATGCTTTATTATATACAGCCATTCAACAAATCTTAACAAAACAACAACAACCCAGCAAGAAAGCCCAAAGAACACAGCAGAGAAGAGAAGAGAGAGCAGCAAAGTTAAAGCTTGTTTCTTAGAAAATACAAACAAAACAATGCCTCTGGCTAAACAAAGAGGGCTGGAAATGATGAATGCCAGGAATGGAAAGGGCATAGTGACAGTTCTGGCACACTTTAAAAACATCAAGGCATATTTTGCTTCCAAAATAAAAATATTATGATTAAGTTGGTGGCAAGGACAAAACGGACACATCCCTCCAAAGGCAAAAACTGACTCAGAGAAACAACTGAATGCTTAAATATTTCTGCATATTAACTATTCAAGAACCTTATGTAATAATTTAAGACATTTCCAGACAAGAGAAGAGAACACAACACTTAAATAACATCACTGATAAATAGTAGCATTTTCCTACACCCTCACAAAGAGGAGGTGGCTTTTTTCCTTGGTGGGGAGGGCACCACCACAGGGCTAATACTGAGTGGCTTTTTCTCGGCTGCCCCCAAATCAAGTGGTCAAAGTATGAGAGCAAGCGAGAATGAGTGTCTGTCTTTATAGCCTCACTGCAGTGACATCAGCCACTACATTCTGCTAAAGCTACTGGTGATACAGTGCAGTTCTGATGCAATGACAATGTCAAAATCAGAGGAGCCAGTGACTGCCAAGAGGCAGAAGTCACTGGCGGAGGGGAGGGGTGGCGGGGGTGGGGGGAGGCACTGCAGGAGCCGGCTGACAAAAACAGACCAGAAATCCCACAGAAACCAACGTTCAGCTGAAAGGTTCCTATGTATTTCTCAGTAGTTCAGCACACACTCAGATATTTTAAGAGGTGCCTCAATGTACTAAAGGCATGAGTTAAACAAAAACAATTTTATACTTGCAGATAAAACATTTTTCATAAAATTTAAAATGTTAAAAAATGTTTATTTATAAAATGAGAGATGCAAGAACCAGCCAACCATTTCTATTTGGTAGGTTACTGTGTGTGTGTGCATGCATTTGCGTGTCCACGGGCATGCATTTACACATGAGCACACACCTACATGTGTGTGTGTGGAGGCTGGCTATCTTCCTCAAGTGTTCTTCACCCACCTTACTTTTGAGACAAGGTCTCTCACTGAACCCAGAGTTCAATAAGACAACTCAGCTATACTATGTTGGCTAGCAACCACCAGCAATTGGTATATCTCTACTTCCCCAAAGCCGGGATTACAAGTGTACTGTGCTGAGCATGGCTTGCAAAGGAGGCATTTTACCAACTGAGGACCTCCCCAGCCAATCACTTGAACTTTTAAAACCCAAATGAGGTAAGGTCCCATACATGTGCCTGGTACCCCAGTGCTGCAGGTGTGTGTGTGTGTGTGTGTGTGTGTGTGTGTGTGTGTGTATCACAGGTAGCCTAGTCCCAGGTACAGTGAGAGACCCCATCTCAAGGGAACATGGTTAAAAGCAATAGAACTGGATTCTAAGTGTTCTCTTCTGGTCTTCACTTGCATGCACAGGTGTATGCACCCATATTCATGCATATATCACACACACAGACACACACAAAGAGAAACAGAGAGATGAGACAGACACACAGACAGAGACAGACACACACAGAGAGAGAGAGAGAGAGAGAGAGAGAGAGAGAGAGAGAGACTGAGAGAGACAGAGACCAGGCTGGCCTCAAACTCAGAGATGTTCCTGCCTCTACATCTTGAGAGCTGAGATCAAAGGTGTGTGTCACTACATTTGGCAACAGAGAAATTTTAAAACTAAAGCTCACAGAATTGGAGGTGCATTAGAACATGAAAGAGTCAGCTTCCTCTAAGTCCCAATTCTTCTATATAATTGATGATGAGAAAAAGCTCCCAGATATAGAAAGAATATGGAATTCTACCAAGGTTAAGTGGGGCAGGACACTAGAATCTATTAGCTGTGTCTTCTTTCAGTAGGAACAATGAACAGGAGAACCGACAGCATTGGTCCATAACACAGAGGACTATTGGGAGCCAGGCCAACCCAAGACTTTCTCAGAGGCATGATGAACAGCCAAAGGGGATGCTAGTTCTGAGTCCTTGCCCAGGAGCAGACTTGGGGAGATCTGGTCCAGGGCCTTCAAGGAGTTAAGATTTGGCCTCCAAAACTTCCTGCTTTCTCCCCTGAAGGGTCATGGTTATCAGCTGTGTCTGAGGTGTCCTGTGTTCTTGTTGCCAATGTGGTTTGATTTAGCTTTCTGTGGACTGTGGCCACATTCCCCCAGACATGTATGTAAGATGCTGTATTTAACAAACTTGCTAGGCATAAGCAGATGGCTCATGTAAGACCTCGTGATCTCAGCTTTCTGCCTTTACTGTTTTCTCATCCCTTTGACACCTTGCTGTTTGGGACCCTTATTCATTGGGGTTCAGGTTAAAGGACATAACAAATAGTCAAGTATTAAGTCAACATACATTTAGTTACTTAAGGATTCTCCTTCCTTCCTGGGGTTCTTCCCAGCACTGATCATTCTATTCTTTCTCAGGCACTCAGGATCTTACTCAGCTAAGCAAGGAAGGACTTATATATTTAATCCAACTCATGTTTATGCACTGAACACACAGATTCTTTTGATGGCCTTTGGTTTATATGCAGCATAATGAAGATTAAGTAGGAGCCACCTGAATACATAGATTTTTAAGAGTAGAAAATATGGTCTTGTCACTCAGTCAAATTGGAAAGACAAGATCTATACCTCTATCACTGAGATGCTAAGGCACCATGTGACTGAAGACCAAATGGGTTTATATATAGTTATTATACACACACACACACATATTTATATATTGATAAATGTGTATAACAAAAGCTGACATTGTAGCTGTAATATGTAAGTTGTATTATAATTGCTATTTTAATAGATTAGCTCACTCTTACAGATGCTGTAAATAAGGCTCAAAGAGGAAAAATAGCTGCCAAAGTTCTCACAGCTTGTTAGAAGACACAGCTCAAGCACAGAAAAGTAGCCCAGAGTTCATTTACTTTCAACCTATACTATAAAGTCTCTCAACTGTGGTAAGTAATGTTTTGTGCTTCCTTTTGTTCATGGCTCTAAAGGAAAATCAATCATAAAATGCCAAAAGTACCCTGGGAAACTTTAGCTTTTAGCTTTACAGGGAAGCATCTAGTCCAATACAACAATGACACCCTAGGACAGCCTGCTATCCCTGTGGACAAGAAAAAGTAACTCAACATCCACTAGTGAGGGAGTGATCCGCATGAGGCAATGCTCCACATGAGGCAGTGCTCCACATGAGGCAGTGCTCCACATGAG
>JADRCH010000050.1:9818632-9842429 GCA_019843965.1 Rhynchomys soricoides
TGCTCCACATGAGGCAGTGCTCCACATGAGGCAGTGCTCCACATGAGGCAGTGCTCCACATGGGACAGTGCTCCACATGAGGCAGTGCTCCACATGAGACAGTGCTCCACATGGGACAGTGTTCCACAGGCACCAAGAGGAAAGGTAAGACTGAGTTGTAACTGCAATGAACAAATCAGGTCAAGCAGGAATGATGAAATCAAGTGGTGTGCCATTCTGCCAGAACAAAACTAAACTAGATCAAGCCTGTCAACGTCCACTAGAACAAATAAATCCTTCTAAGGATCCCCCAGATTATGTCACAAGAAACAGCACACTGCACCGGGAACAGACCTGTCTGATCATTTCTGAAGAACAGAAAAGTGTTGACTGGGAGTACTCACTCCAACAAGACTGAAAAGGAGGTAAGCTCACAGCCCTCTGACTCGCCAGTTTCTCTTTCTAAAGATCCCTCTCTGCCTTAGCCTTTATTATTTCTTTCCATCTACCACATGTGTATTTGGCTTCCTGTTTCCATAACTCCTGACACGCCTCCTCTTCCTCCTCCTCCTCCTCCTCCTCCTCCTCCTTCTCTTCCTTCTCCTCTTCTTCCTCTAAACATGAACTCCTGTGGCTGTTCATATTCCTTCTGGATGTTTCCTGGCTGGTCCCAGAAGTTCTAGTAGGTTTGCTATCATCTTGATTTGCTTTCAGAAGTTTTAATATTTCCAATTAGATTTCTTCAATGACTCATTCTTCATTCAAAGTATACTGTTTAGTCTTCAACAAGCTGTGTAGTTTGTGTGTTTGTGTGTTTTTTCTTTCTTACTTACTGCAGATTTCTAGTTTTATTCTGATGGTCTGATAAGATACAAGGAATTTCTTTAATTTGTTTATATTAGTTGAAGATGGCTTTTGTGGTCTTTGTAACTATTTTAGAGAAGGTTCCATGGGCCACTGGCAAGAATGTGTATTCCCTCACTGCTGAGAGAATATTCTCTAGCTATGTGTGTAATCCAGTCCATCTATGGCATGTTAGCTCTGGAGTGTTCAGTTTTTGTTTGGAAGTCTGATGTAAACATGAGAGTTGGGTACAGAAGTTCCTCACTGTTACCACCCTGGGGCCTAGCTGACCTCTCATGCTTTTCAGTGTTTCTTTTAGAAAATTGAGAGTGCTGACACATGATGTGAAAAATGATAAAAACTGATTACATGCACTCTTGCTGAATCGTTTCCATGTGGGGAGGTGGTGGCACACGCCTTTAATCCCAGTACTCGGGAGGCAGAGGCTGGTGGATCTCTGAGTTCAAAGCTAGCCTGATCTACAGATGGAGTTCCAGAACAGTGAAGGGTGACACAGAGAAAGCTTGTCTTGAAAAACAAACAAACAAACAAACAAACAATGCAGTGGCTTTCTTTGCTTCTTTGCCATCCCTGATCCATGATTTAGGAGCCCACTTACCAACCATGACAGCTGCCACAGCAGCTTGTTTATGCCTTTAATTTACTTGCTAGACTGGTGTGTTTCTTGGAGAGGAGAGACAGTGAGGTCTTGCTCTTTAATCTAATTAGTTACTGTATCTCTTTTAACTGATGGGCTAGGGTTATTGCACTCAATGCCATTATTGAGAGTACTCTGCTATTTCCTACAGTTTCTGTGCCTCATATTCTGGTTGAATTAGCAGCAATTTTCTTCTTCCTTACCTACTAATACCAAAGGCTTTCTGTCTCACTGCGCTGAATGGATGATTTCTTCCTGGCTCTCCTCTGCCATTCCTCTTGTGAAATGTTTGTTTTCCTATGCTATCACGGGTAACACTGTCTTTGCTCTTCTGTGTGTAGTATTGCTTTTAAGTATTTTCTGCAGTACTGTTTTGGCTGTGATAAATTACCTTAATTTGTATTTATCTTCTGTTCCATTTCCATTTCCTCTCAATTTTAAGGGATAACCTTGCTGGATATAGAGATCTTAGCTGATGGTCACTTACTTTCAGGGCATGAAATAATGCTTTTCTGGGGAGAGATATTTTTTTGCTATCTGCCATTTCTGCCTTTGAATGTGACTTGGCATTTTTCCTTTATAGCTTTTAATTACCATTTGTTTTGTGTTTTTGAGATTTTGATCATGATATGTGGTAATGCAGTGGCTCTCAGCCTTCCTCATGCGGCGACCCTTTAATACAGTTCCTCATGGTGTGGTGACCCCAAACAGAAAACTATTGCATTGTTACTTCATAACTGTGATGTTGCTGTTATGAATTGTAAAGATATGATATCTGACATGCAACCCCAGTTAAAGGGTCTTTTGATCCCTCAAAGGGTCATGTGACCCACAGACAGAACCAATGTGATAGATTTTTCTCTATTTGTGCTTATTTGGGTTCAAAATACCTCTTGTGTTTGGATATCCATTTTTTTTCTCTAGGTTTGGAAAATCTTCTACTACAATTTCATTGAATAAACTGTCCCTGTCTCCAGATGTTATTTCTTCTGCTCTGTGAGTTGCTAGGTTTGTTCTTTTGAACCTATTCCAGAGGTTCTGGGAACCCAATAGTGCTCATCAGTTCACACTCCACATGTCTTAGAGTGGACTGTTGTCTGGACCTCACTTTCCACCTCCGAATCTGTTCTCCTTGGTTTCCGGACGATCCCTTCCACTGTATTTTTTATTTGATGATTTTTTTCATTTCTAGAATTTGTTTACACAGATTCTTTGATGAGCCTCAATTTCCTTTCTGAATTTTCCCCCATGATTTTGAATTTCTCCTCATGGGCCAGTTCATCTGCTATGGAAACTTTCTTGTCCAGGTCCTGATTTGATTTCACAGGCATCTACCTGAGTTCTCTTGACAGTCATCAATCCTTCTTAAAAGCAGCATTCTGACCTCTTTTTCTGAGATTTCAGTTATCGAATTATCCTTGGTATTGGTGTTTAGTGGTTGTGAGCTTGTGGAGGTGTCTTGTCTCTCTGTGTGTTCATTTGTTGTGTTTTGTGTATCTTTTGGGAGGATGTGTCCTCCAGGTTCTTTGTCCTTCTCTGTTTCCCCTCTTGTAGTTTTCTTTGTTTTACTTGGGTCCTACTGGTGAGCTGTCTTCACCTGGAGTCTTTACCTACTGATATTTAGGAAGAAGACCACTGCAGTGGCACACATAATGACCTGACAGCAGGTGCAGTGAGAACATGTAGTGGGAGACACTTGTGTTGTCAACAAAGTTCAGAGGCAGTAGGGCACTGGTACTGATTTGAGAAAATACAACTTATGTAGCATTTATTTTAGAGCCAAGGCTATTAATAGTGAATTAGTGAAATGAGCCGGCAATGGGAAAAATGGGGAAGAATGAGCAGTAACAAGACGGAACCGGTCTAACATAGGTATAATACATAATGTGCCGTAAAATATATGCGGAAACACTTTCAACTATGTACAGAGATAGGACCATGATAAGCACTTTCTGGCGAATATAAGTTTATAAACACAACAGAACAATTAAAGTAAGAAAGTAACAACAATTAAACAATAAGAATAAGCAATACAATGAAAAAGAAGGCATTATGACTGCAGGTGGAGTGAGAAGGCTCCTCCTTGCCCTGGGCTTGTCTTCCCTATCAGTATCTACAGGATGGAAAGGTGGGGAGACTAGCTGCCGGTCTTAGTAATACAGACACACTGCATCCACATGTCCTTCCTGATGAGAAGAGCATCTGCTAGATGCCCCGATCAAAGGCCTCTCTTTGTAATCTACAACCGTACTTTCTTTCCATGCACAGAGCTTTCCGTGAGGCTCTGAGAGGGTAGAACAGGCCTGTCTGCTTGTGCTGACTTTTGTCTAGCTCATCAATTGTGTTGTCATCCACAGCACACTTCCAGTGATCCGAGGCCAGTGGTCAGGGGGTAAAGACCTCTTGGCCTGAGAGTCAGGCTCCTATGCCACTTTCTGTTTTACTCTCCACTCCTTGGTTTGCTTCAGCCTTCTCTCTTTCTGCACGCTATCTCCAGTACCTGGCTATATTTCAGCCTCTCTTGGCTCTCGTGTTCTCTGCCCTTGAGAGTACTTCCTTGGTAGCTACAGCTGACTCTGACTAAGCTCAAGTAACGTGATGTGACTGGGCACTGGTGGCCTGCCTCCTGATTTGTGGGCAACAAAACAAGTCAAAACAAAACCATCCAATTAGACCAGTGGTTCTCAACCTGTGAGCTAGGACCCATTGTGAGGGATCACATATCGGATACTCTGCAAATGAGATATTTACAGTATGATTCATAACTGTAGCAAAATGACTGCTACAAAATAACAAGGAAATAATGTTACAGTCGGGGTCACCACAACAGGAGGGACTGTTTTAAAGGGTCGCAGCGTTAGGAAGGTTGAGAACCAGTGAATTAGACTCTCTCTCTCTCTCTCTAAGAAACAGGATCTTTCTAAAATAAACAAACAATAACAACAAAATCGTAACTTCTGTCCCTCGGATTGCTTGGATGTGGCTTCTAAGTTTGCCACTTACCTGCTTCTTTCTGTTTATGGATTCTGATCTACTAAACTGCATGTCTGTAGTGGCTATTTCTTATTGTCAACTTGACTATATCTGAAGTGAGTTACAATCCAGAATTAGAAGGCTCACCTGTGATCTAGATCTTGAGTCTGCAAGACACACGTTTCAGGTGTGGTGGTATGCACACCTTAGATCTGGGCCATACCTGCTGCTGGAGATCTACATAAGGACATTGGGAGGAGGAAGATTCAATCTTCTTCACGTGCGAGCCTTGTGGGACTGAGCGGCTGCTAGATCTTCGGGTTTTCATTCACAGCTGCTGCTGACTATTGTTAGGGAGCTGGACTACAGACTGTAAGTCATTAACAAATTCCCTTACTATATAGAGACTACCTATAAGTTCTGTGACTCTAGAGAACCTTGACTAATACAATGTCCTTTATTACATGAATCATCTATTTTAACATCTCATTTTGTATTATAAAATGGCATTTAAGTATAACTATAAAATATTAATCAAAACCCTAATAACAATGAAAAGGAAGACAGTAGTGCAATTAATAAATTATGTACTTCAGTACAGCCATGTTCTGACATGACTATACTAAAACACAAGGACGGGGTCAAATGTTTACACCTACTTATAATGTATATATTGAAATTTAAGAACAATAGGATAAGCAGCCCTCTATTCAAGCAAGCACCTCCAAATGTGTTACTACCATTTTGTCTTCCCCAAATGGTTCAGAAGGATACAAAGTATAATTACCCCCACTGCACCACGCAGCTGCATTTCTGGAAAACGTAGCATCAGTTAAAATGAAAACACTGTGTTTCTCTATAAGACAGTCAGGTCTTAGTATAAACCACGCACACATGTTTTTTCTCTTCACAAATGTGCCATATGTGGGACATTGGAATGGGATGCCAGCACTTGACCGTCCTTTGCTTCGCTGGTGCTTGCTGATATCTGCATTTTCTGAGAAAATCAGACCCGCCACATAATTCCAAAGTGCCCCCTAGAGGTTGGTACCATCAGGAAATGCTATTTTTGTAAAGGTCAGTGCCTTACATCGATGCCTGCCTGGGTTTGAAGAAGGTGTCTGTCTACCCACCCTGCACTCAAGGCTTCTTTTAGCTGAGAACTGGACTACACCTGGAACCCATGATTGTCCAGTAATAGATTTCCTTTAAAACCCTGTAAAAATTATCTTTGTATTAGAGAACCAGAGACAGCTGTACTGATAACCACATTCTTCTCTGTATCCAGTGCCCCTAAAAGTCCTCCTTCTGTGCCTCCTAGGTCACCAGGATCAAACTGGGAAGAAATGGTCATTTCACAAACACAGAAGTATGCTAAAGCAAGTATCTAAAGTCATTTACATACAACATTGAAGTACTTGGCTGCAGTTTTATTTGGAAGAGCATCCTCCTAATTAAATTTTGATTAGGCGCCAACTGAATAAAAGTGGTTTCTCTTTCTTGATCAATCCCACATCTAAAGTGCATGTATTTAGGGCGCAGGTCAGAAAAGAACTTAGTTTGAGAACTGAAAAAAAAAAAAAAAAGGTGATCTAAGTATTTTAAATATTTCATTAAATAGGATTGGAAGTTTATCTTTTTCACCAAACTCTTCTGTTATGACCATATAGATTCTTTGTTAAATGAGTACCAGCTTGTAAAAGCAGCAAGGTTATAGAAAAACTCTTACTTTAAATAGAGGCTACAGAGATCCTCTTTACACAGGATTTACAGCTTAGCAGAAAGTCATCATAGCTGCCCCTTGAACATACGATTGTCTCGGAGTTAAAATACCATTTAAAACAATGAATAAAGAGGATCATCCAAGAAGATGGGTCATTGGATAAAATGCTTCCCAGGTAAGCATGAAGACCTGAATTCAGATCTCTGGCATTTACTTGAGAAGCTGGGGGCAACAGTGGCCTGCATTTAATACCAGTGGTAGGAAGCAGAGACAGGGCAACTGCAGAGCAACCTGGTTCTGGGTTTAGAGACTCCACTGCAGTAAACAGAAAGCAACTGGGGCAAACACCTAATGTAAACCTCTGATCTTCACACACATGCACACAGATGCATCTATGCCTACATGGGACACACACAAATACACGCAAATGCACACATGCGCAGGAACAAAAAATAAACAACAAAAACCAACCCAAGCCTTGAATTAGTGCTTGAATATTAATTAAATTTATACACATTATAAAAGACTTTTAAAAAATCCTCCTAGAAAATTATTTAGACTTAATAAATGAAATGGCCATTTTAATAGTTAGCCAGCCTTGTTACTAATTTACAATAAAGTCTATAACACCAACCTTTTAAAGAAAATAATCTTAATGTGGTTTATTTACTCATAAATGTAATTGAGAAAAGAACCACATCCATGGATAGGTACTACACTGTGATCAAAAGCAAACACATCTGTGGGTGTAACTCAGACAGTCAATTTTCAACACAGGGATTTCTAATTTATCCAGATAAATACTGACCCTTTGTGCTTCCATATGTGAGCTGTTGTATTGAAAGTCACTCAGTGTGGCTTTAAAGCAATTGGGTACACACTCTACCTCTAAAACTATCTCTTATGGAACAATGTCACAGGCCACAATTCCTACTACCAAAAAGAAAATGCTGGTGCCGATAAACAACCTTCACACTAACTACCAGATGATCTGAAAACCTCATCAGATGACACAGCCTCCAGCCAGCACAGGGCAGCCGTGACGTGACACCTGTACTCACCTGGTGCTGGGCCGCTTCTGTAAGGCTTTGTCCAGGATGAGGGATGGGGCGCTTCTCCTCCTTTCTGCTAGTGTTTTCATTTTCTGTTGAGGAAAAAAAATCAAAATAATGACCAGCTGGCTTGTGAAGGAACTAAACGTTGGTTCTCAAATTCAGCAAAATTTCATGTTGACCATCAAAGAGTCTACAATTTCCATTATGGATTGATGTGAGGCACAGGCAGTTTTTACTGCCAGGGAATTAAAAAAACAAAAAACAAAAAAACAACAACCTATCATAGCCTTTTGTCAATATGCTCAATGCGAGGTCAGTGGTTCTCAACCTTACTAAGGCCGCAACCTTTCACTGCAGTTCCTCATGTTGTGGTGACCCCAACCATAACATTATTTTCATTGCTACTTCTCAGTTGTAACTTTGCTGCTCAAATGAACCTGTAATGTAAATATCTGATATACGGGATATTTGATACACAAACCGTGTGCAAAGTTCTTAACCCACCCCCTCCCCAAGGGTCAGAATCCACAGGTTGAGAACTGCTGTACTAGACAGACATGAATCTTTTTATTTATATTCTAAAATAAATTTGAATATATTCAAATCAAATTTGATTGATTTGATTGATTCCATTTCATGGTGACCACGTGTTCTCAACTAAGCTTCAGTGGAAGAGAAGATCTGGAGAGGTCAAATAAAGGGACAGAGAAGCAGTTAAAATCCAAGACCATAGTAACTAGGACCTTTTTTTTTTTACAAGATTTATTTATTTTATGTATATGAGTATTTGGTGGCATGTACCTATTGTATACCATGTGCTTGTAGTACTGGTGGAGGCCAGAAGAGGGCCTCAGATCCCCTGGAACTGGGTTACAGGAGGTTGTGAGTCACCTTGTCAGTGCTGAGAATGGAATCCCAGTCCTCTGCAAGAGCATCAAGAATCCTTAACCACTGAGTCATCTCTCCACCGCAGCAACAGACTCTTAATAGACATGTAACCGACTATTTATTTTACATTCAAATATTCACACACGGGTACTTTCTTCAACTCTTAAGAAAAACCCATTCTCTATCTAGGTAATTGATAGGGAGTAAGATAGGCTCGATACTTCATAGTTCTCTATTTTTAATAACTGAAAATTTTATGGTGAATAACAATCTATTCAACCTGAGTTATCCGGATAATTATTCTCTAATTAAAGAACATATATGTTAATAGCTGTGGATACAGTCAGGGAGCCTGCTTCCAGAGATTGGTGAGCAAGGCTAACAGAAATCACCAACAGCCATGATTAAACTTCAGGCCACACGACAAAAGCCACACTTCCTGCTATATCCTCTGCCCGGCCTCTAAGATCTGACTTACCTAAGAGCATGGAACACCCCTGTTTGGGAACCGGAATGGCTGTTGTAGTAACCATACAAAACTAACTAGCTGGCTCAGGGCCAGCATCTCACTGTGTGTCACAAAAGAATTAACCCTCTCTTAGCCAGTAAATAAAGCTTAAGATACTACCGCAGGGGCAGAAGAATCATCATTTAGTTGGACGATACACTTTTAGTGCAATTCTTACTCCCAACATTCGTCATGTTCACAGGGATTTCTCAAATGACTGCAGTCACCGCTACTCTGGCCTCATTACTGGGGCTACTTCACCAATCCTTTGTCTCCTATGTGGATGCTCCATCCTTATAGCTCTCAAACACATCTGACGCTGCAGCTGAAGCGGTTACACAGAACAATAAAGACCAAGACACAAATGGGTTAAGAAATGGAGACTACCAGACTCCTAGGCCAGGCATCATGGACAGTGAATCAGTAACAGGCTCCAGGTTACCAAGCGAAACAGTCTACATGGTGCGTATTTGGTGCCTTCCTCACAGGAATAGCACATAGATTCTCAACCATAGCAATTAACAACTTAGTTCATATATCTCAGCATTCAAAGCCCATCTCACAGTCTCCATTAGTCATATCAATCTGACATCAAAAGGCTGCAAAGACTGTCTTCCTGCATGAGCAACCTCAGTACTAGAAGGCTGGGTTGATTTTACTAAAAAAGGTACAGGTTATTAATATCATCAAAGCTGTTTCAGACCTTTTTTTTTTTTCCAGGATTCCATTTCTTCTGGCTTTGTCTTGACCCCCTTTGGCCTCCCCATCTGGCCTCCTTTCACTCATTTTTGTTATCGTGAAATTTGAAATGTGAGCAATCCTGCTGTCCCTACTGGAGGGAGTCTCTTGCCACCTGTGTGACCTTCAGGACCTGCTGACCTTCTCTGTGGGGTGGGCCCCTCTGGGGACTCTCCCATCACTATCAGCAGACTTAAGTTCTAGAGTAGTCCCTCATTTGTACATGATTTCTAATTCTGAACTCTGCACTTCGGGCTGATCAAGAATTTGGAAAGAATTGAGAGAGCCTTAAAATGGGAAGAAAAGAACACACACACACACATCCCCAAAACAACAAACAAAAGACCCAAACCCCATTACAACGAGCTTCTTTATTTGGAAATAAATGTTCCCATGTTAGTGCAGCACTGTGACACATAGGACATGAGCATCCGTGTTAAAGACAAAGCAGGGTGGAATGGGAAAGGCACGTGGGACGAGATTCAAGGGTGACCTGGGCTAATGTGTATTCTCAAATCCCAGAAAAGCTGGGAGCTAATTTTCTCACAGAATTTCAAAGATTCTGAAATGGGATTCTTTAAAAATCCAATGTTTAAGAAATCATCTGATTTAAGAACATTTTCCTGAGAGTTATAAAACGTGAACATGGGTAATTAAAAACAAAACAAAAAAACCAAAACAGTGTCACGTGTTCCTTTGTAAAGGTTTTTTTGGGTTTTTTTTTTTTTTTTTGTTTTCAAGACAGGGTTTCTCTGTATAGCCCTGGCTGTCCTGGAACTCACTCTGTAAACCAGGCTAGCCTCGAACTCAGAAATCCACCTGCCTCTGCCTCCCAAGTGCTGGGATTAAAGGCGTGCGCCACCACTGCCTGGTGTAAAGGTATTTTTAAATACTTTTTTTTTTTCATGGAAACCACATGAAGACACAATGATTAAATTATATTTTATCCATCTCATCCAGTTAGATTCATACTGAAGGAGATGCAATGAAATTACAGTGCAAATACCACTATTGACTGAAGTCTTAGGTCATACTCAGACTTTATGCCTAACAAAGTCATACAAGCCAAGACAATCCGATCCCGTCTATGGCTTTCTACTGTCTAGGAAACAAGAACATTTGAACTACAGTTTCTTAGGCCATTTGACGTTATTATTTCAGATATTTTACCTGGATTTGAAAAAAGGAAAGAAAAAGAAAAAGCATCATAAGAACCATTTACAATTCACAGGATTCACTTTGCCCACAGTTAATCAAAGCCTCAGGGGTGGCTGATATAACTGAAACCACACTGCATTTGGTGTTATTTAATTCAGGTCTCTGTCGCTTATGCGTGAAAGCCAAAGGCCTATTGGGACTCTGACATGAAGCCACTGATCTTCACTCAGGCAATAAGGCCTCGGCCTTTCTCCTTGCTTGTAAGGACATGGACTTTGACAGGCTGGAAGAAGACAAGACCAGACTCTTTTGTAAATGTATAGTAGGGCCAGCTTGTCAGGTCAGGCTGCACTAGGCCAGCAACGTTTACAGCTGTTCTAAGGTTAATTATGGCTCTTGGTTTTATGAGCAAACTACAAACAGGGTATGTTTTGTTAAATTACAAATTCCTATCCGGTTTCTTACTATTTTCTTCTTTTTTCCTGAATTTTAAGTGTTTGATGTTTAGAGCAAGGTGACATCATAGTGGATGGAAGTTGGGAAGGAAATTTTTTTTTAAAAGCATGCCTTTTATCTTAAAAAAATAAAGATTTTTCAAAGAGAAAAAAGGTAGTAATCCTTTTTAAAAATGCATAAACTATACATTAAAAATCAATTGTATACATCTTTTGGAAATGAGCTTCATATGGTACCATTTATCCAGTGCGAAGCAGCTCCAAAATTAACAAGAATTTCGGGTGTGCTAAAAATCAAACAAACATGAAATAGTATTTTCTGTCTATGCCAATATCCCCAAATAGGATAAGCTCTTAAAGGAAGCTGTAATAGGAAATAATGACCACATTTTCAAACCAGTTTCTCTTTGCAAACAGCCACTTACTCGATAAGCTTAGGAGACACATCAGGGAAAAATGAAAGCTCTGATTTTTATGCTGCCTCCTCTGAAGCTATATTTAGCTTGGCAGGTCAAAAGAACTATTCCACCCAACAGCAAATGGACAGAGGTCGGAACTGCAGATGAGAATGGAAAGCATGTAATTCATGTTTTGGTTTGTATTTCAAAAATAACTCAAAGCTTCAGCGATGCTTCCCACCCTAAGACATCGCCATCAGCGGAATCCGTCGGACATCCGACTCTCGGTGTTCCCACCTCAATGAATGTACTCTGCAAATGTTGCACAGCCTTTGTTGTGACATCTGTCTGCCCCTTTCCAGACAACAGGGACTACCTTTTCTTCCAAATGGGCCCACTTTCTTCAGCAATTGTTTATTGAAACTCAACTTTGCATTCCCAAGCTTAGTGTAACATCAGCATAAACTACAGTCAATAAAGAGCAGAGGGAATAGTGTGAATTTTAAAGCCTGGCCATTCACCACATCAAAACTAATGCAAACACACACACACACACACACACACACACACACACACACACACACAAATGCCCACGCGTGGCGCACACACCTGTAACCCCTGCACTTGACGGCCACAATAGGAAGATGGCTCTGAGTTAGAAGCTAGCCTAGGCTACGCAGTGAGATCCCAATGGGAAGAAGGAAAGAAAGAGGAAGGAAGGAATGATATTAACAGATTCTGTGAGGTGGGGGCATCTGGGAAGGAACTAGACAGCAAACTGCACTCCTGTCCAGGGGAAACTATCCTTCCCACACCCTGTTGTCATCACTTCCTGCATCTTGGTAAATATCTGTCCAAAGATTAGCAAGAACTTATTAGCCATCAAGACACTGTGCCAGGATAACTGGATAACAACACGCAAAGAAATGAAGTTGGGTCTGTAGCTCATGCCACATAACAATGGACTCATAACAATTCACCCCTGATGAGAAGCAGGGGTGAATATAAAAACCCTACAAAGTACAGGCTATCTTGGCCACTTTCAATGAGACAGCCAGTTGCTTCTTCATGTAACACTGCAAACACAGGCAACAAAAGAACAAACCCGGTAGACTATGCACGTTAACACTGAATACTTGCACAGAATGGAGACCTTTTGTAAACCATACCTATGTTAAGTGACTCATATCTAGAATACATAAATAGCTATTAGAACTCAGTCATAGAAGCCAATTACCCAAGTGGAAAAAAGGTGAAAGATATGATTTCTGGAAAGACATGAACACACATGAAAAACTGTTCAACATCATTAGCCACCAGGGAAATAAAAGCCACAATGAGCTACTGCTTTAGAAGATGGTAATACTAAGAAAGGCAGTTTCTGTTTACAGAGACACAGGACTCTTACACATCGCTATCTCGTTCCAAGTTGGGTCCGTTACTCTCAAAGAGAGTACAAAGTCCCACAAATGGTTTACCAGCTCTTCCATGTGTATGATCCTGCAATTCACGCCAAGGTATATCCCCCTCGAGAGAAACGAAGACATAATGATCACGCAAAGTCTTGCGCCCCAACATCCACAGCAGAGTCATGGAAACAAGCATGATTGAGAAGAAATAAGTGTAAAGCCATATGCTACATAGGAAATATTACTTGGTAATGAAAGAAGTACTAATAGGTAGTATCACATGACATGCCTGAAGCTTGAAAACATTATGCCTATTTAGGGAAAATTAGTCACAAAGGACCATACAGTATGGATTCCACTTATAGAAGCTGTTCAGAACAAAAGATTCGACAGAAACAAACTGTAGATTAGTGCTTGTCCCGAGCTTGGGAAGGTGGGGCACTAGATGACTCAGTTGTGGCGGTTCTTTATGAGGTAATCAAGGTGCCCTATAGCTGCTTGTATTATGAATGCTAATCACGCTCCCCCAGAAACTGTTCCTAAGAGAGTGACGCAGGTAGCTTCTGGGAACCTGCCCCCAGTTGGTTCTGATTGATAAATAAAGATGCCAGCAGACAATGGCTAGGAAGGGCAGACGGAGGCGGGGCTTTTAGGATTCCTGGACTTGGGACAGAGAGGAGGGAGGAAGGAGAGCTGCCATGCCAGGAGCAGTGGAGGAGAGGAGACGCCATGCTGGAGAATAGTGGAGGGGGGATAGCCACTATGTGAAGGAACCGGGAGTGTGTGGCCCAGAGGGCTGCCCAATTGGGTCCGGGGCAGCCAATTTAGGATGTGATAACTTAGAATTATCGATGGGAGGTGGTTTAACCGCATGGAGGTTAGGAAGTGTCCCAGCTATTGCCTTGTTTAAGGCATACCACAATATAAAGGCTGAGTGTGTGTGTATGTGTGTGTGTGTGTGTGTGTGTGTGTGTCTCTTTCATTCAGGAACCAAAACCATTGAGGCAGGTAGCAAACACACCCGACAGGACTTATATATAAAATATATTGCTACAGTGCCCGAAGACCAAAGCATAATTAAAGAACCAATCTAGAAATCAGTGACTGTGCACTTGAAGCAGGTGAACTGTACAGTATTTCAATTGTGTGCTTAATAAAGAAAAAAAATCAAAATATCTAACTACCTGTCCACTAAACCACTGGGCTCTATCTCAGCAAACTCATTTCTGACCAGAAGTTAGAATATTCTAACAGCCATCCAATGTACACTAAGTGGACATGTAAAACTGACTTCTGTTTGTATGGGAGCAGGAGAGAGCTCAGTGGCTCTGTATGAAACTCTGGGACTAGCCTGACTACTTGTTAGGGTTTGCTGTCAGCCACTCCTTTAGGTGTCCGCATGGCAAATCATCAGAGGTTACTAGGTAGGAGTGGGTACCATTACCAACACAAGACTCTCCGGTGGCAAGTGTACCTACATAGGGAAAAAGGTTGATAAGCAGCAGCTGAAGAACAAGCTGGCTTTTTCATCAACTCAGAGAACATTTTATTAATTTTTTTGGCCCAGAATTTTTTTTGTTTTATTGCTTAAAACGATATATTCAGTAAAGGGAGGAATAAAATACACTTCCCTCTAGTGTTTTCCAGGAAATGATGCTGGGTCATTAAAAAGTGTTTTTCTTCTCTTAAAAAGTTATTTAATTTCAATATTTTAAAAATCGTTAAATCTGCCTCCATTTCCTTCCCTGTAACTCTTCCTTTGCCCTAACACTATTTTTTCTCACCATCATGTGCAAAACAAAAATAAACAGAGAAAACCTCCACTGAATTCACTTAGTGCTGCCTGTGGATGAATTCAGGACCACCTGCTGGAGATGGGCAGCAACTCAAGGAAAGAGACCCAACCCTCCAGCAGCCTTCCGTTGCCAATAGCTCCTCAGCTTGGAGGAGATGACAGACCCATCCATAGTTGGATTTTGTCTGACTTGATCTTGTGCATAGAGTCACAGCTGCTCCGAGATCATGTGTAACATGTCTAGAAAACTCCGGGGTTTTTTGTTTGTTTGTTTGTTTTTTCTGCAGTCATCTACCATCTCTGGCTTTTATAATCTTTTTCTCCCTCTTCCAAGTTGATCCCTGAGGCTTGGGAAGAAGGGGTATTATACAGATGTCCCATTCTGGGCTCGCTACTCCAGATTTCATTCTCTGCATGTTGACCATCTGGAGGCCTCTGTGCTGTCATTACCACAGAAAGAAGGTTCTCTGATGAGGGCCGAGTCATGCACTAACTCTCTGATGTAGTGTAGGGTGAGCATGAAGAAGACAGTCTGAAACAATGTTCACCTAGCAGGATAACACTAGTAGAGTTTCTACTAAGACCTACGACTTACCCACTCCTAAGTCCATGGGACAGTTCAAGGAACCAGACATGAGTCTCATTTTGCAGGGGGCAGGCCTTAAATTCAATCAGAAAATGGTTGGTTACCCATAACACTCATGCTGCAATTGCACTAGTGGGCGTGTGTTGTCAGGCTGGTCACCATTGTAATTCACAAGGTTCCCAGTGGGGCAGAGCTGATGATTGCTTCTGTCTTCTTTAGTGTCCACAGCACCCACCAGCACTGTGAAAGCTAGCCAGGAGGGACAGTCCTTCCTGGCCAGTATCAGCTTCACTCCTCCACGCTCTCCGACTCCAGTATGTAGTGTCTTTGGCAATAAGATCTTATCACCATGTTCTGGAGGGTAACCAGGAGCAACTGCAATAGTCACTATGTTTTGGGTTTTTAGGGGTGGTGGTGGTGGTGATGGTGTCTATAGGACCTTACTATCAACAACTCATAAAAGGGAATGACATATCTGGCACCAGGCTTTTAATTTGCTAGCTGATTCTGTCTAGGGGAGGCATTGCTCCCTTAGTATAGGGTAACTCCACTTAAACTCTTTGGAAATCTATGTTTATATGGAAAGAAGTGTCTATGGTAGTAAGTCTCCACAGGGCTTTTTCAAAGGCCTATAGAGGGAACCCTGTCTCTGCAAAAGCCCATCTTACCTATAGATTCTCATTAGAATTTTAGTCAAATGGCCACCAAGTGCTATGGCCCTGATTCATTCACCTCACACCCGAGTCCAAATCTGGCATTCTTAGCCTTCCCCATAAGTGAACATAAATAAATACTATCAAAAGAAAGGGTAAGATGGAAGATTTAAGTCGGAGGTGAACTGTAACTTTTCATGATTTGTTTACATTTAAACATGTTACAATTAAACACTTCAAACTTCACAGAAATGGTGCTAACATCACCCTTGAGCTTTGAAAGTAAACAAGAACAACATTCAAAAGAGAGATTTGAGGGAATCGTTTAAAGAACTACAGATTTGCGCAGCTACAAAAATACTGGATCAAGTTTACAAACCAGCTTGCTCAAATTTGACTACTAATCCTTTTGTGATAAGTCTGAGCGACTCAGCGAGCAGTGAAGTCTCTCTCGTTCCCTGCGTGCCTGCAGTATTTATTTGTGGAGACATACTCAAGTCATTGCACAATTATAGTTCAAAAACATTGGCCCTGCAGTGGGAAAAGAATTATTTTTAATCTTGCACCTTGCTTCTGGATCCTACTATCACAACAAGATTTTGAGCGCTGGCTGAGCTGATACTTCCAGCTATTGTCCGTTCAGTCTGTGCTAAGTATAATGGTCTATCTATTCATAAACAGTCCTGTCCAGAATCAGTCTGAACACTGGGCTCAACCAAACATTACAATAAAGACTACTCTTGGCTTTGTCATTTCTTCAAAATCACTATTTTTGAACAACAACAAATCAAGAGTCTACATAATGTAGCAGATATTGGGCCCTACTTCCATGACATGATTTCTCAGATTCTATCTAAATTCGACCTAATTCCTGCCCTATCTCTCTGTGTGCATATATAAGAAATTCCTGAACCGAAAAGTACTGTGGTGATGGAGCACACATACAAGACTTACAGTAGTGTCTATAAATGAGAGAGCATCACACCATCCCTAACACATTCTTTGTTCCTCTGCCTCCATCTCTACCCACAATGCATTCTGTCCTATCATCACGATGGGCTTTTGAACTGGCTGGACTGTGGTCTCTATCAAAGCCACCAGCTTCAATCTCTGGCCATGCTTCCCTTTCCAAGGCAGCACTCAAGTACACAGGTTGACCATCAACGCTCTCTGCCTTAGAGCAAGGTTCTGCTATAGTTTTTCACATTGTGGCCAATACAAAATGGTGTTATTCATATAGTCATGACAGTCTATGATAAACACAGGTACCATCTGGCTATCCCAATACCCACCTGTCTGAGGGCCAAGGGCAATGACTGGGAAGCTCTGCCTTTTAGTCTTTCATTTTCCACACTCAGAGGAAAAAGGTATGATCAATGGAAACACATCAGGGCATGTTTGGACTTAGATATGGTATCATCTAGTAGTGTTCTGATCCACAGTCACGTGTAAAATGGCCACAAGAGAGGGAGAAGAGGGAATACTGGGCTCTCCTTGCTGTAATTGAGGTCCCAGGCAAATCAGGAAAGCACAGGCTGTGGAGAAGTTGGGTTTTCCAGATCTTGATATGTGAGCTGACATGGTGAAACATACCTTCCATTCCCACAGTCCTCTTGAGTGACCAGACATCTAAAAACAGCTTTTATGTCCAGTTATGCCGTGTGACAGGTGTCTGTCAAAATTAGGTCAGGACTGCTCAGCTCACTACTGACACGCAGCGCTGATGGGGCTGCCTCTGCTGTTGGCTGGATGTTTCTAAGCTAAACTTGTCCTGAAGAAAATAAGGCTGAGACGAAATTTAAAAATAAACCGGGCTGTGCTGCCTACAAGCAGCATTGGGGTGGAAGGCAGAAGTCAGTGGGACCCTTTCTGCTTTCCCCCTCTCCCGATTGTGGCAGAGCCTTCCATACAAGAACAAACTAAAGATTACCCTACCCTAGTTTCAGACAAACATTAGAGTTGTGACTACCATAGAAAGCCTGCCTCTGTATGTGTCTACTTTTCCTACAGTACAAGTTTATTTTAGGTGTACTTTAGACATGAGGGGTGTATTTCAAGACACTTCACTGAGTAACAAAATTATGTATGCGTATGTATACACACACGTGTGTCTTCAAAGTACTATATATAAATGGCATGAGTGTATGTCCATATATATGTCTGTACACCTGACTTTATACAGCTATTTTTGGAGTACTTAATAGTTAGTAATAAATGTTACTGGCCACAAAGGCTGAAAAACAAAGTGAGCTATATAATTACATGTCTCCAGTAAGTTGTGTATGATGTAGACACATGATGCATTTACAATCAATCAATCAATCAATCAATCAATCCAACACATCCTGACAAGGTCAAGAGCCATGAAAGAATCTAGACTCCTCAGTTATTAATAGGGAGGGATTCCTTTCCAGCTTTCTTGCTTCTCTTCAGTCACTAAATGTGTTGCAGTTTGTCTCACAGACTCCACTAATCTTTAACTCAAGAGAATACTAAAGTCTCTGGGAGCAAGCCTTGCCTCACTGAAATCTTCATTTCAAAACTGATGATGTTTCTCACTGCACGGATGCTGTAGGTGTCTATGGGTTGTGCGTTGTAACTGCCCATTTTCATCCCTGACACTCACCTTCAAATTTAACTGAGACTGGAGAGATTGCTCAATGGCTAAGTGCTTATGCTGTAAGAATGAGGACCTGTGTCTGGATCCTCAGCAATCACGTAGAAAGAGGAGCACAGCTGTGTGTGCAGCCCTAGCATTGGGACCAGCAGATCCTGTGAGCTCCCTGCCTGGCCAGTCTATCTGCTCAATAGAAAAACAAGCTTTGGGATCAGTGAGAGACACTATCTCAAGGTAGCAGAAAGCCATCAAGGAAGACTTCTAATATCTTGTTCTAACCTCTGCATGTAAACACACACACTTTTAAATAAATGAATGCAAATAATAGATGCCTCATTTTATATCTGACTGATTTTATCAATACATGAACTTTTAGAGCCACAAAAGTTAAGATTTTTTGCTATGTTAGAATGCAGTATTGGGCTACATTTGAATTACCCCTGGATAGTAAAAAACAAACCTCAGACTCAAGATTTCTAAGTTTACTGATGTAACTTTCAGTGACATTTTCCACATATCACTTTCCACAGTGGGAGTTATCAGAGACACAGGAGTTGGCACATCTACACAGAACTTCTAATTGTAGTCTTGAGTCTACATGCAGGATATGCCGAGCTTTCCAATGGTAGGCAAGGCTGAGCTACCAACATGGAGATTCAGCTTGGCTGAGCAGCTCCTGAAATCTGTCTTCCTTCTATGAAACACCAGAAAGGGGCAGACATCAAGGCACAAAACCTAGTGAGCTACCAAAATAAGAAGGCTCATGATAGCTGCATCAGGGGTCACTATTAGTCAGTGTTCACTTAACATTACCTAGGGGCCACCATGACTACAGCAAAGAATCTTTCCCAGTTGGTTTTGTGCAATTTAGTTTGTGAGTAACACCAGAGAAGGGCTCAGTAGGACATAGTTTTAAGCATGGGCTTGCTTTTCTCAGTACTGAAGAATAAAACTAAAGCCTACTATTAAGACACTTCATTCAAGGCTGAGTGCCACACATAAACTCGGCATGGCTAAAGTAGTCACCTCTTGGCGCATGGTGGTGGTGGTGCTGCTGGTGGTGCTGCTGCTGGTGTTCTACCACCAAATGCTATAAACAGATTCAGATCCAGAAAATTCACAAAGAAGAGACAGTAGAGTTCATAACAGCAGCTGCGACATTTGAGATGTCACAACTACTTTCAAGTTATTTTACTCTGACTGTTCTTCTATGCCTATAAATCTCTTTCCTATCCCAATACACACTGCCCCCATTAAAAGGTTGTTAATTATCAAGGGAAGGCCAAGGGTCAGTGTGCTCGAGTCTGACACAAGCCATTCCTAACACCGACATGGCTCTAATATGGACTCCCACTGTACCAGGGATCTGAAGGACAAATATGGACATCCCCCAAGAACGCAGTATTCCAGAAGAATTTAAATTGTCATCTGCATGCTGCAACCACTACACAAATTTACTGAATGTTTTTCTGGAGACCCCCAACGACAGGAACTCTATTGTCTAGAGTAGACAACATTTTCTCTAAAAAAATCACCATATCCTATGTGTAGCAAATAAAGGCAAGCTTTTCAGCTAGGTAATTCTTGAGGTTAAGACAATAAATAAAGCTACAAAACAAAGAGACTGACTTCTATAGCACACCTACAGGCTAGCTGCTCAAACAGATCTACCCTAGGACCTCTAGATTTAATTTAATTTACCCTTTCTGAAATCCTCTTTTAATGTATGAGTCCTGTCCTTTACAGAGTTAAAGGGCAATTTAAACAGGCCTTCCCTTCAACAGCTCAGCGCTGAATGGTCTGTCGGATGACTTGCATTTGTTCAAATCAGGATTGAATTTTAATGATCCATTTAATAACACAATTTAATAATTGTTTTGTTGCTGTTTTAAAGCTCTCCCTCTAAACCTGATGCCCAATATTGTAACCACTGAGTAAACACCACTATATAAATTTAAATTCTGGCTGGAGAGATGGCTCAGTGGTTAAGAGCACTGGTTACTCTTCCAGAGGTCCTGAGTTCAATTCCCAGCAACCACATGGTGGCTCACAACCATCTATAGGGGGATCCAATGCACTCTTCAGGCAGGTGGATGTATATGCAGAGCACTCATACATTAAATAAATAAAATAAAAAATATATATAGTAAAAAATAAAGATTTATAAAAAATTTAAATTCAAGTTAATTATGATAAAATCAAATTAAAGAAAAAAAAAGCAAGTTAGATTTCACCCAATGAAGAACTTTTGTTCTTAGAAAAACAGGGCCAAAGAAATAAAAATACAGGTCATAGACAGAGAGGAAATATTTTGCAAATCACATACCCAATAAGGGATTTGAAGCCAGAATGTATAAAGTACTCTCAAACTTCAGTAATAAAAAAAGCTCACAGCCCAGTGAAAGCTGGCAAGGTATTTAAAATAGATAATTAACCAGAGATAATATGTGGGTGGTAAATATAAGACCACTGAGGATGTGCAAATCCAGATGAAGAGGTACTACTGCACCACACCCTTGAGGATGACTAACCCAAAGCCAGATGCTAACAGGTGTTGGTGAGCATGTGTGGAACGGGATTATCCTACACTGCTATTGGAACTATGAAATCACTTAAGAGTCCAGTGTATGGCTAAATATGACCCGTCAATCCATGCCTAAATATTTACCCCCCGCCCCCAAGCATAGGTCCATGCAGAGTCTCATGTGAATGAAGGGTCTCAACATCTTCACTTGTAACAGCCAAGAAGCAGAAGCAATCTAAATGCCAGATGAATGGATAAGTGTACCATAGACTGAGCATCCCTAGTTCCCGACCCTGGTATCCAAAACTGCCTCAAACTCTGAAACTTTCTGCTTGCTGATATAAGACATAAGAAGAACATTCTGTGCCACATTTCCCGTGATTGGTTGAGGTTGAAATACAGGTGCACCAAAAACAACGAACAAAATGATCTTTAGATTATGCATGTAAGAGACGTGAACTAATCTTGTATTGAGAGTTGAATACCAGCCATGAGGCATCTCATTTTGTATAACCAAACAACTCAAAACCTAAAGTATATAAAATCTGAAACCCCCATGCTATGATATTCAATCTTTTTCAGCTCATCAATGAAAGGCACGGACACATACAAATAACCATAGGTGGATTTGAAAGTTATATCTAGTGAAAGGAAGGCAAACATTGAAATAAAAATAAAAGATTTCACTTCTATAAGCTGAAAATGCACACTTAATCTAAAACATAAAGCAGGTGGCTTCTTGGGAAGATCCACATTTTCTAAGTGCATACTTATATCAGACCTTAGATTTATAAATTCTAAATATGTGAGGTTGTTGTCTATCAATTAAACTTCAAGAGGGATGTTAAAATCTTCAGGGTAGCAGCCACATTTCAGGAGCTGCACAGGCACCTGTGGTTACCAGCTACCAGACACTGAGGATGATTAAACTTCATCACCTGACCACGTCCCACTTTAAAAAAAAAAATTGCTCCAGACAAGGATGCAGGAAACTACAGGATATGTTCATTTAGTTGCTATTGTATGTGTGTATGATGGTATATGGTGTGTGCATGTGCACACACACACCCCCATGTGCTGTGTGTGTGTAGGCCAGAGGACAACTTGGTGGGATTAGTTCTCTCCTTCTGTGTTAGCGTGGGTTCTGACCATCAGACTCAGGTTCCCAGGCTTGCTCAGCAAGTGCATTTACCTGATGATCTGTTCTACTGGCCCCCACTACATGTTCTTATACATAAAATTCTACTGGAGAACAGTCAGGGCTGCTCACTTATGAAGTGTCCATTCTATTTCTGAGCTGTAGCAGAAGAACTAAGCAGAGACCATAAGAATTTACTACCTGTTTCCTTAAGGGTTGGTGATCTTTCTCTTAAAGATAAATTCTAAGGACAGGGGCCACATTTCTCCTGCCCTTTGTTTTTCATGACCCAAGGAATGCTTATGAAGCAACTAACATATAGCAGCCCCCACTCTAGCCTTCAGGACACAGTTGGGAGGGGGACAGGTAATGGGAAAGAAACAAGCAGAGGAGAAAATGCCAAGTACAATGCTAAGACAACCAATAAGGTGGAGGACTCAGAGCGCATGACTGGAGGTGGCTTCCATTTACACAGGAAGGAAGGAGAGAGAGGAGAAGAGAAGAGAAGAGAAGAGAAGAGGAGAGAGAGAGAGAGAGAGAGAGAGAGAGAGAGAGCGCTCTAGAAGTCCCAAGATTTGCACAAGATGAAGAAAAACAACAAGCAACAACTCTTTGGGCAGACATGAAGGGAATAACACCAATGCCTCAAAATAGGAATGAACTTGACTTAGTGTATGAAAATGAAGGCCCATGAGGCTGAAGAACATACAAAAGTGGGGGCGGGTTGGGGTGGGATAAAGGAATGGGAGAAGTAGAAAGGACCAAGGAAAAGTATCCTCATTTTACTAGACATGCAAAGTGAATCTCCTTCAGAACTGCAAGCAAATGAATGTCATCATCAATTCAAATGAAAAAGAAAGAGAGAGAGAGAGAAAGAGAGAGAGAGAGAGAGAGAGAGAGAGAGAAAGAAAGAAAGAAAGAAAGAAAGAAAGAAAGAAAGACCCACCACCCATTCTGGCACTGCTAAATGCAGATGGGTCCCAGAACGACAGGAAGGTGTCAGAGGGATTTTTCTGCAAAGGCACAGGTTAGAGACGGGTACCAGGCAGCTTGGACTGCAATGGAAGCTGTATAGGATGGAGTGGAGAAGTTCAGGACACTTTGGAAGGGTGGTAGCTGTTGAGGCAGATTGGCTGTTGCAGACTGAGGAAAGGTGTTGAAAACCCATCCTACATGACGGGCTTGAGTAACCCGGAACACGAGAGTTGAGAATTACAAACCTGGGAAAATGCACTCCAAGGGCTAACATTATCACGCCTATGTGCCATCATACATTCCATTTTCTCAATAATCGTGGGGAGTAGAAGATGGATGTGGTAATGTACTAGCTCTTGATGTTTTATAACGAAGGACACCATCCTAGAGATAGTGGCTGTGCAGAGAGAACAGAGCATAGGAAAAAGGACACAGCCTCCCTTCCGTTTTGGGACAAGTGAGGCTTGAAAATGATAAAGCTACTCTTTAAGGCTCCCTTCCCTCCCCTCTGCCCCTTGCTATCATACTTAATCAGCCTCGGGGGCGGGGCCACAGTCTTTAAGAAAACAAATACTTGATTCTTTCCAATTCCTTAGGTTTACGAAACCAAAATGCTTTAAATCTATGCCAACTGCCTAATGTTCGTCTACCATCCTAAATTAAGCATGACATCCTGACAATTTCACGTTTTGTTTGGAAAAACTGGATTACACACACACCCCAC
>JADRCH010000050.1:9849881-9888376 GCA_019843965.1 Rhynchomys soricoides
AAAGAAAGAAAGAAAGAAAGAAAGAAAGAAAGAAAGAAAGAAAGAAAATTTTAAGAGGGGAGATGCTTGGAACTGAAACTAGAAAAATAATTTGGGGCAAGAATGGGAAGGATTGTGGATTCTAAAAAATATAGACACTGATTTTTTAGGAAATGTGGAAGGAGACTGACATCTGTGGAGTCCCTATCTATGTTAGGTAGACTGCATATACATCACACATAATCTTTAGTGATGACAAGGAGGTAGAATTATGATCCTTTTAAAGAATAGAATCATGTACAAGTGTGTGGGTCTATGTGACTACGGCTGCCAGGGTTCGTGGATGCCAGAGGCATTGATTCCCCTGGAGCTGGAGTTAGTAATTATAAGTTATAGTGAGAGAATTGGAATTTGAATCCAAATATGATAGATTCCCAAACCTGATCAGATTTAAAATATGGAATATCAGAAGCACCACAGTAATGCTCATATGTAATCACTTAGTGGGACATAACTTTGCAGGATGGACCTAGAACCTTGGGCATTAAACACTATAGTAAACATTTGTCGTTCTGTCACAGACTTCAAGACTCTTCTAATGCCTTGCAATTTTTATGCTTGTTACATAAAATAACAGTTTGGTACTAAGGGGTATTGAAGTACCTATCAAAGTCTATGTAGCTAGGAAATGCAAGAGCCAGCAACAAATGTGGGAGCCAAAGTCCATATTTTCGTCACTAAATCTGATGGTACTTACTGTTTTCTTTTTGATTTTCATGACCATATACTGTGATGTATCCATTTTCATGGGGCATGTGATTTTAGGTACCCTACTTAGCTTTCTTGCAGGCCAAAGGCTTAGTGTAATCATTAAATATATCTATATGTATCTATCTATCCATCTATGTATCTTACAGAAGCAACTTGATTGTTTAACAAGAAACATAAGAAGTCAGAAGAAATGTGTTTTTCATGACATTTTACATTGCTTCATGAGCCAGACAAAATTAATTTACAATCATTCATCCTCTACTGTGACTCATTTTCTTGCCCATTCTTCAGGGGAAGGTCCTATCTGTGACACTTCTCTCTCCTACAAATCACTTAGGGTTCCTCTGGTTTTTCCTTTGGTCTTCCCTAGGTGTTTCAACGGACTGCATGTTTGTTTGTTAGTTCGCTCTACACGACTGTGGTATGATTGTGATACAGTTCTCTGTAGAGGCTTATGGGAATGCATCTTTTCAACATTAGCCCTCTATTTCTGGTTTGTGTGATAGCCTCGTTCTCTTAAATTACACATGAAGGGATACGGGGATGACCAGAGGGTGAGAACACTTGCTCAGCAAGCATGAGGACCTGGTTTCAGACCCCCAGAGCTCACTGGAAAAGCCAAGAATGGCTGGCCCTGACAGTTACCCCAGCATTTGGGGATGGTGGTGGATGGAGACAAGAAGATCCCCAGAGCTCACTGGCCACATAGTCTCAACAAAATTTTAAGTTCCTTGTCCAGGGAGAGACTCTGTCTTAAGACAGTACGGCAGACAGTATTAGAAGAAAGCCACCAATGTCTTGCTCTGGCCTCTGCATGTGTGGGAATGCCCATACACTCTGTGTGTGTGTGTGTGTGTGTGTGTGTGTGTGTGTGTGTGTGCGTGCGTGTGTGACACATAACCCTACACATGTATCTCATACACCCCCCCCCATAAATAGATAAATAACCACTACAAAAACAACCCTTGCATATTTGCTATAGAAAATAAAAGAAAACGATACTGGTAATTTGTAAAAGTGCTTATTACTTTAAAAATAGGAACAAAATAAAAGGAAGTTCTACAAAACATTGGATGAAGACATTCCAAAAAAGTGTTTCACTTTACAGCATATTTTAGAGAGCACGTCATATGCAACATTGCTCCCTTAAGATCCTCTAGGAGAATATAGAGTTTCATAGTCAAGTATGTTTTGGAAAGTCTGCTCAAGTGACATTGTACGTTATTAAACGTGTGTATGAGAAGCTTTGATAAACTGCAGTTTAAAGAAAATCTACTTAATCTCTGCTTAATCTTTTTCTGTCTTACCATAATTAATGTGTTAATTCCACCCAGGGATGGGATGGGGTAATGGGGATTGAACTCCCTTAATTACTTCTTTATCCTTGCTTTTTCCTCGGCTCACAGTACATTCAAAATTTTTATAGTTTTTTATTTAAAGCTTTTTCAAAAGTATTAAATTTTAGGTGCACAGCAAAGAAAAGGAAGGGTATAGAGATGACCCTACTCCCATGTTTACAGCGTCCCCCATTATCAGCATCCTTCACCACGGGTCCACTGGCTATTAGAGATGAGCAGACCACAGCCTGTATTTACACCAGGATTCACTCTCCGCATTGAGCATTGATTTCTTGTTTCTCTATTGCAGTGTTTCTCAACCTATGGGTCACGACCCCCTTGGGGGCAGAACAACCCTTTCATAGGGGTCACCTATCAGATATTTACATTCCAATTCATAACAGTAGCAAAATTACAGGTATGAAGTAGCAACAAAATTAATTTTATGGTTGGGGGTCGCCACAACACCAGGAACTGTATTAAAGGGTTATAGCATCAGGAAGGTAGAGATCAACTACTCTGTTGGTTTTGTTATCTATTCTATTGATTTTTGTATAAACTCTTACTATTTCTTCTCTCTGATTAATTTGGTTTTAATTTGTCCTACCTGTGTTTTCATTAGGCAAAAGCATACCATCAATTTTGGATCACCCCTCTCTCTGTTATCAGCACGAAATACAATGACTTGAATTTACTGCACCCCACAAATTTTCACAATTGTTTTTCACTTTTAATCAATTAAAGATACCTTAAAATTTCTATTGAGACTTACTCCTTGACTCGTATTTTATGTGGAAATGTGCTGTTTAATCAGACTTTGCTACTTTTCTACTGTTGTTAGTTTAATTCCATCGTAGATCTGAGGACATGTTGCATGTCTTCTAGACTTACACATTTGTTAAGGTATAACTTGTCTTGGTCAGTGTTTCATGTGACCGTGAGAAGAATGTTTTCAGTTGCTGGATGGAGCAGTCTAGGGATGTTCATTATTTCCTGTGGACTGATGGTGCTGCTGGACTCAACCACGCACTTATTGGTTTTCTGATCGGGTCCACTTCAGAAACTTACATGTCGAAATCTCCAGCTCTGATATATTGATTTGATTTTTGCCTTGCAGCTGTATTTATCACTATATTCATCATCATTATATTTATTATTACTATTATTACTACGTATAGTTTGGTGTCCTGCTTGTGAGTACATACTTATTAAATATTGTCTTCTGGAAAAGTCACTCTTTTATGGAAAAGTCACTCTTTTATGGAAAAGTCACTCTTCTATGGTAACACAATAGCCTTCTGATAAGCTTTTAATACCCCTGATAGCGTTCTTTGTTTTGCAATTTGCTTCCCCTGAATCAGCATAGTCACTCCTGCTTCCTCTGATCAGCATTAACTTGATCTATTTTTCTTCATCTACTAATTTTTAATCTATATGTGGGCTTTTTGCTGTGCAGATGAGGCTGACATGGAACTCTCAGCCCTCCTGCCTCAGTCTCCCAAAGACCAACGTCTTCACTTACAGCTTGGCCTTCTATTGACTAAGTATAGTATGTCTTATCTTTCAGATAGCCTGATGACCTCATTCAGTCACTTCATTTGCATTTTTCCCTCTTTTCTCTCATAGCCTATCAGTTGTGATTTTAAAAATGCCTTAAGTGCTTTCTAGACTTACAATTACTTTTCAAATCAACTTACAAATAACACCATATTTATTACTTTACAATAGTGAAAGTACTTGCAACGAAATAACCCCAATGCCTCCTCCAGCCTGCCTCCGTTCATTTTACATACATATGCACATATCTGGTAACTGCATAAATGGAGAATGTGGCATTTGAGTAAGCTGGTTTTGATAATTAAATATAAAAAGTGTCTTTTCTTGTTTCTTTTTGATTGTTGATTAGAAATTAGTAATTTCTGGGAAAGGGATTGAAAAACTTTCATCTGCTTGAACTGTTCTATCTCATAAAATTAGCTTATACAATCAGTTTTTACAAGACTAATTTTATTTTGAAATGAAGTAAGATAGACGTTAACTTGTTAAATCTCCATAGTAATTCTATAAATCTTATTTCTTCTCATACTCAATTTTCTATTTCTAAGAACCGTTAACAAAAGATTTAAAAAAAAAAAACTCTAGAAATTCAATAAAGCAAATATCTCTGTGAATAGGCATATATTACTTCTCTTTAGAATGAAATTTAAAATTTAAAATAAAATTGATCCTAAATTTTAAATTTTAATAGTTGAACATTTGATAGACATGTAGAGAACGTTCAGTGACAACTTGGAGAGATGCATCTGGACCTGGGGGAAAGCTAGACCAATGGGCACTCACAGAGCTTATGATGCCCTTGCTTTGGACCACACTTTTTAATCTCATTTAGTCTTCCACAATAGCTGTACAGAATGGGTAGTAAGGGTATTTCTGTTTTCAGAAGTTGGGATGCCAAGATTTTATGGTTCTGAGCCACTTGCCATGATTCTAACTTAGGCTGCATGACTTTGAAGCTCTTTATATGCCCCCTCTCATGCAGTGTCACGATAATTCCATGGTGAATTCCTCCTTCAAAGATCTGAAAACAGATGAAATAATAAAGATAAAATTATTTTTTCAAACTATAAGACAGGAATGGATTCAAGCCAGGCCTACCCAATTCTTCTGCTCAAGGGTTTTTCCAGCATGCCATTCTCCAGTATGTGCACAATCCCAGGGTATCGCAGGGACAACCTTCCAGAATGATTTAATAATTCATTTGATTTTGGCCTATTTTTCTACAGTCACTTTTTCCTTGGACAACATGCTGTATAGGAGGAAAAAAAAAAATACTGATTCCTACGATTTTCACTGTCCAATTCAATTTTATGATCTAGTAAAACACACCTGGGGCAATTTCACTCCAGATTAGAATTGAACTTTGTAGCTACAGAGTTTATGGTTCTGCATGCTTTCCAGAAAGAAAAGAAATTGGAGAAGGTCAGGGGTGCTAGGTTTTCACAACACCACCGAACATTATTTTTCTACTAAATTCTGCAGCAGGAGACAGTTTTTCCTGAGGAAAACAAAATAAAACAAGTGTAATGAGTTCTAGCTTGTATAGCTCTTCAAAGTCTTCTCTTCACTTCCCTTTCTCCCCACCTCTTCTCCCCTCCCCCCAGGCTTACTGTAAACTCCACAAAGAAAACAGATCTGGAGATGTTTTCCATTATGGGTCAGTGGAACAATAGCCAAGTGCTTGTGATTACTAATGAGGAAACAGAGCACAATGACAACACCCGTTGATATGCCAATGTGAAATTTCACAAAGCCCCAACTCTCCTTGAAGAACTACAGGCAATTAATGACTACAAGGGAAGGAGAATCCATCTTCTCTAGTGACCAGCCCCTCCCCCAATCCCCAGAGCTTACCTAATCAAAGTGATCTGCCCCAAACACTAAATGGACTCAGCAGACTGTATTTATAGATATGCATGTTTATGTATAATATATATGTGTATGTAAAAATAATAATTAAAGAAGTCACAAATATGAGAGAGAATGTGGGGCGCTGAGTCATGAATATGAGGGGGTGATGTAAATACAGTGCTCATGCATAAAATTCTCAAAAAAATGCTGTAAAAAAAATAGTGGCTTTGGAAAGGCAGCAACATGCTTTTGGATAGACTGTGAAATTAGAAGACTTTGCTATGTTTGCAGAATTATATAAGACATATAGTCAGGGCACTTCTGAGATGATCACATCTGGGGATATAGGCTTTATTTTTATGAAAGAGACCAAAATAACACTTACAGATTAATATTTTGGCTTTATTCCACCTGCTACTAACTACCATCCTAAATTAACAGGCCAGAGAGAACACTGCCCACTATGGTCAGGATTCATTCTGTGGTTTTCTAGAGGGAGGCTTACAATCTCTTAGACTCATAAAGCTGTAGGCAACAAAAAGACAGAAGTGTATTTCTGGAATTTTAAAACCCCAAGATTTTCATTGTTTCAAAGAAATGGTTAAATTTGGATTGTTCAGTGTGGATCCAGTATGTCACTAACAGCAAACTTCTAATTATTCTAAAGGCAACTTGCTTGAATTAGTGATATGACACTTTTCTTTGATAATATTGTTAGAGTTTCTTTGCTAATTTATTACTTTTAACTTAAAAACTTTTCCAATATCCTAGTGAACACTGATGGCCAGCTTCAGGAAGGTAACTGCTCTGGGTTTATAGCTTTGAAAACGGGCCCTTCTCTGGGTAGCAATTAACCTTGAATCTGTCTACCTCATTACTTTTTATACCTACAAGAAGGCTGGGTTAACAGAAACATCGCAGAAACTGGCCTCGGAATGGAGATATTTTATAGTTGACTTAAAATATGAATCCTAAAAACTGTTTTATTCCAACTGACCATGGCCTGCAGGATGGCTCGGTGCATCAAAGTGCTTTGCTGTAGTCTCATGACTTGAGTTTTATTCCTTGGATCTAACATGTTGGAAAGAGAGAAATGAGTTCCAAAGGTTGTTCTATCATGGGAAATATGTTTTACACACACACACACACACACACATGCATGCACGCACACATGCACGCACACACACACACATTAAAAAGAGCCAAGAAGGTAAAAAATCACAGTGTTTCTATGAGGAAGAGAACATTTTGTAGTCACTATTCCTCTCTGACATTTTTAATCTAATATATTGGATCTAATAGATTTGAGTCCCTAGAATTTAAAATCAGTAACTTACTAATCTTTGAGTTTAAAAATGTTTAAAGAGTGTCTTTAAAAAGACATCCTGGTTTATGAATATGTGAAGAAAATTATTTCTAAGAATCATTAGCAGAAAGCAGAGACATGGCATTTGGGTCAAAGAATGAACTGACCTGCTTCCTGGAGCCACCTTTAAAGTGTGTAAACACTGACAGATTACTTAACCACACCAAAATTCTATTCAAATATATTTAGTACTTAACCTCAGGTTTATTGAGCTGCTATATATGAGACAAATGTGGTTAAGTGCACGTTATATAATGAACATCATCCACACAAGTGACCTTTACTGAGATTAGCTAATGTTTGATAAAGTGAAGGGTGTCCCTGCAACTTTGAGACCTATGTTGGAGCTACAAGTGAATTATGAAATGCTTGATGCTCTAAACTTTGTGATAGCCCTGTTTAGACCCCTGAAGGGAGAAGACAAGGGTAAGAGAGAAAGGGGGGATCCTTCTAGTCATCTTTCCCATACCATATAAAAAGTCCTTACACAAACCAGAGACTGAACATAAGGGCAAAATGATAGGAATTCATTCCCCTGCAAATTAAACCTGAGAATGCTTGGCTTTCCTATGTGAGCTGATAGTTAAAAGACTAGAGGTTGTCTTCAGTGACAAAGTGCCGTAATGTTAAATTACTGGCAGGTGTTACAGTTCAGGAAGTGGAGGCTGGTGAGAGAAGAGAACGCCTGTGTTGACACACAGAAATGTTTGAGTAATCATCAAGGAATAGAAAGAAATAAAATATACACGAACACTTAAAGGGGTCTTTAGCATATTAAATTTCACAGAAATGTGCTTAAGCATGTGGCATTGCTTAAGGGCTAAGCTCACCAGGTCAGGCCATCAGGCGGAGCTTTTTTGTTTGCATACTGTGTGTGGTAAAGAGGGAGAGAAATGTACATTCATTTCTGGAGGAAGACATCATGGCGCTACTAAAGCATTTATACATGTTCTTTTAAGTCTTTGTGTGGAAAGAAATATTAGGTATGATATACATAGAATCCTGGGACAAGGTGAGAAAAGGTTTTATAGAAATGAAATGTCAAGGGAAGAAACATTCAGCATATCACAGACTATTGCTATAGGCACACTGTTGCATTGTGGGGGGACGCTAAGAAGAGACAAAATAAAATTACAGCTGACACTGCATTTTTATGTTATCTTGACAAGAGCATCAGCAGGACTTAGCTTACCCAAATGCTGGCACTCCTCCCAAATGCTAATGAAATACAAGCAGAGAAACTGGAGACGTCAGGACGTAAGCATTTCATTGGCTGAAGCCTTACACATGCAGCTTGTTCTGTACTGGAGCACATACAGACACAGAATTATCTCCCTGTGCGATCACATTCCATGAACTGTCAGAGCTAACTTGTGAGTCTTTAAGCCTTTAGATCATGCTTAGGACTGGAAAGGAGATGAGAGAAGGGTAAGTGGAAAGGGGTGCAGAAGGAAAGAGAGAATTGAAGGAAAGAAGGGAGGAAGAGAGGAAATAGAGTCATGCACAAACAAATCTGCTTCATCAAATCTTCAAGTAGTACATGAAGAACTGACCCAAGATTGCAAGGCCATAAAGACTGGGCCTTTAATCAAATTTATTAAGAAATAACATATAATGGAAAAGAAACATACGCAAATGCATTAAACCCTTTTTTGCAGTTTGTTGTGCAAACTGACGGTAATACCCTTATTGAAGGTGAACATCCTGATGACTGAGGGACTATATAAGTGAAGGACTCAGCATAATTAAATTTCAAAAACATAACTTAGATTAAGTCCTCATTAAAAAATACAATGTACATGTTGGTCACATAACACAGAGAAATCAATCTGGAGCTGAACCTTAGGGTTCTTCTCTACTGGCTAGCCTTCATAGTGCCAGAAGATGTTATGTAGACTTCTTGGTTAAAAAAGAAAAAGGGCATCAACAGCTTCATCTAGCTATGAATATTTTGCAAGCTACAATAATGCCCTTCAGGCAAGATGTGCTTTCTAGTAAAATAGTGGCATGAATATTATTGGGTAACCAACCACTTTCTGATTGAATTTGAAGCCTGCTGGACAGGAAGGAATTTATACCTTTTGCTGCAAACCTGGTCAAGAGCCCATGGCTTGGGATTCATAGATCCTAAGGGGAAATCTTTTGTGTTTTATAGAATGGTCCTGTTGTCGAAATGCCTTCCAAATGTTCTCGTTTCTATGCATAGACTAGTACTGCCCTAGCCTTTATCAGAGAAACTTCTTACTTCAGCAGGCAACAGCTCAGAAACCAGTAAGTGACCAAAGTGCTGAGAATAAATGATGTTTGACTGAAGACTCAGGGAACATCTGGGAAACAGGTGGGAAGAATGTAAGATCTAGACTATGGGGAGGTATTCAGGAGCATTAAGGCTTCTGCTAACAGTAGTGCATCCATGAACTCACTGCAGCTGTGTTTATCTGCACAAAACCCACACAAGATTAGACATAGCAACATTTCATTATCTATGGGGGAGAGTGTCCATGGAGACCCACCCCTTCCTAATGGACTACTGACAGGTAATGACTGTTGGGGGGTTGGTAGCATTCTCTTCAGTGTTGCCCTTGTGCCAGGAAATGGCCTCCTGCCCATGTACAGGCAAGAAACTTTAACTAAACTCAGTGAGTCACACAAGAAAAGAACACATGAAAGCAGGAGGGGAAATTGTTGGACACCAGAGCGAGAGGGAGAATGATGAGAAGGAATGGGGGGTGAAATCTATTATGTAAACATAGGAATCTGTCAAACAATAGTAGAAGTCTCCCACATGATGGGTGGAATACATTAAAGAAGAGGCCATCTTGGCTATATTGTTATGTTGTATGTAGGTTATTTTCATATAAATTGATGTGATTTGAATGTCTCTGATAGTTGTGTACCACTTATATTCTTCACTGTAACATAAAGATACCTGTCTTCTGAACAATATCTTAGGTGTATAGCCAATAAAATTGTGATGTTTTGTTAAAGATTTCCCTATTTATAAGTCTATCTGGTATATCATACAGTCGTATTCTAGCTCATTTTTGTTGCGGGAAATATTAAAAAAGAAGGAATATTGCAGCATGTTCCCGCAGTACACCCTGGTTCTCTCTTCCCCTGCGGGCTGGCCAGCCATGCACTGGCAGGCAATGGCCGACCTGCTTTTATCTCATGGAGCTTTGACTCAGAGCTCCACGATCTCTCCACCCAGCTCACTAGGTCCCCACTGGCAGGTCACTACCACGCCAGTCCCATGCTTCAATACCCCCATGGCCTCTGTGGTGCACGTCAGGCAAACCCACACTTTGCTGCTGTACCTTTCTATCTCTCTTGTACCCAGATGAGCTGCTGCTTGAAGGAAAATGCAACACAAACTTAGTTCAGAAACAATGGTAACTCAATCTCTGGACGCATCAACTAAAACCTAATCTTGTAAACCTTACCAAAGTCTGATTCCTCTGGTGGTGAATCATTGCAGATCCGCCATGACACCAGGAGACTCTACTAGCTACATTTTACCTACTACATGCTGTCCCCGTTCCAAAAAGCACCCCTCTCTCTCCTTCTTTCCTCTCCTCTCCAACCCAGAAGTCTCTCTTACGTGCCCAGTTATTGGCTCTTTTATTCATTAGGGGATTGGTTCACAAGAAGTCACAGGTGTAACTCACTCCTTGTCTAAAGCCCCTCACAAGAGGGCAGAATTAAAATACAAAAAGCCCCAGGGCTATCCATCACATGCTTTATTTCTTGAAAAAAATGTTATAAAGATTTTAGAGCATTCCTGCTAAAAGACCTCAGGTCTGGAAGTGGGAAAAAGGAGAAGAAACCTTCTTCTTCTTCTTCTTCCAGCTGTGTGGTCCAGTGAAACTAACTCCAAGTGACTCTTAGTGTGTAGAGAAGTCACTTCATAAGGATGGCTGACACTGATCTTTCAAGTTAGGTATTTTGCATGAAATATATTAAAGTGTATAATAGAGTATGATCAGGTGTACCCTTCCTCATTTTCCTTTTTCATCCCTTCCTGGGCTCTTAGCCTCTCAGTCTCTCTGGAGTCCTAAGGTCTCTAGCGGTTCTCACACTCCTGGTCAACATGGTATGACATTCTGAGAAGCTCTTTGAAATAGCACCGTCATTCTGTCAATCTCTCAGAGTCTAACTATGTGTGGCTCATACCTTAAGGTGAGGGCATTAAAGTAGAAGAGTATGTTGCTGCTTCTTCTGAAATGCCTCTTCAGTATGCATCCTCTCTTCCCATGTGCTCCACTCTTACTCCCTTCACTGTCCTAGGCCAGCATTTATTATTATTTTAACAATTTATTTATTCTGTGACAATTTCACATATATCATATTTAGGCTATGCCTATTCCTCTCTTATCTCCATCCCTAGGCTTTTACTCTCTATGGTATGGAGTCCTAAAATTTATTGCTGGTTCTCATATTCTTCTTTGCATGTTATACCTACCCAAGAATCTACGTGCAATAGCCTTATATCCACAGGAATAAATTAGGAGGTGCTAGATTTGTGTGTAGCAGGTTACTCAGAAGGTGCTCTCAGGAGCATGTCGATGACTGAAGAAGGCAGAATAGGAGATAAAGTTGTAGACCCGTGCTATAGCTGCAACAGGGGCCTCTAGACTCAGTCAGAAATTCTGAAATGTTGGTCTCCAGTGATGTCCACAGTTGAGACAATAGAACTGGGCCCATGTAGCTTTACTCAGATTAAAACTATATGTGGATGCCCCTGGGGCCTGAAGAAAGAGGAATAACTGCACAAGTATCTCCCTTCAACAGGGCATGAGCATGAGAACAGAGACATGGTTGTGCTTCTTTATAGGAAACACTTATGACTGTTGAAGTATATTTATATATATATATGTATAGTGTGTGTGTGTGTGTGTGTTATGAAAAAGGTTTAAGTATTCACCTCTTAGGACTCTCAGATCCTGTTGCTTCATGTAAGGTGTTTATACCATCTGGAAAGGTCCATAGGATTTTGGTAGTTATTCATTTCTGGAAAATTACAAGAGGAAGGTATGAAGTATCTTGTATAGTCTTTGCCCCTACAGCTGGTATGAAAGTGCTGTCCTGGGGATACACAATACACATACAACTCCTCATCACAGATGACAGAGACATGAATGGATACTACAAAAGTTTGACTTGGTGAACCAACGAGGAACCAATATATTGAGGTTAATTACAGGAGTGTGGATATGTGCAGAAATGACTCAAAGACAGCTGGTTCATCAAAGCCCATGCCAGTTGGAAACAGAGTACACTGCACAATGCATGCACCTCAGCAGGCTGGAGAGTGTCTATTTCAAGTGACTCAGTTGGTCCAAACCTCTTCTAGCCAGCTCTGCTAGTTTCTGTTTCTTTCAGCCAATTTCAGTACATGAGATATCACTGAAATATAATAACACTGGCCTTTGACATCTTTGTGTTAATGAGATCACTGAGTCAATTATGTGGTTTTTATATAATGCATTTTGCTTGGAGGTAATGATGGAAAAGAAAATACTGGAAAAGCGTGCAATGGCTTAGCAGAGTTTTATAAAGATGAATCAGTCTGTTTGAGACGCTATTTCCTCCACTGAATAGCTAGATTGGCTTTGGTCAGCTGAGATGTTATTTTTAGAAAACAAAATTAGCCTAACAGCTGTGGCCTACTCTGCTTGGCCATCCCCTTTCCCAGTGTGCCAGTTATCTCAGGGTCCCATATGCTTCCATGGCTAGTGCTTCCTTCCAGTACATAATCTCCTGCTGCAAAGGGGCTTAGCTGTGATACCTTGAGGGATATGAAAGCGAAAGGAGAGATGTAAAGGATTGGGATCAGGAGAAATTGGGCAAAGAGGAATATAAAATGGAAGTGAGGGTTGACTATAGTCAAGGTATATGACTATATACTCATCCCAAATCCACTCCTTGTATAATTAACACATAGTAATAAAATTAAGGATGAACATTAAATGGAACTGAATAACATGACACTACTCATGGAACATATTGTGGGCCAGTGACTTTATTTACATTATCTCAACTGATCCTTATATCAAGAACACCGAGTATATATTAGTGCCACAATTTACTGAAGGTCATATACGATTATACCTATTCTAAAAGCTACTCAGCTAGTAAACACTGGGAGTCTGCAGTGGAAACCAAGTCAACTCAGATAACCCAAATATTCATGTGCCATTATTGCCTTTCCATTTTATCACAGAAGAACATAATATCAGACTCAGAATAGTTTCTTAAGGAAGAATGCATGACACACCTGCTTTCTCCCTAGCCACACTCTCAAGCATGAAATCTGTGGCCATAATCCCACCATGCAGCTAATTCTATAAGATCCCATCCAATATGGAGAATGTATGTGCCAAGGTATTTAAAGAGAAAACACTATTTCTAGAAATACTCCTGAAGATTACGTTAGGTCTTTCAGTGACCAGATCACATTGATTGTTAAGATTATATTCAAACATCACTAAATTTGAAGACATAAAGACACAAGACAGTTCCTCATTTGGGAATTTATAAACTAGTGAGAGAGGAACATATACAAGCAATTGAAATTCATATGATAAAAGAAATGATAGAATCTTGCAAATTCCAGTGTCCTAGGGGTTGAAATGATTGTGTTCAGGTGATTACAGTTTTCGGAAGTAGCTCTTTTGCTTGGCTAAGTGTGGGGAGATAGGAGAAACACATGTATAAAGAACAGTACCCACAGATGATGGTCAACACTATGCATGGAATATACTATGGGCCAGTAATTTTATATACATGACCTCAACTGATCCTTATATCAAGTGCACAGAGTATACACCAATTCCATAACTTACTGAAGGTCATATGCCTTTATAGCTGCTCTAAAAGGTACTCAGCTAAAAAATATTTGGAGTCTGCACTGGAAACCAAACCAACTCAAACCATTCTGAACTCCTATGATTATAGCTACACTACATATTTAAGTACACTGTTAAGGTTTTATACGGTTCATGAAAAGCCCCAATATTGATAAATTTAACTTTCATTTTATACTGCATCTGGTCTTCAGTCTGGAAAGCAAGATCTACACTAGTTATTGTTACACGTGTTTTGATAATAGATGCCCATGTGACCAGTATGATAGATGACTTTGACAGAGTGAGAAAAATAATGAAATCTCAAAGAAATGATATATTTATCTTGCTTTAGAAATTTTGACTACTTTTTCAATTTTTTATTATAGTAAATTACACAGAGCATAATTCCTCTTAATCATTAACCATTTTTCAGTGTACAGCTCTGGAGAGTTTGTGTATTTATAGCATCATGTAACTATGGTACCATTTGACCCTGTACTTATTGAACAGTAAATCACCATCCTTTTTATTAAGGCAGAGCCTCACACTGTAGCTCATCCCAGTCTCAAATTTGTAGTATTCTTCCTGGCTCAGACTACAGATATTACTGGCTTGAGTCATTATACCTACTCTCTTGAAATCATTTTGAATACAAAGCTATTTCAGTAAATACACATACAAATGTTATAGTCTAAAGATGATGTAGTCAGATAATATAAAAATATCAAAAACTTTAAACTCTGCCCAATAGATATTCTAGCTTTTATATTTAAATCTGTGGAATGGAGCATAGCACTTTCCTTTCTGTCTGTTCTTTTCAAGATTCAAGTCAAACACAAATTGTTGTAGTTGGTGTGTGTGTGTGTATTTGTGTGTGTGTGTTGGCCATCAATACACTGTTAAATAGAGCTGAAGAAATGCCCCAGGGGACTGTTCCCTCACTTTGCTGACGTCCTTTGACAAGAGACTCTGATAGGCATGAGATCCTCAGGAAAGCCAATAACCACAAGCTGTGCTTTGAAAAAAAGTCTCAAGAACTGGTAGCCTCCCTACTGGCATCACCAGCTCTAATCAAAGATTCATCAGCTTGCTTGGAGGCAGGTGAATGTTTCATCCTGTTGACCTCTCTGGAGTCATCTTGCTCAGAGGCAGACTTATTAAATCAAAATGAATTAAACACAGACTAGGAACCATAAATATTGCTGCATAAGAAAAGCATGGTTAACTTTCTCCTACTTATCTTGCCATTACTTCCTTATGTAACGGGACTCATAACCCAAAAATCATTTATTAGTTCTTAGGATCACAGAGAAAGGGAAACACCACATTTACCTCCAAGTCTTCAATACAGAGGGCTATCAAGGAGAAAGTGATTGTGATAGGTTTAAATAGGTAGACCAAGAAGCAGAGAGAAGGAACAGGGGCAATAAGAGACACTTGAGTCTATCTCTTCATTGTTCCCATCATATCTTGGCACATATGATGAAGAAGCCAGGCTAAGGGCTGAGCCTCACAGCCAGATTTTGGAGCCTGCTTTAAGCATGTTCAAATATGCTCGTTTAGCTGGTTAATTGTGTTTTTAATCTGGTATAAGGCAAGGATGTTTTGAATCTGTGTTTGCAACCAATATACTTGGAAGGACATTAAAAGGAAGTGAACAAAAACCATGCATGAGACTCTTCCAGGGGCTATAGTCATTAAGGGACATAGCAACTATGGTTAAAACAACAAAGGACAGAATCCTCAGCTGATCACTACTGAAACCCACCCTCTCTTCCATGAAATGTTATTTTTTTCTTACCTGTGTCCTCTAGATTTTATCTGAAGACTGTGAGTAAATAAGAGTTGATGGTGTTATTGTACAGTGGATGGCTAAGGAGATAAATGAATCTGGGCAGCAGGGTACAGAGAACAGGAAGAACTACAGATGTGATGGTCCTAGAGTCTCCATATTCATGAATTGACCATCTATCTATCTATCTATCTATCTATCTATCTATCTTTCTATTATCTCTATAATTTCTAAAATTTCTATTCTTTATATTTTTTATGTCTATATCTATGTACATACCTATAATCTCTCTATTTAGCTATCATCTATCATTTATCTATTATCTATCTATCTATCTATCTATCTATCTATCTATCTGTAGAGCTGATATTTCAGACTCTGGTTCTACAGCTTCCATGTCATCCTTGGTCTTCCACATACCATGGGTCCAGACTAAGCTCCCTGCGAAGGCTTCCTTGGCTACACTTTGGGTGGCACCTCTCAAACCATTAGGAATCTGAGGCTTGATCAGTGACAACAGTATGTAGAACTTAGGCAGGCATTTGAGATTCAGCCAGTTCTTCTTGAAAGTCCATCTCTTTGAAAACACAGACTTCCATTCTCATCAGAGAAACTTCTCACAGTAGATGGGAATTAACACAGAGACTCATATCAGGACAGTGTGTAGAGTGAGATTCTTTGGAATACTAAATTGTCAATGGGATATTTTCATGAAAGCTCTCCCTCAAGCCTTATGGATCTATGCAGAAGAGGAAACAGAAACATTGTAAGAGTCATAAGCTGTGGATGATTCCAAGAAAACTGTCTTCCATATACAAAAGACCAATGCAATATGAATTTGCAGATACTGTGGCAGACCCCATAAGATTTTCACAAGTTCCAGCCAGATGGCGTCACATCACTGTGAGGGGGAAGTGGATCCAGGGTCCCACTCCTAACCAATGATACATTTACAATTGATACCAATTGATAAACAGAAAATCAGTTTTCTCCAATGGAACGTCATTAGGTGTATCAACCACAGTCCAGGGTAGGCCTCATGCCCAGGAATAGTTGGGTACCATAAAATAGACTCCATGGCTTTGCTTGTTTGCTTATTTGTTTGTTTTTTGTGTGAGCTTTTTGTTTTATTATCCTTTTAACTCAAAATGATTTAGAAAACTACATTATAAATAGTGTCGACAATTAAAATTGTTTTTAAAAACATCATATTGGTCAATGCTTTGCTTGGTATGTATGGTTTATGTGCTTGTACAAGACTGTTTAGTCTGAGTGGGAAGTGCTAGATTTGGCCCACTTATTATCATGTCCCTAGCAGATAGCATAGTTTCTAAGATGAATGGGTGTGAGCAATTGTGGAACAACAGAATCAGTTCAGTAACATTATCAGAGAGAACAATAGGAATTGAACTCAGTCTCTATGATGTCATTGGTGTCTCTGTTCACAAACCATTATGTCCAGTGACAGGACCACATCCCTTTCAGAATACTAGAATGCTGTTTTCTATTGCCTTACTAGTCTTATAAGACCCCCTAGAAGCATCTTAGACATCACTAGTGCGGCTACGATCCTTTTCTTTTCAGTAGTTTTGAACTGGCTGACTTTAATTCTTTAGGGGGAAAAAATCCAGATGACTTTTTTTTTTTGGAAAGGTGCTATGTTTTACTCATTTTATTTCAACGTGGTGATATTTTTTCTTGAAGAGGCAGAAGTAAAACAGAAATTAAGCTCCATTGATAGTACTGAAAATGATTAGTATTAATAACCCATAACTAGCTTAATAAATTCCAAAAGTGATCACATAGTTGCCCTATAGGAACATCCTGGGTAAAAGTTGAACCTAAACCAAAAAGGGCAGATAGTTTCAGTCATTTATTCAACAATATATTGATCATCTGTTACATGTCAAGAAGCCACCAGGTATTGTAGACACAGCTACATTTCTGACCTGGAGGAGCTCAGGACAGGCTGGTGTGGAGGTAGTGGAATAGGGGCCTAGGGAAGTGAGGTGACTCCTTAGGCAGACAAGGAACAGACAAGAAGATGGTGGTCATTAAGAGCCCAAATTCAAAATGTATTTACTTTCATTCTTTGAAAGTATTGCTTAGTAGATCAAAGAGTACTATCTATAGCGACCGTATCTTGATTTTAGCAGAACTCTATGGTCTCTTATCACTTATTGAGGCCTGCCAGTAACATATTCCATTCAGAAAACAAGTGCCAAAGAAATAAAGCATTGGTAGGAAGTGGTGTGTAGTGTGCTGTAGGGCCTTGGCCTTGACACTGTCCTCCTCTATAAAGGTGTTGGAGAGGTAGAAGGTGCACTCTGTAAGCCTGGAATCACAAGAAAGAAATGAAAGTGCCAGGAAAGATGGTGTCTAGAATACACAGGAAAGTGCACACATTGTGGAATGACAGGTTTAGAGAAAATGGAGGACTAGACAGCTCCAGTATTGCTTACGGAAAATGTTTGAGATGAGAATCATTTTATGCTATTTCTTTATATTTTTGAACGTTTGCATAGACCTAACGATATTCATCAGAGATGGGACCCAAGTCTAAACATGAAATTCACTCATGTATCCTGAGCTCTTTATAGATATACTTCAAGGCAAATTTATAAATTATTTTTAGTCTGCGTGTGTTTTAACTGCAACTGAAATGACTTTTCAGTGTGGCAGTTTCTGTTTGTAGGTGCTTCAAAAGGTAGAAATATTTAACCTAAAAGACATCACATTAGAAATGTTTTGGATTGCACAGTGTGGAATGGAGAAAACTGAAAATACAGAAGTTACAGCTGACCATCAGCTTAATGGAATACACAGTCTTTTCCTACAACAAAAGACACAAAGTGAATGTAAGCATGCCTGTGCCTATCACTAATTTAGCGATACGAAGATTAATTTTTTAGTGTATCTCTCACCAAATGTGAAATTCTTGAATGTGGGGGTTGCTTTATGTTTGGTTTGCTTTGTTTGTGTATATTCTCAGGGTTAACTCAGTTCTTGGAATCAAGGATTCAGCCACTATGGGAAGGAAGATGAAAGGGGAAGGTGAGATGGGGTGCAAGTCTTCATCCTAATGGCCATGTGATGAATGGTTATCATTAAAGAGATCGTAGAAGAAAAATTGAGGTGACAAAATTTGCATCATGAAGGAGTCTTAATGAGAAGGAAATGGGAAAAAATTACTTAGCATAATGAGATCCTGGAACATGAGCCGTTTTCCTTTTCTAAGCCCCTTTCCAAAAATAGCCGGTAATTAAGAGTATGAATCCTACAACTTGGGCTCAGAGGCTGGCAGAAGTGTTTCATAGCTGCCTGACTCTCTCTCTCTCTCTCTCTCTCTCTCTCTCTCTCTCTCTCCCTCCCTCCCTCTCTCTCGGTAACTGTCTACAAGGCAGGGTAACAAAAGTACCTACACCATTGGTTCATGAGCAGATCAACTAAAGATGTATGGCTTTGAAACCGTCTCCAGTGGTACCATCCACAGAGGAAGAACTACGGAAGCATTGGCTCTTGTTTTGACTCCTGTTACTGATAGACTGGATTCCTCAGTCTATCAGTTGCTATTGCTGTTGGTTTTTTGTTGTTGCTGTTATTGTTTTTTCCTCCTCTTAAAAGAACTAGAAACGCATCAGTGCTTACTTTACTGAGAGCACGCTGTCATTTTTGGAGCAATTCTGATCACAAAAGCAATGACCAGAGCAGATAAAGAAGCAACACAGAGTTGCCCTGTCACAAACATCTAAGCCCAGAAACACCCAGAAGAGCTTAGTTTACATTGTCCCCAAGCTTGAGAGGATAAATGGCTCGGAGCAGGCACACATCCAACCTATGAATGGTTAAGAAACCCTGGGGATAGAAGGATGGCCCTTGACTCAGCTCTGACATTCTGGGCAGAGCTGGTTTCTCTAGGACCCGAGGGTCAAGTTTACAAATTTCTTAAATTAAAAAAGATGAAAAAGAAGCCACTAAGGTCATTTGCCTGGTTTCATTCTTACAACCACTTACTTCAGCATGATCTTTTCAAAGTTTGTGCTAGCTGCATCCATTATTTCATCTATAAAAATAAAGAGAAAGAGTCCTTATTTAAATTTCACAGTGTAAACACAAGTATTGAACGGAAGGCACCAGTTTGATGCCATTGTTAATCTTTCTTCTCTGGCGAGGGCATAGTCTTTCTTAGACGTAAGAAAACATTTGGGAGGGTTCATAAGTAGAGAAACAGACAGACTTACTTAAAGCATCCTCTCAGCTAACTACAATAGCAGTGGCATCAGAAACATGGCCCAAAAGGATTGGGCTGCATGGTCTCACTCAGAGCAGACAGTAGACAATGTTCTTCTAGACCCATGGTGTTGCTTCCGCACCAGAAAGAACTCTGGAATTCACTCTAGATCCCACTCACCTAAGCTACCCAGTCCTGTCTACCATGCAGCACAGATACACTCAGCAGGATAGAGTATTTGAGGAAATAGGAAGACAGTAAATGTAACTTCATTCAACCATACCAAGTCAGCCTAATGGAACGGAATTCAGAAACACAAACATTTCTTGAGCTTCTTATTATTGTACAAGTATACTAATCTGGGGTTCTGGGTTCTGCTTTTCCCCTTGGGGTGTCTGGGTGCTGCTGATACATCAGTTTGGAGAAGACAGGGTGAAGTCTGGAAAGGGGGGATCCGCAGTCTGCCTCTTCCCTCTGGGGCATCAGACTCCCTGTACACCAGGCTAAGAGGGGTGAAGCGGGGTCCGGGATGAATGTTTGAGTTATGGATCTTCCTCTCAGGGTGTTCAGATGCTACTGCACACCTGGCTGGAAGGATAAAGCAGAGTCCCTAACACCTTACACATACCATGAAAAGGCAAATATCTGGGTTCAGATTGGCCTGGGCAAGCTCTGATGCTTGCATGGCAGCAACTGGTCCACACCAGGAGCACCGTACACACAATAAAAATCATGCCAAGGAAACATGGAATAAGCCCAAGCATTGGATCTAGTCCTCACTTTCACATAACCCTTCTGTATGTGAACGTCCCCAGGGACACCTGCACCAGTGGCCATGCTCCTTCAGGCAGAAAAAGTGAAGGCTGCTGAACTTAATCCTGCATTCTTATTTACAACATTCACCTTAGGCAGCCAGTGCTTCTGAGTGATGCCCAGGCAAACTGCCAATGCTTTTGCCTACCATTAATATGAGCTTCTGATTTGGTTGCCATGGTTACAGGAAACTCCAATTCTGGCTTCTCCCTAAATCAAGGTCCAGTATTTTATTTGTGGGGAATGCTGTATTCAGACTCAACATTTCAAACTTGCTCCATGCAAGCAAGGCTCTGCACTCCTCCGCCTTAGAGTCTTCTAGGGAAGCAGGCTGAGCAAGGGGGACCCATTTAAAAAATTATGGTGTACTTTTTAAAAATAATTAAGCAAAATGTTACCTCTCAATATTAAAACAGGATATTTTCATCTAATGGGGACTTGGGACCTGCTTTGAGAGGAGCTGTTGTCCTCCAGTGGTAAGAAGCATCACAATTCCTCAGAGGGAAATTTTGTTTTCTTTTCATTTTTTCTTTAAAGCAATCAGAACTTAGGACCACAGAGAAGGGGGATCCTAAATACTGTGATCGGACTCACCTTTATCATTTCTTGCGGCAGAATCACCAGCAGTCTTCGAAATTCCTTCTCATTTTAGCGGCATGACCTTTACAACTACTGTATTCAGAAAACTGCCCGGGGAATCCTCCGCCCATTCAGCTGCTCGGATTTTCTGCTGCCTCCACTCGTTTCAAGTTCTGCCTTTACAAAGGGTTCCAGGTGAGGTCCTGTGAGTTTTCAAACGTGCAAGCCGTTCACAGATCTATAACCGCCTCTCTAGAGAGATGCGCGGTTGTACATGCTGTTCATGTGGGCTGTTGGCAACTTGAGTGCACACCTCATTTTTCCAAACCTACCTTGGCCATTGAATTTTTGCCAATTCATCTGCAGATACAAGTGGAGAAACAGGTGAGGGATTTGCTCCAAATGATTGGGCCTGGAATCACAATTCTGTGACCCACACTCTCTTATATCCGTTGTGACTCAACTGTGTTTACACGGGGGCCTTCCTTTGAATCTTTCTGAAGGCAACTGCATTGAATGACTTTGAGTATTTAAAATAGGAGCCCCTATTCAGTCCCACTAAAACGCACGCAGCAGGCGGCTCTGGCAGTTCCCCAGAGCAAATAATGACTGGGTATTTCAATATTCATTAGGAGGATTGCCTATTCCCTTGGGCAATCGAGCACATGTTCTTCTGGAAATTGAACAGCAATAGAATACAGTTAGAACTGGTCTAAGTTAAGACATTTCAGGAAATATTGGCTTTCCCCCCCTACAAGCAAGCATAAATCTGACCACACCACTGTCTATACCTTCTCCACCAAGGACAAAGCGCTTGCCATACGCACCAGTGAATCTGCCTGAAGAAAAGAAGGGGGAGGGGCGCTCACATTAACTATTTCTCTTCTGAACAGATGTAAATATGGCTGAGCTCTAAACCAGGAGGGGCACCTAATGAAGAGGGGACAGGTTAACAGCTCTTACTTGTCTGCACGCAGCCTGCTTTTTAGTTGGCATGAGTTTTATTTAGTGCTTGTGTGGGTGGCCATGTGCAAATTTGCAGAGTAACTTGCCTTAACTGTTTATTTACTCGTCCTTTGGAATTTGGCGGACAGCCTGACAGCCAGTCCCTGGCTAACTTACGAAAGTGGAGAAAAAGACAAGTTTATTTTAGACAACCTGCTGCCTCTGCTTGCTCTTTCTCCATCTGTAGCCTCCCCTCCCCCAATGCCCCAAGCTATTTTGCCCCGCCCCTCAAAAATGCCCAAGAAAGACTTTGAATCAATCACTTGTTCTAAGTTTCAGGACACTATCCTAGTGGAGTGATAATGTCTTTTTTTTTTTTTTTTTTTAATTCAGTCGTATTAGAAAATGAGTCATTTCACATGAATAAGATCTCTTGATAAATGAAAATCATAACTCCAAGTGCCAATTAAAACCTTGATTGGCTTTGCGAGAGAAGTATTTAGAATCTGCCCTAGGTATCACTCTCCTCATACACAGAGGTAACAACATTGTAACTGACCAACAACAGGAGAGTCTACACGCTACAAAATGCTTCCCTGCGCATCTTCTCTTTGGTTTTTATGACTTTAGAAGGAAGGCATTAGGTTTCTCTTTGTGGGCTGGGAATCATGGTTTCCAGCACGTTGTGATGCTATAGTCTGAGGCTTGGAATTGCTAGTCATTATATTTATAGGGATTATGTGAGCTCCTGAACTGCAACCATTAATAAAATCTAGACTATGTTGGGTTGGGTGGTAGTGTAGTTCATAGCGTGCTGGCCGTAAAAGCATGAGAGGTTGGATCATCAGCACTGACACAAATGCCAGGCAGGGGAGAGGTCACCTGCAATTGCAGAGATGGGAAGTCACTGGGGTGAGTTGGCTAACTAGACTAGGAATATGTGAGATCTCTGGGTTTGAGAGACCCTGCCTCTGTGAATAAAGTGCAAAGTGGCAAGCAATCAGAGCTCCCAACACCAGCCCGGAGCTTACACACACCCACACCCCTCCCATGGGTGTACATGTGACATGTACATACGCATATACACAGATACATAGGAAGAAAAGCAAATTATACAAACTTATAATTAAATGCACAATTATTAGAAGTAGAGGCCATGCGTAATCAAAGCTTGCAATCATATTATCTTCTAATGAACAATGTTCTTGAGGTTCTTTTCGCCATCTATTGCCCATATGGTGGAAATATTTTACAGTGAGAATCTCTTTGCAGCCTTATGCTTGTGTTAGTGACTGGAGGTAATTTCTAATATCAATCACCTCTCCTCCTTTGATGCAATTCTTTAGTATCCATGATGTTCGTTTCATTGCCTTTCTGTTTATCTGACCATTTCTCTTTCTTCTATCAGCCTCACTTGTGTCTTAGAATGTCCTTCGTGGTCCTTGCTCTACTTTCATTTCTGTTGCTGTGATAAAACAAAACAAAATGAAAACACCCCGAAAAAAAGCAAAGTAAGGGAGAAGCAGGTTTATTTCCATTTTCAATTGCACGTTATAGTCTATCACAGTGGGGAATTCAAGACAGGAGCTACAGACGTGTAGTCACTTCACATCTGTACTCAAGAGCAAAGAGGAATAAATGCACACACACACACACACACACACACACACACACACACACACACTTGCTCACTTATCCTCAGTTCAATCTTTCCACTCTTATACAGTTCAGGAATCCTGCCTAGGGGATGGTGCGGCCCACAGTGTGCTGGGTCTTCCCACATCAATGAACTGAAACAAGCAAACTCCCCACAGACATGTCTAGGCCAACTGAGTGTAGAGATGTCCTCATCTCTTCCCAAGTGATTCTAGATTGTGTGAAAATGACCAAGTTAACTATCACAGTTCTCTTAAATCATTTTATTTTTGGTGATTTACCCACATCAGATGTGCCAGCTTCCATTTTCATACAAACAGCTTCCATAGGTGCTGGGAAGGTGGCTTGCTGGGTAAGATCACTTGATTTGAGAGCATGAGGATCTGAGTTCAACTATACAATGCCAATGTAAAATGCCAAGTGTGGGCATGCATGTCTGTCATCTCAGAGCACTGCAGGAACATGGATAAGGAGGATCTGGGGGCTTCCAGCTGCCAGCCTTGCTTCAGGTCTAATGAAAGACCCTGTGTCAAGAATATAGCAGAGAGTGATAAAATAAGACACCTGATATCTTCCTATGCACTGTACAAGAGTACACACACAGACAGACAGACACAAGCACAGACACACAAAACACACACACATACAAATGTATACATACACACACACACACACACACACACACGCACGCACACACGCACACCAAAGCATAACTTTACTATTAGTGTGGGGCACAAGCTAAGGAATCTGGAAAGGGCAGGGAAGTAGATCCTGTACTAGATTTCAGAAGGAATGAGACTTTGCTGACATCATGGTGTTAAAACACAAATTGACTTTCAACTTCTGCTCTGTCGGAACAAAGATAACAAAATTGTGTTATGTTTAGTATTTACCTTTATGCTCTTTTAACAGTAGCAGCAGAAAGTTAACAGCAAATTCCAAGCTAGGAAGGCCTACATGGTGAGACCCTTTCTCAGAAAAACAAAATATTTCAAGTGCCTTTTCTTACAAACCCTCCCACTTGAACATCATAAAACATTGAAAAATATGAATTTATTATTATTGTTATTGTTATAATCATTTATAGTGGAAGAATGTGAAATTTGGTGACCTTAAGAAATTGGCTGAATCCTGTCCCAATAGCTACAAAGCAATGCTCCGCTTGCTTGGCCTCTCTCAGCACTTTTTGTTTCACTGAGTTTCCTTCCCCCAAAGTGCAGACAGATGTCCTTACTGTTTCAAGTCCCTGTTTCCTGCCTGTACTTAAAGTCAGTTATTCCACTGCAAATATAGAAAAGCAGTGTTTACTGGTCATCTGATATATCCCAGGCACAGTGCTAGATACTCCGTATGCTGGTGAGTTCTTTGAGATGGAAGCTCATTCATCTTTACGTTCTCTCCCCTCCTCCCCAGTACTAAGGAGAACATTTTCAAAGGGCTTGACTCTTGTGTTTCTCATCCCTAGCTGTGCTAACTCACTCATGGTTTTCAATGTAATCTACATCCTTGTGGATCATATATTCTGTCATTAGCTCTGAATGCTCTCTAGGACTCCATAGTCACATAGGTGTCCAGCAGGTATGTCCACTGCCATCTGAAAGTCAGCCCAGATACAACGGACTCTTTGGCTTCCTTTTCCCACAGACTTTCTTCTGGAACATTATGAATAATGGCAGTGTTCACCTAATTGCTCAAACTAAAGCTCCTGGATTATTTCTGACTTCTGTCTTCTATACTTCACTATTAGAAAGTTCTATCAATTTTATCTTCATAGCATACTTGCTACCTACTTCTAGGCACCTCTATCACTGTCCTCCGACCTTCCTGGTCACCCTCCCATCTAAGCTGTCCTAATTCTTCCTGAACTTCCATCTGACCCCTGCTGCCTCCAGTTCTTTTTCTGTGAAGCAGTCAGGGTGATATTTTGCAAAGAGAAATCTCTGGTCTAAATCTACTGCAGAATAAAATTATTTCCTGCCATACCTGTCTTTCTTGATATCCTTCAACCTCAGAGGTCGCCTAGCTTCCCCCTTGAATAGGACAAACATGCTCCAAACTCAAGGGTTCACATTTCCTATCCTCTCTGCTGGGTTGCTCCTCCCTGTGGCCTGCCCCTTCATTTCTATCCAGCATGTGCTTTAATATCACCTCTTCAGAGAGACCTTGGAACATTCAATTAGAAAGGGACTACTCTTCTACGCCCTGCCCTCTGCCACTTAAGCAACCTTATTGTTTCTCTGCAGCAATACTGATGCCTGCTGTTCTTCCAATTCACTGGGGCAGCTTGTTTTTGCTGTCTCCTTCAGGAAAACATGTGCTAGAGATTTTGCTTTTCTCATTAGATGGATAGTAAGTACTTAGTAAAGATATTTCTGAATGAATGAATTCGTTATAGCAATATCCAGTCGCCACTCTGACAATTCAAATTCTACACAGGGACTCTTCGATAATACTATTTAAACATTGATTAAATTTGTTCTTTGATAATTCATTCATGTATAAAATTCACTCTGGTTGATTACTTACACACATATACACACACACCTCACTCTCAATTCCTTCACAACCTATTACCTTCTCCTCCCTATAAGTCCCTTTCCTGCCATTTTTGTGACTTACTGAGTGATTAAATTGACATATTGTTGAATTATGTCAATTGATTAATTTGAGATATAAATATTCCTATTTTACAGAGTGATTATGTACACAGCTGAGCAGAGACTTGATTCCTAATGTCTACAACATCAGAGTCTTAGTTACTTCCACGTCCCCCTAGAGTGTCCACTTCCCTCTGCTCTGTCTGGGGTCTTAGAATAGCTCAGACAACAATGAAAACATCTCCTTTACATGTGTGCTCATACAGGAGATCTCAGGTGGGTTGGATTTGGCAAATTCCAAGTACCAAGTCCTATCAAAGGCACAGGCAATGGAAGTCCTGGCCTGGCCCCAAACAGCTGTGCTAGCAATGCACAGTGAAGAGATGCTGGTCAATCCGCAAACACCTATGAAACAATCCCTAGAGGTGGACCCTCACTGCTCTTACTCAACATGGCACCAGGAGTCTTAGTCGGGCCAATGAGATAAGAGAGAGTTATAGCAGGGATACAACTGGGAAGGGAGGCAGCAAAATCATTCCTGTAAGCAGATGATATATTATAAAAAGACAAAACTAAAGAATCTAACAAAAAGACTGTAAGACTGACAAATTCAATAGACTTGCTGAATCCGAAGCTAGCACTGAAAAATAAATATTTTTAAATAAACTAATAATGAGATTTCTCAAAAAGGAAAAGAAAACAATTCCATTCACTATAATAACAAAATACCCATGGATGAGGTGAGCCAATGTTTTCAAGGTCTTCTATACTGAAAAGCAGGAAACAATGGTGCAAATACTTGAAGAATATACCCCATTCCACTCCACACACAATAGAAAGCCCTTCCACACTCATAGACTCAAAAGGTTACTATTGATAAAGTGTCATGCTACCTAAGGTATCTATAGGTTCAGAGCAATTTCCATCACAATACCAATGACATTCTCTACTCTTCTGTATTCATTTCTAATACTGGAACTATGGAATGTATAGCCTTTGAGAAAGTTCTACCTTATTCTATGTGTGGTTTGGCATAGGTACATGATCCTAATGTTGACTTTACATGTAAGCATTATGATGTAAAATGTTAATAAAAAGTTAAAGCTTCTCAAAAATACATTAATCACCTCATTTATTGAGGAAGCTTGAGTTAGTGACAATTGAAATCCCCTCTGTGGGTGACTACTGTTGTAGGGACAACATATTCTAGGTTTGATTTCATCAAATGATTAGTTTAGGGTTGCCAGGTAGGGGTTTCAGAGGACAGCGATGACATACATACATTAAGTAGCTAGTTTCTAAATTCTTTTTATGGCTGTTTTATAGATGAGATGTTGTTATGTAGTTCACCAAAGCCATGTTCCTCCTGCCTCAGTGTGAGAACTGGAGTTGCTAACATGTGCCACCATACCCAGCTTGGATCCGTGTTTTCATGAATGTAGTTAAGAAGCATGGGACTGCTGTACCTATGTTATCTCATTAGGACACATCTTTACATTAGCAAAATGTATGTTATTTTAAAATTGATGACATATTCGGTCATGCTTTTATGTCTCTCAAATAAACCTCACTTTTAAAATTAAATAAGTGTGGGTTGTTTTCTAGACTTATATTGATTTTGATCTTCTGCCATCTCAGTTTTTAGAATCTGGCATTAGCACCTGTGTCTTTCAGGATTATGAACCTAATTGCTTCACTGTTTTTGCCTACAGATGGTTTAGTTTTCCTTAAATGTTCAACTTCTCCCATCTCAGTTTTCTCTATCTATTCAGAATGCTTGTGAAGATTAATTAATGCTGGGTATGTCTATGTCTATGTCTATGTCTATGTCTATGTCTATGTCTATGTCTATGTCTATGTCTATATTCTTAGTAAGGGTTACTATTGCTGTGATAAAGCACCATGACCTAAGCAACTTGGTGAGGGAAGGGTTTATTTGGCTTACTCTTCCACATCACTGTTTGTTATCAAGGGAGATCAAGATAGGAACTCAAGCAGGGTAGGAACCTAGAGGCAGGAGCTGATACAGAGGTCATGGAAGAGCAATGCTTACTGGCTTGCTCCTCATGGCTTGTTAAGCCTGCTTTTTTATAGAACCCAGGACCAGCAGCCTAGGGATGGCATCTACCACAATGGGCTGGGCCCTCCCCCATGAATCACGAATTAAGAAAATGCCCTATAGGCTTGTCTACAGCCAGGTCTTATGGAGACATTTTCTCAATTGAGGACTCCTTTCTGATGACTAGCTTATGTCAAGTAGACATAAAACTAGCCAGCACACATACATTTATTGTTAGTCTAATTTTAGATACTTATAAGATAACATGGTCCTATCTAAGTGTGACGAACCATGAGTTAGATTGACAGTGAAATGGAGTTTTGATTTTATACAATGCTAGCTTGCTGTTCTGGGCAGTAAGAACATAACACTGTAAGGAAGAAAAGAAAAAAAAATGTTTTCACAGGAAGCTGACCCCAAATCAAGGGTTCAGGTGCAAGTATTTTACTTAAGAAATGATTCCACAAAGCAACAACAGGAGAGAGGGGCAGATATGCAGCCAAAGAGAGCTGTGATTGTAGCCTAATCTTGTAGGAAGGTTGTACAGCACTATATGATGCATGCCTTGGAGCTACCTATTGTGTGGCCACCAGAGCTGAGGATATTTGAGCACTCATTCTCACTGTTCTAACGCTTCTAGAGGTGAGGCATTCATTACTGGTTCTCTCTCTCTCTCTCCCTTTCTCTCTCTCTCTCTCTCTTGCACATGCGTGTGTGCGTGTGTGTGTGTGTGTGGGGGGGTGTATGATGGGGAGGTTATATAAGAATGCTAACTTAGCTATCATTCAGCACCCAGAAAAACTCTCAGACCCAGAACTAGACCTCTATGTATGATAAACACAGAATTAAGAATTTTCTTCTAGTACAGAAGAACCCATGATTCAGATAGCATATCTAGTTTCTGAGCTGTATTGTAATTGCATATTGGCTTGTATCTTATGCTCATGATGCATTGGACCCCTGTGTCTGAAAGATGATTCTTCCATGTCTGATGAACATGATGATAGTTTATACAGAGCAAGTAGTGAATGGGTGAGAAATCATAGTTTATGTCTAGGATGTAGTCACATCTGAGTCTCCTGACAAATTGAAATTATTTACATACAAGTATAGTTATAAAGCGCCATACGGCATAGAAGGGGAACTGGACACAAGGACATGAGGTTAAAAGTCACAAAGGAAAGACTTGATGCCTTTGATCTGGAATATACTTTACAGAAAACTTGCAGTAATGAGAAACGATCCCAGGATCAACAATGCCTGGAAATCAGAAGCAAGATTCCTTCATATTTAGTCAGAGGCATTTATAAGGGGGCCTTAGACTGGTTTAGACTGGTTATGTATGGCTTAATTGTTCTTGACCTGTTTTCATAGAACTCTTGCCAACTTCCAGAATTTTCATGGAAACTTGATGGGAAAAAACCACCCTGTGAACTTTTTCTCTTCTTATTGCAGCGAGAAAATAAATAAAGATGAAACTGTGTATATATCTGAAGTCCAGATAAGAGTTCCTCTGTGACTCTCACTAATATAGAAAAATCTATTTAAATTTTCTCACTTCCCCTTTCCTTTCAAAGCTGGTCCAGTTAGCCTTGGCTTCCACCCCTCTTTCGACAGTTATAGAAGAAATTGGAATGTTTGCAGCGAAAGGACAAGTCTAAGCAGTGACTCAGAGGAAACAAGCATTTATAAAACATTTTCCCCTGAAGTCTCAGTACAAACATGGCCATGGCTCTGTTCCAGATTGGACAGGGCAACATGCTCACTAGGGTGGCCCCTTGGCAAACTGGTGTTACAGGGGCCTTACCCCTGGCTGCAAGTGGCCTTGAGACATGAGCATTCCATAGTGATCTTTCATCTCTAAGAGTCAAAACAACAATGGCTGTAATGAAATCAGACAAAGAAAAGGGGTCTTTGCCGGAATGGAACATTTTCCGGGTTGAAACTTCTGTAATGGCAAATACCTTCTCAGCTGTCTTCTTCACAACATGCCTTTGCCCTCGGATCAAGGTTGCTGATATCTCTTTAGACTACAATGTATTACAAGGACATTTGGTTTTAGCTCTGGAGTCAGTGGGATTTAGTTTTGAATCCTGATTTGCTACTTTGTATTTTCACTTGACTAGTGTTTAGGAAGGGCTGAGTTTTGTGGCAGGCATGGCTCTTCCGAAGTGCAGAGGTTAAGTGTGAGCAGGACAGACAGGGGCTCTCTTCTCCTGTGGTTATTTTCTAAATGAGAGGAGAAGAAAGCCCAAAGTACAACCAGAGAGATGAACTGTGAGTGATGGTGGCATAGTGATGGGATCAAATTAGGACACTGCTGGATGGCCAGAGATAGCTTTCACAGATGGCAAGGGGGTGCCCTCTATGAAATTCCATTTGAACTCTGAATGACAAGAAAGTCAGCCAGGTAAGATCAGGCCTGGCACAGGCTTGTTCATGAGCAAGAACAAAGCCCATGTGGTGAGTGGGCAAGAACATTGAGGGAGTAATCAGGAAGTATAGAGGGTAAAGATGGCAGCCATCCTTGAGACATTGCCCATAGATTGGCCAGTCTATTTCTACTCTTGAAACTAAGCATTGTGACCACTTAAATATATAACAATTCTGAGTCCAGACTTTCAGGTTCCTGCCAGCTTCTGTCTTGGTTTCTCTGTGGCCCAAACCAGATGTCCTTGTAATACATTGTAGTCTAGAGAGATAAGGGCCACCATGGTCCTAGGGCAAAGGGATGATATGAAAAAGACCATTAAGGGAGTGTCTGTTTTTGTTTGTTTGTTTGTTTGTTTGTTTTCTACATCACAGCTCCTGCATCTAAGGATCAGAGAGCCTCAAGGAAGAGAGGGTAGAAAGGTTGTAAGAGCCAGAATCCCAGAAAGTCTGCTTTGAAATCATCACTCCTACAAATGGCTGTATAAACAAGACTAGAGCAATGGTGATATCCAAAGACATGCTAATGTGGAAGAGAGGAAATTTCACCTAGACGAGAACTACAGACAACTAGTTTCTGCAGTGACTGCCGAGAGGGGGAGAAATAGCCTCTCCAGAAATGAGCCTCCTTATTGGTTGTCTGATAGAGTGCTCAGTCCTGAAACTGTATATACACAGATAACAAAAATGGACTCAGCGGGTTTATTTATGCATGCACACATGTACATACACTTGTACACACACACACACACATGTATGAATGTAACAAAACTAATCAAAGAAAACGAAGTCAATAACTTGAGAGGAGGTGGATGGGACAGTTAGAGGGAGGGTAAGTGGGAGGGGTTGAAAGAAGAGAGTGAAGGGAGAAAGTGATGTAATTATATTTTAGCTAAAAATGTACAAGATTTTTAAGGTGACATTCATGATTTATGTCTTACAAGCACTACTTGCAATCACTATAATTGTTACAATATGCTGCTGTTATTATTTAAAACAAGACTAATATGAGAACTTCACTTGACATATAGTTGATTAAAATCAAATTTGTGTCACTTGAACTGAAATATCATGCTGCTTGGGGTCTTAATTTCTTTCAGGTTAGAGAGAGAATCCAGGGCTGTACACATGCAGGTATGTGCTCTACCACTAAGCTTTGTCTACAGGTCTCTGTGCTTATTTTGAATTACAGTTCTTTAAAGCATAGAAATAGGTGCTATGTTTGTTATACCTTACATGGCAGAGCAAAATGCTAGTTGAATGACTATCTTCTCTAATCCCTAAATCTCTGAGATGGTTTTTGACAGGACCTTTGCTCTTTTAAAGTGTGATTTCCAATAGTAAATCCTAGTTACTATCATAATAACATAGTAATAGTCTACTTAAAAGACAACCAGAGGTTGAGGATGTATCACATTGAAAGAGCATTTGCCTGGCATGTACAGGGCTCTGAACTGGAGCTTTGACACCACAAAGTACAAAATATATGTAAAATTAGAAGCAGTTATAAGTAATATCTAAGCTTCACATTCCTATTTTTATTCTAAGCATTTAGAATCCTCACTCATGTATTCTCATAAAGGCTGCATATACGAAGCCTTGAAGGCATATGTAGCTGTCTACACATCTCTAGTAGTGCCAATGGACAGTTGTCACTAGGAGGAATATACCACGAGGACTTTGCATGCATTAATGGTCACTGCTGGTCTTCTCAGTTGGAACAGTGAAAACCAGCCTCAGAGAAGGGTAACAGCAGCCCCTTAACTTGAGCTAGCACAGTGCATGCAAAGAGGTCATTTGAGTAAAAAGGGGAAGATCAGGGTTAAATTGAATGAAAATAATTGAAACTTTATCATAAACCAAAGATCACTGGAAAGGAAACACAGGTAATACAGGGTTCTCAAACTTTTTCCACATGGCGGGCTTTCTTAGATTCTGTATAGAGTCACCTTCCATATTTGTGAGTTGTCAGTGCACAGGCATAAACAAATACAGACTGGAGTGTTTACCTGTACAGCAGTATACTTCCCTCCTTGTCAATATTCCCTAAACAATGCAGTATAACAACTGTTTTCAGGGTCTACATGGTATTAGACATGGTAAACGGCTTAGAAGTGGTTTTAAGAATACATGAGAAACACAGACAGTAGGAACTTAGATTCAAGACCAACTTAAGATACATAGTCTTGAAAACCAAGATCTGGGAATGTAGCTTAATGGCAGAGGACTTCCCCAGCATGGCCAAGGTCGAGAGTTCAGTCCCAAGCACTGCCAAAATAGGGGGATTATATGAGAAGACATGCATGCTCTGTATGCAAACCTACAATATCTTATGGGAGGGAGACCTTTAGGAAATACAGAGAGATGAGGTTACTACTATTATTATTATAAACAGAAGAAAACAGGTTAGATAGTCTATTTAAATTAACATGCCTTGCCCTGCAAGCAGCTGCCCAGAGATGATTCTGCACATTAGAAAGTACATCAAATTATGCTTGAAAGCTTAAACCTATAGTAATATCAAATGTACAAAGAACAATTATTTAGTAATCAACTTCACTGTCCTTGCAAATCCTCTGGACTAGGAACTAATGGAGCTGTACAGATTCTCTTTTGACCAATGTGGGATCAGAATAAGATCGTAAGGCAAAGCACAAATCTTCCTTACAGAGCTACCATTGTTAATATTTGGACTTCTTGACTAAATCTTCCCCATCCCTGAATAGAATATGATGTTTACATGACAAGCAGGAGCAGGAGTCCTAAAAGGACATCATGGTGTTCTCCCATTGACCACTGTACAGTAGATATGCCTGGCAGCAGCCAGCCTCAAGAAGTGAACACATGAAGGAGTTAGCAAGTGAGCTTCTTTCTCCTTGAATTGTTCCCTGAACTATTTGGCAAAATTTTATTGTCTGCCTTACACAGGCACTGAACAGGATTTTTAAGAAACAACAACTACAAAATCAATTTGGAGCCTTTTAAAGACTATTCTTTCTAGAACAGTGTGTGATTTAAATCTTCTTTTCATTGCTAACGATCTCTAGGACAATTCCATGTGTCTGTCAAAGCAAAAAGACAAACATCTCTCAAATGCAATGCAGACAAATTGCCTGCAGCTATCTACCATAAAGGAGACAGAATGATCTTAGTTTGTATTTTTACATACATAAGAACACTTTTTAAACCCCCAGGCCAGACAACTTCCCCAGAGTAATATTAAATAATTGCTTGACATTCCTTTTTTCACAAAAAATACTAATATACACACTTTCACTCATGGGATTTATATTCTTTTATACAAAGTCAAACCATAAAATAAATATTAGTGTTTATAATATAAATGCCTCTTCATGACCACAGATCTTCTGAAAAAATTATATCCTGAGATTTAAATCAGAGGTAATAAAAATAACATTATACAAATATTGCCATTGGCAGTGTATTTCCCCTGCTGTTTTACAGAGCCAGAGGGTAAAAGAGGACTCGATGTGACTGTATTTGGTAATTTACATAGGATATCTTGGAATATTTTTTCTACAAATGATCTTATGTTGGGGAAGAATCTTTCTAATGTACACCATACATTCTGGATTTACCATCAGAGTTTGGCCTTTTAATTGACCTGCATGAAGGAAAGAATTGACATCTCTGACAATTTGGAAATACAGTCGTGAGGAAAAAAAATTAAAACTACCAGAAAGATCTTGCCATAGAATTCAATGCATGCAGAATCAGCATTGGACTTGTTGCTATGTATTTAGGATTTAAGTTAAAATCCTTCATGAGAAAGAGATAATCTCTAAAACTTCAACTAAAACTGTATTCATCAGCCTTTTTTGTTTATTTTGTTGTTTTTTTGGTAATCAGATCACAAACCACAGGTAGCTTTGGAAAATAAGTCTCTGTCTCTCTGTCTCTCTGTCTCTCTGTCTCTCTCCTCTCCCCCTCCTTTTTCTCCCCCCTCTGTGTGTGTCTGTCTATGGAGAGAGAGGGAGAGAGAAAGAGAGATAATTTTCTTCCCAAATCAAATTACTAATTGTACTACTTGGCAAAACACAAAACACAGGATTTAAGGGAACTTATGGACAAATATTCTATCTCTTATATAATAAGTACAATTCATTAATTAAGTACATTTTTTCTATATAGATTTTTTTCTAATCTAGAGCACACACACGCACACACACACACACACACACACACACACACAGAGGCTTCTTTTACACTATTGACCAATGTTCTAGTCTCTCACTAGAGACCCAATGCAGGTTTAGCGTCCTTGAGACATGACCATGGCACATGTCCATCTCATGGTACTCAGGGTGAGTAGACTTAAAGGAGACTACTGGTAAACCCACATGTCTATACAAGCAAATGTCAGAGGTCCCTGTGATGGTGATGATACAGGGAGGTGTGGTTTTGTTTCTTAAAACCACCTTAACCCTTTCTCCTCTCTTGGATGTCATTGTCCTTTAGAAATCCTACCCTTCCTTAAGAATTAACCCATGCCTGTCACCTTCTGTAAGTAGTGTATCCTTAAAGTAGTTAGAATTGGCCACTCCCAGCCCTGCAGTCTTACTTTTTGTTCTATATTATGGGAGTTAATAGCATACAGTTCAATTAAAGTTCATATTGCATGTAAAAAGGGAAAATATCTTCAGTCCCTGCAGGGCCGCACTAAACCTTTTGTTTCTTGGGAAACACCATAGTCTCAAGAATACTGGCATCTATTCACTGACCAGTACTCGGTATGCCTAATAAATGGATGATTGCATGTGGAGAGCTTGATTCATGGAATCCTAAAACACGGGATTGAATGAAAAGCTTCAAGGATACTTTTATTAGTTACAAATACAGTCTACCGAGATATTTATAATGACTGCATTTCTTAATTCTGTATGGCAGTTATTACCATTATTACTTATGTATTGGTTCGTCAAGGACCAAAGACCCCAGATAGCAAGTAAGTCACACACCTAGCATATTTGGATACATTTGGATGTAGATTATTTACGGTGTTCCATGATATTTCATTCTGGGATCATGCCATTCAACACTCACCCATCTTCATCAGCATGAACATTTGGATTATTTATAGTGATTTCCTACTAAAACCATAAAAACTAAAATAGCCATAATCAAGTCTTATACACTCTTGGTGTATGGGAGTAAGAAATTTCATTTTTCTAGTCACACTGAGTTAAAAATATTTTATTATTTTCCATGACAATTGAGCACATAAATAATATGCATATGCATATAAGTATGTATATTTACACAGATTTCCAATTGTATTGTGTACTCTAAATCCACTTCTTAACTGCTGCATTCTTAGTGGCTAGATTAGAGCATATGCTAAGGGCTCAGAAAATACTTGTTGAACAAATGAATGAATGCATGAATAAAAAGAGCTTTGTCATTTGATTTTTTCTTCTTTCATTAATTAATTTATTCACTTTACATCCGTATCACAGCCCTCTCCTCTCCTCCTGGTTGCCTATCCACAGCCCTATTCCCACCCCTTCCCTTCTCCTCTGAGAAGGGGGAAGCCCCCCTGGGTATCAACCCACTCTGGCACATTAAGTCACTGCAGGTCCAAGCACATCCTCTCCCACTGAGGCCAGACAAGGCAGCCCAGTTAGGGGAACAGGATCCACAGACATGCAACAGTCAGAGACAGTCCTCACTCAAGTTGGTTGAGTACCTGCATGAAGACAACACTGCACATCTTCTACATATGTGCCAAGGAAGGGGGCTAGGTCCAGCCCATGTGTGTTCTTTGGTGATGGTTCAGTCTCTCGGAGTCCCCAAGAGTCCAGGTTAGTTGACTCTTGGTCTTTCTGTGGCATTCCTATCCTCTCTGTGTCCCTCAATCCTTCCCCCAACTCTTCCACAAGGCTCTATGAGCTCCATCTAAGATTTGGCTGTGGGTCTCTGTATCTGCTGAGCGGAGCCTCTCAGAGGACTGTTCCTGTCTAAAAGCACAACAGAGTATCATTAACACTTTCAGGGTCAGAGGACAGTTATACTTGTAGGCAGGACATATTTTGGGTTAAAGGCTTTGTGGGTGAGTTGCTGTTCTTATTCCTCCACTGGAAGTCCTACCTGGCTACAGGAAGTGGCCACTTCAGGCTCCATATGCCCCACTGACAGGACTCTCAGTGAGAGTCACCTCATAGACTCCCTGGAGCCTCCCCCATCCCAGATTTCTGGAATTTCCTAGAGATGCCACTCCACTCTGTGAATTTCCATTCACCCCCAGCCTTCTCTCTCTCTCGCTACCCCTGTACCTGAACCCATCTCCTGATCCCTTCCCCATCCCTCTCTCATCTAGTTCTCTCCCTCCATCCACCTTCAATTACCATTTTATTTCCCCTTCTGAGTGAGATTTAAGCATCCTCCCTTGGGGTGTGAAGTTTGCAGTAGCCTTGAATATTTTGGTATAGGAGACAACTGCCTGAACAGAACACCCCTAGATTAGTCACTAAGATCAACAATATGTGGGACCTCATGAAACTGAAGAGCTTTTGTAAGGCAAAGGACACTGTGGATAGGACAAAATGGCAGCCTACAGATTGGGAAAAGATCTTCATCAATCCTACACCTGACAGAGGGCTAATATCCAAAATATAGAATAAACTCAAGAAGTTAGACACCAACAAACCAAATGACCCAATTAAAAAATGGGGTACAGAACTAAACATAGAATTCTCACAGAGGAATTTCTAATAGCCAAGAAACAGTTAAAGAAATGTTCAATGGCCTTAGTCATTAGGGAAATGCAAATCAAAAAGACTCTGAGATTCCACCTTACTCCCATCAGAATGGCTAAATTCAAAAACTCAAGGGACAGCACATGCTGGTGAGGATGTGGAGCAAGGGGAACACTCCTCCATTGCTGGTGGGAGTGACAACTTGTACAGCCACCTTAGAAATCAATTTGGTAGTTTCTCAGAAAAATGGGAATAGTTCTACCCTAAGACCTAGCATAGGCCCCAAAGATGCTCCACCTTACCACAAGGACACGCCACATGCGCAACTGTGTTCGTTGCTTGATTTTAAAGTAAACCACCCTGTTAGAATTTCCAATGGGAGACCGAAACATTGTGAATATTTAAGAGACACTCAATGAACTATCCAGAGAATTGTGTTCCGATCTAAGATCTGACAGTACCAGGCTGTGAAATTCTGTGCAAATCATGTAACCTTTCTAATTCTGAGTAGCAGCATTTATAAATGAAACAGCAACAATTTATGAGACTATGATTTATGGATTAGCCTAGGATATTCATACAAAGGTTTCTAAATCACAAATTTATACATATGTTACCTGCCATTTTCCCTCATAGGGGAAATTCCATACACTTATGGATAGTAAAAATGATCCTGAAATAAAATGATGTTTTTCACCAACAACCTTTGAGGTCAGGCACAAAGCCTAATAATGAAGCAGAGACACGAGAAAGGGAGAGAGTTCAGGGCTTTGTGCCTGAGCTGGTAGACTTCATATGGTGGGTGTGTGGCATCAGGCTTTTGCTGAAAAATCCGGCTATTTTTAACTTTAAGCAAGTATAAAGCATATCTTTTTAAGTAGGGCAACCAAGATAGTGCATTACCCTTCCCAACCAGTCTGCTGCCTAGATGAAATATTCATCTTTTGTGTCAAAATAAGAAGATATAT
>JADRCH010000050.1:9888476-9904234 GCA_019843965.1 Rhynchomys soricoides
ATCTGCACTAAGAAGGAATAGAGTCTTCAGTGGGTGAGTCCTTTAAAAAGTCATGGATATAAAATAACCATAGAAATATCCATTTATATTGAAGTAAGCTTGCATAGTCTAGAGAAATGAGACCCTTTTAGCTTGGATTCACATGGACAAGCATAGACTATCTGTTAGAAAACTTTTCATCTGCTGGGTTCCAAGAATAATAATAGAAATAACCCAGGATTTGGAAGTAGCTTTCCCCTGCTTTGCCCAGAGATAACAGTCTTGGCCTCTATTGTGCCATCTGTGAGATGGATGACTAACAATATTGTCCTCCAGGTGTATGAATTATGTTTGGTTATCTGAGTGAAGGCCATGGGTAAATGTTAAAGTCTGGTACAGATTTCAGTGTTCTGAGATCCCAGTTACAAAGTGGCCTCACTAGACAAAGGGGTGACTGACACTATTGCTAACAGTGTTGACTGTCCTCTTCCTACTGCTTTCTAAGTGTCCCCTGCCTTCCTGCCTCTGTCCTGTCCCCAGAGCCTTAGCTTGACTGTCCAGCTACCCACTGAAGGTACTTTGCATCAAAGCTAAGGACATTATTTCTCTCACTTCCTCCGACTTTCTTCCTCTTCTCTCTGGGTTCTTCTCAGCTGAGGTTCCCACCCCGTCTCTCTGAAATACTAGAAAGTCCTAGCACAGTGGGAACCAGAGGCCCTTTTTGCCTCTATTCTCCCTTGGAGCCTCAAGATGGACTTTGATGTAGACTCTGGACAAAATTTACATGGCCACAGAAATCCACTGTGAAGACTAAGGAAGCAAAAGCCCAGAAAGCAGGTTTGGCTTCTCTACAAACTGTGTTTAGGTGTTATGACAGTGTCACATAGATTCACATATCCCACAAATCATCTGGAGAAAGCAGAAATCTCTCTCACTCTTTGGCAAGCTCTGTGTGACAGAGCCTGAGCTCAGCGTTCAGAGAAGCTCGTGGAGAGGTATCTATGGCTTTAATTCTGTCTTATGTCTACAGTGAGAGTTTAAATAGATTATTCAGAAGAAAAAAAAAACCTGCTTTCTTTGAGAAAACCGGTGTTTAAAACTTTTTAATTGAATATGGAAAACATGCATTGATTGTTGCCAAGAAAGAAAATCAGCTAGAGGGAGATTTTTGGCTGACTTTTCCTACAGGGCCGCCCCACACAGTCTTCTTACTGCCTGAGCTTTCCATTCCTCTCTGTTCCTTTTTTCATGTTTTCCAGGTCAAATCCCTTGTCTGGTCTAACTGGCTATGACTACCATTGTTGAATGATACACTGTCCATGAAGCCCCCTAGCCTCCTAACGGCCTGCCAGTGATGTGAGTCAGATAGTAGGTAGTGCTTTGTAGAGAGTAGCCTGGCTCATCCTGACTCTTTCCAGCAGAAGAGAAGCATAAATGGCAGATCCAGGACACAGAGGAGTCAGGTCCCACTGAACAAGAGGGAGAGAGATCACACTGAGTAGAATGTGTCAGTCTGAGTCACCCCCACAAGTCTCACAGTTGCAACTCTGACCTCGACTCTCAGCAACACGGCTCCTGTAGGCAGGTATATGTAACTCCCAGAGTCATCCCCTGCCTCCCCCTCTCTCTAAAATACAGTTTCTTAAAACTCTAAAAATAATGGAGAAAATCACTCTGATAGGCCATGGAGGGTAGGAAGAGAGAGCTCTAATAAAATGACAGCAGCCCAAGGAATCTCCCCTAAGGTCATTAGAACTGGATCCAATACTGAGTTATTTCCCACTTCAAAACCTGCATCTCATTCCTCTACTTAGTAGCTATGAGACCTTGAAGAGGTAAAGACTCTCTGCTTTTCATGTGTGTAATGTCTGTCGACCTCTGCAGCCCCATGAGGGTTAAATGAGGGACGGCCTGCAATGTGTTCAGCTCTGCTGCAGGCACGTCACAAGTGCTCTATATAGTTTAGTCATTTTTATAGCATCTACACGATTACTTTGCTCGTGAATTTCACAGATGTGATTCAATTAGCATTTCTTCAGGGCTTACGCCATATGAATTTCTTCGAAAAAGCCACATGAGGCACCACCAATGACTTAAAATTTCCCAAATTAAAGTCATTCATAAATTTTAACATCCTCTTGATTATGATTTCTATTCCTTATCAATATATATACATATATATGTTACATTGTATATATATATATGTATATATACACAGACACATATTTATATACATATATACATATATACACACACACATATATTATTAATCATAAATACAGACTGTTAAAGTCAGTGACTTTAGGTACTCTAAGTTTAATACTACATATATGCAATTGTGATGGAAAATTAATTTCTAAATAATGATAAAAGTTTGGAGAATATCCCTAAAGGTCATCATCAAGGCAAGACATCCTGCTTAAAAGTTACTAGTCTATGTAATTCATACATGACATTTCTTCTTAAAACAAATGGACCCTTATTTTTGTTTTTTTAATGAAAATTCGGTACCAGCTCACATCCTTCTGAACTCTCTCTGCTATAAGGAAACTTATCAGTGTGTGCACAGGTCCGAGAGGAGGGAGCAAGGAAGTGCTTTTCAGTTTCAACTTTCCAAAGGGCTTTTGTCAACAACAGTGAGCATGCTTGAACAGTATGGTTTCCCAGTGGTTTAACTTTTCATCTGTCCTTGCTCTGCCTCTTGATACATGTTGAAATGTGCTACATTATGGTGAGCATAAGCCAATCTCAAACAGGGGTACTTGGTAATGAGCAAGAATCTCTTATAATGAGCCAGTTCTCAGGGGGGTGTTCAGGAAGCATTTGTTGACTGACTGAACTGCACTGTATGTGTTCACTGTACAAAGAAATGTGTAGAAGACAGGCCAGTCCTAAGAACATTTTATAGAGCATGGCATTCCTATCATAGTCCATTGCCAATTAAATATGTGAACAGAAAGGGAGTAGACTCGGATAAGAGGGGAGGTGGGAAGGAACTGAGAAGAGTCGGGGGAGGGGAACACATAATCAGGATATATTATGTGAAAAAAATCCATTTTAAATAAAAGGAAAAATGTTCCTAGAACCTTTGTTTTATGCCTGGGAAGTAGGACACCCAACATATGCCCAAAAGGTTGCATAAATACTGTTTATTATATATAAATATATTTTTAAGTATGTAATATATAATATATAACTTACTTTATGATTATTGGTGTCTCTCACATGTTTTCTTGTTTCTTTGGTACAATTGTTTGGAACATTATAAATATAATCTTTGGATTCAGAGATATTTAATATTAACCTTATAATAGTAATGTAACTGAAAAGACAATTCCGGTTCCCTGACTGAGGTTTTCTGGTTTGCACAACACATACCTTTTTAGATTATCTGTGAGGCCAGCATTGACCACACAAAAACTAGATGCTTAAACACATGGTGTGACTGTGTTCCTTTAGTATGTATCTAGTACACGGAGACAGAGAGTTACTTTTGGCATTAGTTTAATGCACATCTTTCAGAGATGTAATTCTGTACTGTTTCCTCATTTATGAGCTTTATGCAAATGTCATCACTTTTGACAATCTATATTGTTTTGCTCTCTAATTTTATAGGTACTAAAATACTTTGTTGTATATAAATAAATACATATGTGAAGGAAATCTTGAACAACATATCTTGGAAATAAATCCTTACCAGCTACTGTGCACTCTGATTATTTGCCCTTAGCTATGCTATCATATTTTTAAAAACAAGAATGCTATTTTGGCTTATGATATTGACTTTATTCTCTATCAATGTATCATGGCTTTGGTTTTTAAAAAAATGTGTTGTTTCTGGTATCAGAAAGAAACAGACTGACTTGCTTGAGATCACTTACATAGGAAATAGCAGAGCAAAGACAAAAATATCCAGGCAACCTGATGCCAGAACCTATGCCATTAGCATAGAGCACTCACACATGAATGCAGGGACAAGAACCTGCCTGAAAATAGTTTTACTGCTTCCAATCCAAAGTCCATGCATTGAGTATTCAGCTTCCCCACCCCCATGCCAGTTTGGTGGGAATCCCCTGTTAGGCGCTATGAGCACACAAACACGGTCATTCCTGCGTATAGCAGAGAAGGGTCCACAGTGCCATCGTAAGGCAAGGGTGAGGTGATGTGGTGATTACCATAGGAACTGGGGCTTGCTAAGGGGTAGGAGTGCCTGGTGTTGGCTACTATTGGCTTATGGAGAGGAAGAAGAAAGGGACAGAGATATTAAGCAGGGAGGGATGCAGAGAAGCAGTGTGACCTGGGATGAAATCAAGTCTGTAGGCAGACCTGCAGGATAGACTTGGGAGTGTGGCTGGCCATGCTGAGTTGCTCGCATCTCTCAAATTATGTCATATACACAGTGCTATTTATGGACATGAACAGCAGTGGGCATGTTTGTTCTTCATTAATTTATAGGCAAGAGTTTAGTAAACATTTATTTTGTGTTATGGCTCTTGGGCGGGCCCTGAGATTGTGTCTCATCCCACAGTATATGTTTATATGGTTTTGGAGGGGAAGATCTTTTAATTTAATAGTCTTTTATACATTTTTATCTTCTTTTCCCTCAATTTTATTTACTTAATACTGTCATGACTCATACTCAACATTACTGGTGTCCAAGACAAGGGTATAAATGAATTCTAGCGTCTTATGTCTGCCCTAGTTTGAAAATTAGAAATTGTGATAACCAAATATTAAGTAAAATATGTCCTATCTCCCTTTTTTGAGAAGAAAAACCTGTCCAATAATAACTTGGGAGGCAAGGTTTGAGATTTTAGTATACATCTGGGGGAAGCTGTGGAACATAGCAGCCTGGAGATACCATCAGCCTGTACTGTGTCTCCTGGTGCCTCATGTCCCCAGGAAAGCATCTTCAGAGCCAGTCAGGTGACACCTTCACGTGGAAGCATGTTCACCTACCTACACCTCACTAGGAACTACTTCTTGGCTATCTTGAAGGTATTACCTTGTCTTCTGAGAGAAGGATAGACACAAGTGAGCTACTTTGGCCTGAGAAATAGGATTGAGGTCATCTATGAAAGAATTCCAGCTTCTAAGTAGCTGAGGCATAGTCTAGAAGTAGAGTCCCAGGCCTAGGCTGGCATAAGCTTTGCTTCCAGTAGATTGGAGTGGATGGAGGAGGCTCCAATGTCAAGTGCTGGAAAAAAAAAGGAAGTCCCATGGGCCTTCTTCTCTACAGTAATACTAACCAACCTGGATCTTCTGCAGTGTGCCTTGGAATTCTCAGGGCAATAATGAGATTGTGTATATTCCTACAAGACGGATGATCCCTGATCTACCTTTCAATATCTGTCTTAAGTCAGAATATTCAAATATTTACTTTTGTGGATCTTGTTGAAAAGAAAAAAAAAAAAAGCAGAAATGTATTCAAAACTCTGGTCTTATGAAAGCAACCATAAGAAAAAAAAGATTTTTTTTTTTTTTTAAACAATGTAACCCAAACCAAAGCAGACAGAGGTCATTTTCCTGGAAACTCTGCAGGCCACTGTCTTGTCAAATAAATCTAGTGACATTCTTAATTTGTATTATTGCAGTTTTAGTTTTTCTTCACTCATTCTGATTGGTACTTTCCTTTATTTGTATTTTTTTTTTTTTAGGTCTGACAGCTGCTTATAGCAGATCACCATTTGAGATGGTTCCCAGTCTAAAAACAAATAAACGTTAGGATATTTTTATTAATGCTACTAATGAGGGCTTTGCAAATTCAGAAGCGTGTACACACTGGTTATTCCAGCCATATCTAAAAGAGGAAGACCTGGTTATTCACTTCAAATTGCCCACAGTTTAGAGGTCAAGACATATAAGAATATCATTTATAAGAAGACAAAATGCTATTACAAGAGATGTGTGAGAGAGGCAACTGGGGAGCTGACCTCATCTCAAGACATCAAAGGAGGTTTTACTGAGAGATGGGTGGGTGTTTCAGCTGGGGCTTACAGATTAGTAGGAGTTCACCGGGAAATGAAGATTCCTTTTTTGTTTTCATTATTTAATTTTGCTATTTCAATTCATGATATGTGTGGATTTTATGTTAATTTTCTTTAATGCTTAGATTTTCTATGTTTTCTACACAATATGTCATACGTGGGACATAGCTGTACATATTAACATTCAGTGTCGCCATCTTTAAAATGGTGGAAGACCCATTCCTTATAGTATAGAGCTGTTTTGAAAATTCAAAGAAGCAATGTGTCCAAGTGTTTAGCACGTGCTTATGTCTTAGAGGCTACTGTGTGCAAATGTGTGCCACCCAACTCCAGCATATGTGGCTGGATCAAGCTGGGTTTTGTTATCCTTGGGTTTTTAGAAGGTCCAGAGAAAGTAATGTAGTGTTAGTGCAGAGTCTCAGTATCCAGGCTCGAATCCTGTGCTTGACCCACTTTCTGCTTTGCTTTTGGTTTCATGCAGTGTTTCAGGAATGGATGTTCCATCTACAGTCTCATGGCTTGTTCAGGAAGAATGCAAATGTGGTATTTTTGTCAAGAGAGAAAAAATTAATTGCAAAATATCAATTAGATTTCTGCTTATGTTTCATGTGCCCATGCTTTCCATGTGGCCTCTGCAAACTGTAGGGGAACTTGTGAGGGTAAATATTTTGGTTGGGTGTTTGGGCATCCTAAGCAGGACAAGCAACCAGTAATTTACAGCCTGACACACAATACTTGGCTGTTGATATTGCTATGGAAATAAACTCAAAGGTTTGTATTAAGTTGAATTTATTCATCTCCATGATGCTCTTCTGATCCAACCATCAGCTCACCTCTTACTACAAAGCAGTCTTCCTCACTTGTCTCCCTTTCTACAATCTATTCCCCAACAGAAGTCAAGGTGAACTTGTAAAAATGTGAAAAAAATGTAAGATGACACGAACGTGGAAGATAAAACTATAACATTCGTACAAAAGTACACCAGAAGAGGAGCCCAGGGGACAATTCAGTTGGTAAAGAGCTCGCCTCATGACTGGGGACCTGCTCTCCAGCACCCATATGAATGAGCCAGGCTTGGTGGTGTGTCTTACAATCCTAGCACTGGGGAACTGGAAAGAAGAGAAACCGTGAGGCTTGCTGAGCAATGAGTTAGCCTTGTCAGCAAGCTCCAGATTCAGTGAAATCCTGTCTCAAAAAAATATGGAGAGGGACTGAGGAAGATACATGATACACAACACACACACACACACACACACAGAGAGAGAGAGGGAGAGAGAGAGAGAGAGAACAGGGGAAAAGATACCTGACACTGGTTTTCGCAATGATACTTTTTGGTTATAACACTAAGTTTAATCAAGTAAAGAGAAAAATGGAATAACTAGAGTGCATCCAACGAAAACCCTTTTAGGATCGACCGACCTAATTAATGGAATGAAAAGGCATTCCATAGGAAGGTGGGAATATTTGTGGATCATGTGTTCCATGAGAGTTACTATCCAGAATAAATGAAGCACTTCCAAATAACCCTATTCAAAAGGGGACAAATAATCAGAACAGACTTATCAAATGATTGGCAGATGGAAAATGAGTGCATATGTTCTTTAAGGAAATAACCACCTTCCTTGTGATAGAACAGCTACAAAGTAACCAAGTCAGATGACATACTAAGAAAAATAAGGCAACGAGCCAAACTCACAGGCTGTGTGAATCTGCTAATGAGCAGTGAGTGTGCAGGGCGGTCACATCCAGAAGGAAAGAGGAGCAGTGGTTTCTAGGGGCTAGGGAAATGGGGTGATAGTGAGTTATACAACAGATGTAGACTTTAGTTTTACAAGATAAAACAGTTCTAGAGTTTGGCCACAGAACTCAATAAACACACTTAGAAGTACTAAACGGTCTATGGGTTAAGATGTCAAGTTTGATGTTATGTCTACTTTACCAGAAATAAAAAGTAAATGTCCAATCACATCACTTAAGCATGCACATTTTTTTCTGATAACTTCTCATTTTCTACCAGAACAGAAATCTGAGTGGCTTCTCTCAATATATTTGCTCCACTAGTTGTCCATTGTTTACCTTTCCCTTTGGTTTTCAACCTGCTAATCCCACTCCTGCCATAGGGCCTTCACACCACTTTGCCCTGGGATGAGATGTTCTCCTGTACCTTCATGCAGAGGATTTCTTCTTATCATTTAGATCTAAGCTTAAATATTTCTTTTTAAGCTGACTCCTCCAGCATCCCAAGGGAGTCCTTCTTCTGCCTCACCTTACCCCATGACTGTCACCAGTGCCTTGTTTAATTTAATTCTAGGCTTTACACTATGTGAAGATTTGAACTTTATCATCTATATTATTCAGGGTAATATTTGCCAGAAGAGACCAGAGACTTGGTGTAGATTACTACTGTACTCCTGAGGTAGAAGGTAGAACAGGTAGGAAACAAATGTCAGTTAAAGAAACAACTAAATGTGGCAAATGTTTATTGGTTCTTCATTATATTCCAAGCAACATCCTTAACCAAGTACAAGAATATAAAGTATTATGTAACCAAGTATCAGATCACTATAACATAGAATATGCCCCCCTTTCAGGACTGACTGACTTGGATGCTTTAAGGGCCATTGCATAGCAAGGACCTTCCCTGGGAAGGCAGAGCTACACGATACGGAGAAGTTCTGAACATTCATCTGAGCCCCTGTACCAAACTTCCCTTAGGTTACCACGCCTTAGACTTCTTAATCTCTGGGGACAACAGAGTTCCTTGTATGCTTATGTCAATTAGAGCTGGGTTTCTAATCCTGGAGAAATCAGTCATCCCTCAAACAGCAAAGCTGTGAAGAACCGAATATCACTCTTACAGCATCAGTGTGGTACACATGAGAAAAGAGGGGGGGGGGTAATTATATCTTCCCCAGTTTCCTTTTAAAAACCAGATATAGTCTGATATAGAAAGACTTGAGGGAGCTGGGGCATAACTGTTTATCATGTGAAAAGGGATATTTTTCCTTAATCAGTCTGGAAGAAAAGAAGGAGGAAATAAAGAGTGTGGGTAATGTTGGAGGCATCAGGTACCAAAGTAGCACCAAGTGCATAAGCCCCAGATTATTGGAAAAGTGACTAAAGTTATGCAATGCTTGTGTGTGGATGGATGTGAGGGGTAGGGGGCAGAGGTGAGAGAACTTTTCAGAAAGACAGGGGTTAATGGCTAGGTTGACATGAAATTGAGGCCGTAGGAATGAAAAGCAAAAGAGGTGCCTGATGGAATGTTCCCCCTTGTGACTTTGACAGTACCCAGGTTGTAAATTTTGGATTTAGATCATGTTGGTTTGTATCCACCCAAGGGCAAAAAGATGAGATAATATCAAGCACATATGCATATATTTTTAAAAATAGATTTTCATGTCACTGTACTCCACTCATGAATACATATCCATGCACATATATATGAGCTATCCTTCTGGCTTTATATGTGAAATTCTTTTATATTACACAAAACCTTATTGCCAAAGATGAATTTTCATCTTATTGTTAGCGGATTACATGTGTTTTATAAAATGTGACCCATATTTGATGCACCATGCATATCTTCCATAATTGTCATGAGGCCGTTATGCACAATGCCTTGCGAATGCTCTAACAGGAAATTGTTTTCCTTCTACAAACATGGCTTCATGCCAGAACTTGATATAGATATCCAAGCCAGTGGTCAGTATCAACTCTAGAGTAAGTGCTATGGAATTCCAACATATTGTATAATCCAGCCTTTCTGAAATGATTGATGGTGTTCTAAAAAGAGAAGCGATCGTAGTATCTGCTCTGCTCTGGCTTGTCACTCTCCTAGGACAGGGGGATGACACTGACCAGATTCTACCTGAGCACAAGGCTGCTGCCCTTGGTCGGAAGCAGTCTTTAGTCTGCAGGATGACAGGACTTATGGATGCCATTTATATCAATCCCATCCTGATCCTTTAGTCTAAAGGCAAGCTTCTTTGTACTGTGCTGTGTAAAGAGGTAAAGAAAAAGCGAGCTTCATGGGAGCAGCTGAGAGCAGTTAAATGATACAGGTTTTGGCTTGTTCTGCTTTTTTTCCCACTTTAAGCCTCTTTCCTATTTGACTTGCCTCTCTATTCCCCAGTGTCTTTGTAAAATGGTGCTAATACCTACCCTCATGTAACTCTTATCAGGAGTAAGCAGAGGTAATGCATGTAAGACCGGCTTAGGTACCTCTTGATAAGGGAAGCGATGGCCTGTGATTACAGTTCCATCGATGTGTCAATGAAGATATTTCTATAAAACACCCTTGTATACACAAAGAGCAATACATTACAGTAAGAACAAGTACAATGTACCAGAACACATCTGTGCAGGAGTGACATGCATCATGCAGACAATTGTAGCAGTGCACATCCATGCAAGACTGACATGCATCTTGCAGATAATCACATGTCAATGTTCTGATTTCTCTGCTGTATGCTCAATGACCCAAGCATCTAGTAGAGACATTTAAATTTTATGTAAAATAAAACTCTCACTATTAGCAGTTAAGCTCTAAGGAATTTCATGATCCTTTTTAAAATCATATTTGTACACATGATGCAGCTTAGCTGATCATCTGCCTTTTGCCCTCCACCCCATCTGCTCATGGAAGCAGTAGATACTGTTACTGTTTCTAATGTGAGTTTTCCAGTGAGGAAGGCCTAAGCTGAAATGCAGGCACCTTTTCTGAGCATTTTTTCCATGTATGCATGCAAAGACAATTGCTTCAAAGAGAGGCCATGGATTTGAAGGAGAGTGGGGAGTGATACATGGAAGGGTTAGGAAGAAGAAATGGGAAGGGAGAAATGGAATTAAAGCACAATCTTAACAATAAACAAAACCGAATGTATTCTACCTCACAGTGTTGCCATAGGAATTTATTAAGAAAATGTGCAAGGGGCTCCCTAGAGGTCTGCAAAATAACATAGCCTAATGCCGTTGGTTTCTGTTGCCAACCAGAACTAGAAGGAAGGACCTAACTCCTGAAAACACCACACACTTTGGTTACAGGACATAGAGAAATGAATCTCAAGCTAACTGAGAAACTTACTCCCTGCTGGCTAGATGTAATAGCACCACAACATGCTATTAGGTTGCTTGGAAAGAAAAGATATTACTAATATTACCCAGCCCTGGATATTGCAGGCTATAATACTGACCTTTAATGCAAGATATGTTTCTGGTACACTATTGGCATGAATGTCTGGGTAACCAAACTCTTTTGAATGAATGTGAGGCCTGCTCTATTCAGGAAGAATATGTCTTGGGCTGTAAATCTAGACAAAAGCATACAGTTGGGAGGGCACAGAAGCTAGTGGGAACCTACTATTGTTATTTTATTAAATGATTCTGTTGCCAAACTGCTCTCTAGTTATTTATGCTTATAGTCATAGACTGAGGCTGCTCTCAACTTGGAAATACAAGCTTCTTTTTGAGGTGGGCAGTAATTAATATAGTGATTCATAACTAATCAAAATTCTAACAATACATGATTGTGGGTTCTCAGCCTTCAGTGGGGCATCTGCCTAAGCCCCTCCCCCATCAAGGGAAGATCAAGGAGGAGGGGACAAAGCATGGGGGAGGAGTGCTGTGAGTGGCCTTCTTCTGAACGCAACATGGCTGCTGTATATATGAACATGTAGAATCTGTGGTTATCTGCAGGAAATCAGCACAACATCAAGAGAGTTTAAAATCCATCACAGGTCGGGGAGGGGCCCACAAGACCATGTCCCTTGCTAAGAATCTATCGGCAGCTGACAGTTGGTTGAGGGAGAGTCACTTCTTTGTGGGAGTTGGCCATTGGTAATTTGCCCACGCCCAGCATATGACCCACACCCATGTTTAAGTCCAAAGCCAGCATGCACTACATAATAAGTTCCAGGCCAGCATGAAATACAGTTAGAGTCTGCCTCAATATAAAAAATGGCCTTTGCTTATGGTGACCAATAGAGTATCCTGTTGCTAACTTCTCCACTGCTAGCTGCTCTAGCCATGCAATGCCTCATACATGCTTTCCCAGGAATAAGCATGTGCTTATGTTCTCTTACACTCACTGCCATTTCCCATCATGACTATTTCTTTTTTCCTAGATGAAAATAATAAATACACTTGCTTCTGAGAAGAAAAATCAGTTCCCTAAAGTACCTGTAGCTATGGATATTCACATTCCTGACAGTGTGTGTTTCCTCCCAGGGCTGGCCCTACTAAACTGGCTGGGAAACAATACAGTCTCAGTTCCAGTTACAATCAGCAACATACTTTTGAAGGGATGGCTTTGCAACATTTTTAAGAAACAACAAAAATCCAGTGTTCACTGGAAAAAAAATCTTGAAATATGATGAAGTGTTTTCAGATGAAAACAAAGTCTAACATCCTCAGAGGACAACAGATCAAGTTGTTTGCTGTTCTTCCTGTTTGAAGGATTTCTTTTTCTTGCCCTTGATATTATAAAATGATAACTTCTCTTATTCTTCAGTGTGTGTGGTGCATGTGTGGGGTATGTGTTAGTGTGGTGTGTGTGTGTGTGTGTGTGTTGCTGTGTGTATATGTGTGTGTAGTGTATATGTGTGTAAGTGCTGTATATTCTCTCTGTGTGTGTTCAGTGTGTGGTGTGTGTATATGTATGTGCTCTGTGTGTGTGTGTGTGTGTGTTTGATGTGTATGTGGTATATGTGTGTGCTGTGTGGGTGCTGTGTGTGCAGTGTGTGCTGTGCATATATGTGTGTAATGCATATGTGCTCTGTGTGTATGTGTGTGTGTGTGTGTGTGTGTGTGTGCATTACCAGTATAGTGAAAGTCTAATATTCTCCAGAGCAGAGACTACAGTCCCAGAGCCTGATAGAGTACAGCACAGAATATACATTGATAAATGATGGGAATGTTCCATCTTTCTGAAGACCCATAACTCTGTTTATTCATCCTCATTCCATATAAACCTCACCAAACCCTCACCCCTGTATCGTGACAGGAGTCTAGAAGAAGCAGGAGAATACTTAATAACAAAATAGAGATTCCTGGAGTTTATGAAATTATGATCAGGAGGATATTCATATCTAAAAGGAAAACCCTGGGACCCCATGGCGGAAGGAGAGGACCAACTCTCCCAAGATGTCCTCGGACCTCCACACATGCTACAGAGCACTAACACATCCCCTCTCATAAACATATGCATTCACATTCTATACGTAGGTATATATACACACACATATACACACCTTAAATAAATGATTTCAAAATAAAAATAAGAGAAATGAATAGGAAGAATAAATTAATTTTGTGAAAAATAAAATTATTGAAAGCATGACATGACTTACATTTTAAAGTGTCTTCTACTATGCCTATAATTTAATAATGACAGAATTAACACATATTCAGTTGTCAAAAATATATCAAATCCTTTCAGAAACATACACAGTAATAGCTGCTATTATAAGAATTTTTCAGACAATACAACTGAAATAGAGGAAGCTGGATTTTAGGCTGTTAGTATAAATCAAATAATGTTTCTTTTCTCATATAAAGCATATAAAGCATATAAAGCAGCCTGGCCTGTTACCTTCTGCTTAGCTTCCTCTCCTTAACTCTGCTTCAGTCCTGGCCTTTCTGTTCTGAACCCACCCGTATTGTATCAGAGCCTCCTAACTTCTGTTTTCTTGGCTCTGTCTTTGGATGTCTAGATCCTTTATTTTTGCTTTATTTTATTTTATGTGTAAAGGTGTTCTGCTTGAGTGTTTGTCTATGCACTAGATGCTTGTCTGATGCCCACAGAAGTCAGAAGAGGGTGCTGTTAGATCCCTTGGAACATGAGCTAAGGAGGGTTGTGAGCCACCATGTGGGTGCTGGGAATTGAACCTGGGTCTTCTGGAAGAGCAACTGATGATTTACGTTGAATCTCTAAGACCTATATGGTAGAAGGAGAGAACTGACAAACTGACTTCCACAAGTTGGTCTCTCACCTAAATACATACACACACACACACACACACACACACACACACACACACCCCAACCACATAAAGAGAGAGATCAAAATCAAAATATGGTCAAGATGAACAACTATCCATATTAGTGAATTTCAATCTGGTGTTTGAACAGATATGCAGTATATACTGAAGTGGAAGTTCCTGCTTGTGTCATGTGATGCAGAGCACATGATGTTTTGCTGAGGCAAGACCCCTGGGAGAACCGGTGATGTTTAGAGAGAGTGTAAGTGGGACTCAACAGTGACTGTGAGCTTGCTTAGCTAGCTTTACAATGCTTCATTGGTCTCGTTGATCTTCCCTTCATTGAGAGAGGCACAGCAGAGAACTTCTCCTGGTGTTCCAACTGGTTCTGGTCACTCCTGCTGAGTGGTATGGAAGCTTGGCTGTTTCTGGTTTGGTATCCTGACACTACTAAACTGGACTGCTGGTATCCTGACCACAGAGATTGAAATCACCCCAAAGAACTACTTCTAAGCAGGTCCACTGCCTATTTACCATCTTTTCTCCCCTACCTTTGGACAGAGGGCTAGAAGGGGTGTTGGAGCATTTGAGAACCCTTATTAAAATGTGTTTAAAAAATATAAGCCTGCAGTACACTACATATACCTAGCCTCCCTTTGCCAGACCTATGATTCTTGTTTGAATCAGTCAGATTGAAGGTCAAATATCTCTTAAGAGGCTGTCCCTGATTACTCCACTATAGTTAGCTCTTGCCTCCTCCCTAGAATCAGAATCTTCCAAGGATAATTTTCTTCTCGGCAGTTGTGACTCTTGGGAATTGTGTTGGTAATGTATTGTATTTCTTATCTTCTTCACTTGGTTGTAAATTCTATGAAAGTAATGTCCATATGTGTTTTATTATTGCTATATTACCAGATCTGAAAACAGTACCTGACACATAGAGGATGATTGGTAAATATTGCCAAAAGATAGAACAAAGAAATAATGTGACCCAAGGAACAGGAAGTGGTAAAGCTGGTCCTCAAATTCATATCCATTTTCTCATATCCAAGCAGATCAGAACCTTTTCTATAAAGTTGATTAGGTTTCCATTAACAATAAATGACTCAGAAACATGCCTAGAACCTGAAGACAAAGATTTGAAGGATCTTCGCCTAACTTCTAGTCGGGATGCCTCGTTTACCAGCCATCTCTTTTGCAGAAAGTTGTATAACTCTCTTATGTCAGGCTGTCTGTCTATTAAAACGAGATACACATACCACGTCCTTCACATAGACTTTGTGAGATTAAATGCGATAAGCACATGGAAACGTCTCTGAAGGTTATAAACCAGATACAAAGATTCAATTTTATCAAAAAGGAAAAAGGCATCCTTTCTTCCCTAGTCCTTTCTATGGAGTATTTTTACGTGGTAGGGAAGAAATGACTGCCAAGGACAAGAGGGACAACTGAGCAAGGGACTCTGAGTTGTGTTTGTGTTGGCTTAGATGACGCTGTAATAAGTCTGAATGCTAAGAATAGGGCTCAAATACAACTTGTGACTCTGTTCTCCTAGCAGATATTGGTCACAGAATACATAGCTAGTATTGACATTAAAATTTCCCCCAGGCTGTTGGGGTTAATGTGTCTGCTAGAAGCTTAATTGTAACCCCCACATTCATATACAAACATGCTAACTTCTAGCATCATAAAAGTGATTGTATTTAGAGACTGGGTGTTCAAAGAGATAATTTATGGAGGGAGAGAGAGAAAGAGAGAGTGGGGGAAGGAGGAGGAGGAAGAGGAGGAGGAGGAAGAGGAGGAGGAGGAAGAG
>JADRCH010000050.1:9912733-9948479 GCA_019843965.1 Rhynchomys soricoides
TGCTTGAAGGTATGTCGGCACTCCTTGGATACCAGCTCTTCTCTGGCTTCTCTGGAGCCCTGTGTCACAGAATCTGCTCCCCGGCCACCGAAAGAAACCAGAAGACCACTCCTCAGTCTCTGAGTTCTGGGGATTCCAGGGTGGGTCCCTCTGAGCAGACAGGCTTGCCCACACTCCTGGTAGGCTAGCTTTCTTCTAGTACTCTTTGGCTTTTGAGCCCTGGTGGCCCAGGCAGAGGTATCCCACCACAGATGGAAATCTGAATTAGCTGATTTTTAAGTAGAAAATAACCAATGTCTGGTTCAAGAACTAATAAATCTAAGTGTATTTAAATCTGTGTAGATTAATAATTCTTATATCACCCAGTTAGTGTCCTGGAATTATCCAAACTAGTTATTCTTTATACTAAGCCAACAGACATCTATAATTATTTTTACAAGGCTAACTTGCAAACATCTCTCATTTTCCAGTGACCCAGTTTGAATTCTCACATGCCTAATTAACAGATCATGATTCTTAGCTGATTTTTAAAATAAAGAACAAGATCTCTCAGACCTTCAGAGAAAAAGGTGTTTTTTCACAACTCTACAGGATTCCTTTAACTGTTGCTATTGTTCCCTTTGCCACATGTACCAAACATAATGTTTTAAGGCTTTTGAAATGTGATCACCTTTGACATTTCAAAAAAAAAAAATCATCAAGAGACATCTGATCAACTTAGTTTAATTCCTGCAAGGTGCCCCCTGGAGACACTGAACACGCAAATCCAAACAGGGATGATAATCAGAATGGATGCTGAGGCTAGAAATGCATAGGCCAAGCTGGGAAAGGGAGGCAGAGGAGTAGATAATATAACACAGTAGAGACGGCCACCGCTGGTAGGCAATGGAGTCCTGACTCATAAGTGTTAAAAGCTGCTGGGAAGACAGCAGCTAATAACTCAAAGCCAGTGCTGGATCACATTTGCTTCTATGTCTTAAATCATATCACAAGTCTAAACTAGAGCAGAAACACAACTCTATTCCAGGTTATGGGCTGAACAGCACTTTGCGTTACAGGATGAGCTCAGCAGAAGAAAACTCATGGAACTAAGATAATGGAGGATTTGATGGTAACACTCACAACAAGAGTCTCCCAAGTATTTGTCTAGCTTTAATATTTTCATTAAGAAAATACCAAAGTATGTATGTTTGTGCGGGGGTACGAGTATATGAATGCAGCTCAGGGAAGCCAGAAAGTGGTATCAGATTCTGTGGAGTTGGAGTTATAGGAGGTCATGAACTGCTGGATGTGGGTACTGGGACCCAAGCTCCTGCATTCTGTAAGAGCAACATGGTCTTATAACCACCAAACTATCTTTCAGCCCCCCTTTCAGGTTTTGCATTCTATGCGTTCTAATATCTGTGTTTGAGTTGTATCCTGAGTTACAGAACATCTCAAATTTCAATATATTTGGGAATAGAAGACTTCATAGTTCCAGTTTAAGACACTAGTAGAAGTAGAAGCTCTCTCATAGAGCCTGGCTCTAAATATTTATTCTATATCCATGGATTAATGCAGCTCTCATGCCTTATCAGAAGATCATTTTTGGAGTGTATGATGGCTAGTACAGAGATTCACAACTGGGCAATGTGCAGAGTACATGTGACTGTGGAATAATAAACCATAATTGAGACACCTAAATCACAACTCCTCTCTGTCAAGGCTCAGAAAACATAGAAAAGTGTGTTGGAAGAATGTAAGAGGCAGAGGTTGGGGATGTCTACTAGAAAATAGTGTCTTCTGGCTATGATAGGGCCATTGCATTCCTGAATTCACAGCAGACATAGTTGCCTGTGCAAGATCTATACAAGACCAAACAAGACAATACTCCAGAATGGATAGGTGAAGGGCTCCTGAAACTCTATCCCTAGCTGAGAGCTATGAGCAGTTAATGGCTGTTGGAGGAGGTAGAGTTAGTTTCTTTATGATTATGGCCTATAGTAGATTTCCCATGCTCCTAGGATGGCTCTACACATGTAGACATATATGATTAGCACTAATTAGACTCTGTCAGTTACATGAAATAAAAAGGAGAGGGCATGAGGTAGGGAAGGGTCCAAGAGAGGTTGGGAGGTAGTATAGAATCCATATGATATAACTACATTGTCAACATGTATGAGATTATTAAAATGTTCAGATGAAAAGAGTGATGGTCTTCATCATTGAAGAGTTTGCACAGCTGGAGTGGGGGACACAGAGAACATTACAAGTATGTTTGTCCATCTTGAGGATGCAGTGTGGCTAAGATCAAAAACTCAGGTGACAGCAGATTTTGGCGAGGATGTGACGAAAGAGGAACACTTCTCCATTGCTGGTGGGAATGCAAGTTGATACAACCTCTCTGGAAATCAGTTTGGCGGACCCTCAGAAAAATGAACATAATACTACCTGAGGACCCAGCTATTCCACTCCTGGGCATATACCCAGAAGATGCTCCAACATGTAATAAAGACACATGCTCCACTATGTTCATAGCAGCCATATTTATAATAGTCAGAAGCTGGAATCAACCCAGATGTCCCTCAAAAGAGGAATGGATACAGAAAATGTGGTACATTTACACAATGGAATACTACTCAGCTATTAAAAACAATGACTTCATGAAATTTGCAGACAAATGGATGGATCTTGAAAATATCATCCCGAGTGAGTTAACGCAGTCACAAAAGAATGAACATGGTATGTACTCACTGTTAAGTGGTTATTAGCCCAAGAGTTCAAAATACCCAAGAGTCACTTCAGGGCGGAGAGGGAGGTCCCAGCTGGAGGACTTGGGGAAGGGACTGAAGGAGCTGAGGGAGTTTGCATCCCCAGAAAGGCAGCAACAGTGGCAACTGGCCTGACCCCCTGGTACTCCTAGAGACTGATCCCCCAACCAAAGAATACACATGGAGTGACCCATGGTGCTGGCCACATATGCGGCAGAGGAGGGTCTTGTTAGCCATCAGGGGGAGGAGAGGCCCTTGGGCCTGAGGGTATTAGATTTCCCCAGTATAGGAGAATGCCAAGGAGGGAAGACGAGAGTGGGTGGGTGGGGGAATACCCCAATAAAGGCAGGGGAGGGTGGAGGGAATAGGGAGGTTCCAAAGGGGAGATCTGGAAAGGGGAAAACATTTGAAATGTAAATAAAGTAGAAAAAAAAAAAAAGAAAGAAAGCTGACTTGGAGTTATGTTCCGGGGTTTGTCATTTGGCTCTGTCATTTCCTAGAACAAGGAGCTTTAACATCTTTGGAGCTCTGCTGTGAGGAGGGATAGTGAGAATGCTATACAGACTGGTGCAAAGGATGGCTCAATGCACATAGAGCACTCAGTGTGTGTGTGTGTGTGTGTGTGTGTGTGTGTATGTGTGTGTGTGCGCATGTGTGTGCACGTGTGTGTGTGCACATGTGTGTGTGTGTGTGTACATGTGTGTGTGTGTTTGACATCGAGAACATATGTGTGCTGGTATGATAGAAGACAATCAGGCTTTATGGAGGTACACAAGAGATACAGGGCCTTTGCTTCCTCCCAGAAAATGACATTTCAATCAAGGTCTTGTTGGGGCTTGGAGAAAGGAGACAATGTACATAAGCCTGGAGCAGGCATAGAAATGGCACACATCCCTTTCAATAATTTAATGTTCTCATGTTGCTGAATTCATTTGCTAAAAAAATAGGTTCATAAGCTTGCTGCCTTTGCCAGACAACAGATAACCACTTCTTCAACACCTCCTCCGTAAAATTGTCCCTTAGAGCTGTGGTTTGTCACTCTCTGGACTATGTTGCCAGTGCCCTTGACAGCATTCATCATACAACATTGCAATCAAATTTTCCGTCCATGTTGTCAGCCCCAGGATGGTCAGAAAGGTTTCTAATGCATACATACTGGTGCTCCCAATATCAACAGCAAGATCTGATTTACAATATATTCTCATAAAATCATACTGAATAAATAACCCAGCATTCCTGTGTAAAACAGAGCCTTAGTCTGAAATTCTATAACTGATCTGTAGCCTTTGACCAGAATGATATCAATCTGTCTAGTTCCAGAGGCTCTACCATCTTCAGAAAGAACATTTAATCTCTTGCAGGTGTAAAGGTATGGGCTTAGTGTTCCTTCATAATTAAGCAATTAGCATTTTACTGCAGTGAGGTAAGCATTACAGAAGCAAAAACAATTAAGGTGATACATTCGATTTCAACAAGTCTTGAATTGTTGGGAAACTTGTCATTCATGAGAGATATTTTTTCAGTATTTGGCAGCAAATGCAGAACCGGAGTCTCTAGCTAACTTTTACCCCATGTTTAGAAATCTCACTTCAGCATTCTTGATGTTGTCTCAGTCAATTCCCACTCATGGATTTTCCCGGAGCCAGTTTGAGGATCCCATAACCAACACATTCATGGATATTCTTTTGGATATTTCTCTCTTCTTTTAACTGGATTTGAGAGTTCAAATGTAAGACAGGGGATATCTTCTTCTCACTGAGACAATGCAGTGCCTTCATGCAGCTTCCTAAAAGAGCATTTGAGGACCAAGAATATCTCCATTGTATGATTTCAAAGTCCATTTTCAGATTACAAATACTAGATCTTGTGAAAACAGGGTGAAGATTATATCTGGTCAGATGACATATTCACACTGCTGTGAGGAGGGAAAGACCCTTTAAGACCTTGTCATTGGGGGAATCAGGGCAGTGGCTATCATTGCCCTCATGGAGACTGTCTCAAACCTGCCAGGGAAGGAGGAGTTAAGACTGATGCTTTTATTTACTCACAATGTACTTAGTGCCCATTCCGCCAAATGCTGAGAATACAGTACACAAGGGAAAGACAAGAATTCTATTGTCAGGGGTTTACATTATCTTGCTGAGAGACAGACAATAATCACAGATGAGAGTAAAACAAACAAGATAATTCCAGCTTCTGACAACTGTTCTAAAGCACAAGACCTCAGAAACATTGTGCAGTGATTAAGCCAGAGAGCTATGAAGCTAGGGTGACCGTGGAAAGCTTTTCTGCAGAGGTTACAATTCACCCAAGATGAAATGTTGAGATAGATCCAACCGTATGAAGATTTGCGTGAAGAAGAGATCGGGGCAGGCAAAAGATGGTGACAGGTAGGGCCAGCTCCACTGTTTGGCAGCCCTGCTACAGTACAGGAATTGCAACCTAACCAATTCCCAAATAATAACACAACCTCTTGTGATGCTATGCATGCTACATTCTGCCGGTTTTCTCTCCTTTCATCTAGGGAATTAGGGTCCCCAGTAGGAATGGCTGACTTTGGGAAGGAGGTAGAAGAGAAGACTTCAGGAACTGCATCAGAATAAACAATGGAGGGAATGATTTGGGTGTTTCTGTTATTGAGACAGTAATAACACACTTGATCTTAGCCAAAAGGCTGAGAAGCGATGAGACAGTAATAACACAATAGCTGTATTGTTGAACTGATCCCATCAAATGAGCTGACCCATGAAATAGGTCTATCATGCTCCCTTTTTATAGATGAGGAAATTGAAAGTTTAGTGTGATACACTAAGAACCCTAGAGGATACAGGAAGAAAAGGAACTGTTGGAGTGAGGTAAACACTAGCCAGTATGGACATTGGTACAATGTTTGCTTAGAAAGTTGAAGCATATGGCTTAGTTGTAGCTATGTGCTAGAATTCATGAAAACCTGTGTTGGAGTACATATATGCCACTTACAGGTATATATCCAAAAGAATGAGTCAGCATATTGGGGAATCACCTTTATAGCCATGTTTACTGTACCATTATTTACAGTAACTAAGCTATGAAATCAGTTAGGTGCCCATCAACATACAAATGGATAAAGAAAATACAATATAGATGCACGACAGAGCTTTAGTCAGCCACAGAGAAGGATAAAATCACATCACGTACAGGACAAGGAGAACAACTGTGGATCATCATGTTAAGCAAAATAAACCATGCTCAGAAAGATAAATACTGCATGTTTTCTCTCAAATGAGAAATGCAGTTTTTTTAAGGACACAAAAGTATATAGAGGATTAATTTTAGGAATGTAGAAGAATAGAGAGAAGAAATAAAAAATAGAGCATGTGAATGTGATAAAAAGAACACACTGTATAGGCATGCCATGAACACATTTATTTGCACAATTAATATGTATGAACAGAAAACAAATGGAAACCACACTGAGAGACGAAGTGATAAGAACACACCTCTCAAGTTATTTAATTTTCAAACTTTCCCTATCATATACATGGTTTCTAATGAGTATCAACCCATTTTATAGATGAGAACTCAGAGGCCTTGGGGTATGACAACACTTTGCTTGAGGTCTAGGATCTGGGATATCTGAAAGGATGTCAGTATCATATTCTTATAATGTCAAGGTCCAAGTTGTCCCTGAAGATGTCCCGTTCAAAAACCAGGTCACGGGCATGGTTCTCATGTAAAGCTATCCTAGTACTGTGACCATCTTCCTTAACTTCATATTGAGACCCATAACAACATGTGACTTATAGTTGCTATAGCTACAGGGTTCCTCCAATCTCTCTGCTTACCCTAGAAACAATTATTTTTTTGTTTGCTCAATGCAGCCTAATAGAAGTAAGTCTGCTGAACACTTATGGGAGACGAGGCTGAGTAGCTAAACTGGGCATGCACTTTAGAAGGGCTTCATTGGCCTCTGAGAGATTCACTGAAAGTTCTAGTCTTGAAGACCTAGTAAGACAATGTTATGAAGTGCTCATCATGTGGACTGGGTATACAGTAAACATGATCCACTTTCCCAGCCCTACATCTTTCGTGTGGGTTCAGAGGGAAGTTTCTTCCTGGACTTTAACTACTGTCTATTACTCCAGCTATGGGAGAATGATACACAAAACAAGCGATTGATGCAGACTGAGTGGAAAGAAACCGAATATTAAGAAACCCAGAATGATGATGGGCATAATTTTATGTAGGTATTGGTTGGCAGGGTGAACTTGGAGCAGGATGGTATAACATCAGACAGTTTGGAAAGGGAGACACTGAGTTATAATCACTTGTTTATCCTTTGTTACCAGAAGGCTCACCGTTGAGTGGCTTTAACATTCATAGTACCTTTAAGTAACAGGTTTATGGGCATTTGGAGGCACAAAAGGAAGGACACAACATCAAGCCTCATGGGTTTTACTTGCTACAACAAACACTTTAAAAATTTGGAATTTGACTTCTGTCTAATGACCACTAAATTTGTCAACTTAATGAAAAACAAAAATCACATAACTGCCTAATATCGTACAAGGAAAGCAATTTGGCCTCCTGATTTAATTAGATGGGTGGCTTTGACATTGCATAGGACTAACTCCAGTCATTCTTGTTATTAAAGGGTCCCAGTCTCCAATGTGGGTAGACACGTGGCAGGCAGAGATCTGGGTACCAACAGAAAGGCTAACCACATGGCAATTAGCCGGAATCTGGGGGACGTTTCAAAGTTCTATTTGTGGGTAAAGTCTTATGTTTGGGCTTTCACGGGCCATCCCAACGCCTGGGTGAGCCAAGGCAGACATATCCCATTGTAATCACAACAGACACAAATTGGTCTCATCCTCTAATCACTGTGGTGTAGGACTTCTGGGTGCTGAAGAACAGCCTGAGCATTAAAACACATTAAATGACAACTTTGAATGCTATAATCATATTTCCTGGCTACAAGAGCTTGGCTTTTTTTTCCCTGCCAACAGAATAATTCTCATTTAAAAACACAGATGTGTGTTGGCAGGTCCTGTGCTATCCCCAAACATGCTGTTTGAAACTCGGAGACAGTAATTTCAATTGCCTGATGAGGGTGTGAAAGCCTACTCTGCTTAGCGATCATACATGCTAACAAATCGGAATACCTGGCCCAGACCTAGGATCCGATTTTCTGGGATGTAGGTCAGAGGAAAGCAATTTGAGTTAATTAGATGCTCCTTGCTTCATTCCCCTCCTTCTGACTTCCATAGTAATGTGACTAGAGATGAGCCATGTGTGTGGTACACACCTCTATCTCAGCACTTGAGAGGTAGAGGCAGGAAGATCAGGAGTTCAAGGCAAGCCTTGGCTACACAGGTGAGTTTGAGGATAGTGTGGGCTATGTGGGACCCTATCTAAAAACAAATCCCCCAAGTTAATTAATTAACTTATTAAAGTAGGGATGGTACGTAATTTGTTCTGCCGACAGAGTGTGGCCTGTTTATCTTCTTAAGGACATGGCAAGCATTTCATTTCTCTGAAAAGATCAAGAGCTTTAAAAAAAAGGTATTCACCATTTATTTTTTTTTGTTATGCATATCATAGATTATCTCATTCAATCCCCAAAACTGTGAGCAGAAGACTATGGAAATAACAGTGGAGAGCTGTCACAAAAGTTGTCCAAAATCGCAAGGCTGCTTGGCAGACCTGAGACCGGAACCTGAACTCAAGTTTCTTACAGTTCAAAGTTAGCATTCTTAACTCCAGCCTGAGCCTCTCTGAGTTTACAGTCCAGTGACTGTCAAGCATTAAAGTGCTGTAAAGCAGAATAGCAAATAGCTAGGGGGCCTCTGGCTGTCTCTCAGCTCCAGGAGATGGATCTTTGAAATAAGACCTGTGACTTCCAGTGAGAGTGAGCAATAGTCACAGGTCATCTTTATGAAAAGCTTGTCTTTCATCCTTCCTGCAGGCTTAAAGGAAGAACAGGAGCCCTGCAAATTCATCCCTGCTTGGCTAGAGCTCTCAGAGTTCCTGGAGGAGACCTTGGATATCTGGGGCTGGAGAAGCTTCCTCATCGCACGACTCAGAACTTTGCTCATGTCCAGAGCTCACAGCATCTGCCTTTACAACAGGATGTTTCAACCACGGGGGAGAGTCTTATGTCATATTCTGTTGCTACCTGACTGCAGTTTCTAGCATGTAGCCCTCGGTTTCCAGCAGATTGTCTTTTCCATTTGCTCATTCTTAAAAGAGGATATGCAGCCAACCAGGGAGCCTTTGATCTGTGAAGGTACTCTCACCTCTGGTTCTTCAGACTGGTCCTCCCTGGACCCTCCTGGACATAAAGCTCTTTCCCTCTCTTGTTACTTGTTAGTGTTTGTGAGTCTGGGGCTAGGAGAGGAGGGGGCTGATGCAGGAGGTTGAGGTGCTGTGTGGATAGACTAGATCCTGACTGAGGCTCAGCCTCTTAGAAGGTGATGGATTCTCTGCTTACTGAGAACTCACTCCTCCTGTGTCTATTTTTATTTATATTCTCTGAGCACAGTTGAGTGTCCTTAGACAGGGGGCGACCTCTCTCCTGCACCTGAACACCACAGAAAACAGCAGAGGTTGCAGGCATGTCAGGCTCCTAGAAATCAGTCTCTTGGAAACGCAGTCTTTCTGTGTTTGAAACAGTTAATTGAATACCGTTTACATTCATAACACTACAAGAAATCATGAGACCCCGTGTGCAGTTGTGACAGCTGGAAAGTATTTGTCAGCCATCTTCCTGCATGGGACCTGTGGGCTCTTGCTGGCCCTCCTCTATCCCTATAAGCCTATAAAATACATTTTCTTCTGCTGACACTGCAACGTGAACTCTCCATAGCTGCTTATTCCCACAGCACCTGTTAATAATGCCAGGAGGAATGCATTTCCCTCCCTGTACGCTGTGCCAAAATGTTTACATAATTCAGCTTATTCCAGAGTTTAAAGACCAGACATAAATCCTAAGCTGGCTGTGTCCTTTCCAACTGCTCCGGGAGTTTGTTGCAATAGTGTGTGTGTGTGTGTGTGTGTGTGTGTGTGTGTGTGTACAGAATCAGGCAGATTTTTTTCCTCCAGCCATTTTTAATAAAGAGAGAGGTGTTCCTTTGGGTCTACTCTGCTCACTGTTTGGGCAGGAGATATCAAAAGTGAACTGTTTTGCAGAGTATGGCCAAGTACTAGAGTGTGTTTTCAGTGCAACATCAGTTTTATGGCTAATGTTCTTAAAATAATGAAAATGTCCAAGCTGAAACATCTACTCTTAACACGAATATCTCAAGATTATGTTTCTAATTCATGTCTGAATTTATAGCATGGATCAATGTGTATTTTATACTTTACTGATTATATAGTTTTGGTTTATATTTATTATAGTGTCACTTAATTCTCATGAGGATTCTGTACCTCCCATATCAAAACCTATGTTTTATGGCAGACAAACTCAAGACATACTAGGAATCTATCTGCCCATGATCACATAGCTAATGCGCAAAGGGGATGAGACTTATACTCGGATGAATTGCATGTAAAGCCAAGATGCTTTCAATGACATAGTCACTTTCTTTTTGCTTTGTGGTGTTAAGGATTGGGTCTCCTGAATACTAGGCACCTGACCTGCCTGCAACCACTGGTGTTTTCTGTGGTGCTCAGATGCAGGAGAGAGGTCGCCCCCTCCCCCCTGTCTAAGGACACTCAGCTGTGCTCAGAGAACATAAATAAAAATAGACACAGGAGGAGTGAGTTCTCAGTAAGCAGAGAATCCATCACCTAATAGGCTGGGCCTCAGTGAGAATTTAGTCTATCCACACAGCATCTCAACCTTCTGCATCATCACCCTCCTCCTCTGGCCCCAGACTCACAAACACTAACAAGTAACAAGAGAGGGAAAGAGCTTTATGTCCAGGAGGGTGCATGTAGGAAGAACTTATGTGAAATGCATAGAGGACCAGAGAGAGTGATAGATGCTCTTCTTCTGAAGAACTAGAGGTTTCAACTCTCTAAATTGCCCATTCTGACCTTCAACATAAACTCCTTAATCCTGGCCTCTCCTACTCCTGGGATTATCGGCCTGAACAACTAGATCTGGATAATGCTCTTTCTAAAACAGTTTTCTTGGGAAGCTACAGGAGGAGATATTGATAAGAAGGCATTGATAAGGAGGCCCAAATGAGACTATTTTTTGATAAGTCATCTTTGGAATTTAGGCAGGCATAATACATATCAAAGGGCCAGGAAGTCCTGCAGTAAAGTGACCTCCATAACACAGAAAACTGCTTAATTACACGAACCCAGAAGTCTGCAAACCCAGTTGAAGGCAGTGCACCTTTTGTGGCAGGCATCCACTAACACCCACACATGTAAAGCCTGGGACACAATGTGGGAGACATTGTGCTCTCCCAGGCTGCTTCCAGGCCAGGCGGCTGCCCTTAACAATGGTCCTTCCTCTCTCTTCTTTACATAGTTTCCAAATGCTTTGTAAAGATGACAAACACATCTTATCTCTCTCCACCTCAAGCAATTCCGGATTCATTCATGCCAGAAATCACTTAATCTGCCTTCCTAACAGGGCCATCTCTCCTCCTTCTACACATTTTGAAACTAAGTAAGGCAGAGATTAATCAAAGCCTAATCTGTTTGTTCAGATTCCCAGAGAGGCAAACACTATATTTTCATCTGAAAACCCCTACTTGGTCCAGGATAACCCTCTGCTTAAACAAATATTTTCATGAGGCCTCACATAGTAACCAAGCCAAAGGAATTGGTCACTTCCTCCAGAAAGCATTTGATATCATGTAGATGTACTGTGCTTCGAAAATGTTGTAATCCCTGGGCAGAAGATTCAAAGAAAAAAGGAACTGATTGTGCCAAAAATTGGAAGAAAAAAATATTTCGATAAAAGGTTATTGCTCACTAAACACCAAGCACTTAAAAATAAAAGCAATTGTGTGTGCAGTCTAAGCACTGTGTGTACAGCCTAAGCACTGTGTGTACAGTCTAAGCACTGTGTGTACAGCCTAAGCACTGTGTGTACAGCCTAAGCACTGTGTGTACAGTCTAAGCACTGTGTGTACAGTCTAAGCACTGTGTGTACAGCCTAAGCACTGTGTGTACAGCCTAAGCACTGTGTGTACAGTCTAAGCACTGTGTGTACAGTCTAAGCACTGTGTGTACAGCCTAAGCACTGTGTGTACAGTCTAAGCACTGTGTGTACAGTCTAAGCTCTGTGTGTACAGTCTAAGCACTGTGTGTACAGTCTAAGCACTGTGTGTACAGTCTAAGCACTGTGTGTACAGTCTAAACATTGTGTGTACAGTCTAAGCACTGTGTGTACAGTCTAAGCATTGTGTGTACAGCCTAAGCACTGTGTGTACAGTCTAAGCACTGTGTGTACAGCCTAAGCATTGTGTGTACAGTCTAAGCACTGTGTGTACAGTCTAAGCATTGTGTGTACAGTCTAAGCATTGTGTGTACAGCCTAAGCACTGTGTGTACAGTCTAAGCACTGTGTGTACAGTCTAAGCTCTGTGTGTACAGTCTAAGCACTGTGTGTACAGTCTAAGCACTGTGTGTACAGTCTAAGCACTGTGTGTACAGCCTAAGCACTGTGTGTACAGTCTAAGCATCGGACAGTTTCTTAAATTTTAACAGCATGCGGTTTTCTTTCAGATGCCTCGGTTCTGTAGATAGAGCTAGGGTGTTGCTGGCCAATATCTTTCTTTCAGTTAGGTTCATTCAGTGTGGCTTACATGAGTCTGGTGTTCTATAGTACATAAGCAGGCTTTCTTAGTTAGCTCAAGGTCAGGAATCTTTAGCTATAATTGTTATCTTTTAAATGCAAAATGAAATGGTAAACACACACACATGTCTCTTTATCTTTCTCTCTCTCTCTCAAAAGAACTGTGTAGTTAAAATTCACTAAAGATGTAAACTTCTGTTTCAATCCCTTTCACTGTTAGCTACTAAACTTACACACTTAGGTTCCCTTGGAAGATTTGAAGTGAGAATTGAGGAATGACAGTTTTACCATTTGGAGCATAGGATATTAGCAAAATCTGTAACCCCCTCCTGACATGAGCAATTTAAAACCATGAAGGGAGATGTGAGCTAGCAAATTAGGTTATCAACAACTGACTCAGAGAATCCCAAGAGAATATAAAAAAACATGCATCTAAGAACAGACAAAAGAAGTCAACACCAAGTCAGTAAGAAAAATTAAACTCTCAGAGGACCTGATTCTCTCTGTACTGTTTTTGCCAATAACCCTGGCTCAGCCATCCCTTTGGGGTGTGGCCACTGATATTAAGAGCTGAAGCCAAGAATAGCTGCATCTGTTATGTTTCTTGTCACTCTGCCTTTTCTACTTCAGAGAAGGCAAATGTGATTTTTATTTTATAATTTCTTAAAGCTCAGTTGGGCCAGAGAATTTATAAAGAACCAAATACAGGGAGGCCCATACAGGAGTGTTGCTGTGAGTTCAAGGTCAGCCTGGGCTACATAATGAGTTCTGGGTTAGCCTGGACCACTGGCTCAAAAAACACAATACAATGCAGCAAAAGTGATAACAGAAAGGAACCAAGTGGTGCAGAGCAAACATGTGTTTCTTAAATGAGGACAAAATTAGATATTGTCTATCAGCTGGACTAGTAAAAATGTGGTGTAAGCCACATTGCATACAGATTGTACCACTGCATGCTATGATAATCACCAGGGTCATCTCACCAGCAGAGTTGTCATGAGTCCAGTATAATGAGGGGCTTAGCCATGCTGCTGTATGCTTTTGGCTGAGAAGGCAGACCATCCTTGTAATTAAGGACACTGTAGTGTTTGCTTTCATTGGACAAACCTGCCCTTGCTCTCTCTTTAGAGAGAGCAGCATCTGTGAACACAGGTTTTTCTTTTTCATGGGTATTTGGCTGGCTTTTTGATGCACAACTTACTGAAGTCTGCTATCATAGCATCCCCGAGCCAAAAAGATCCCCAAGGGCTATGGAGGCTGCATGTCCACGCTGTACACAAACAGGGTCATGATAGTCACATCTGGCCATGGCAGCTCATTTATACAGCTGCAATACAGAAACCCCAGCTTCACTGTACTTGCTGTGTCAAACATTCCACAGAGCCCTGGCCTAAGAGAGATGTAAGAATCCCCCTGCACCACACTGGGTCCTACACATCCAGGTTATTCACGGGTGCCCAGATGACACTGTGTTTTATGATTGTGCAGGAACCACAGTTTGCTGTGACCCTAGAATATTCTCATCTGATGGCACCATGCCTGAGTTTCCAACCAGTGGAGTTCATCTTCTGGGTACAGGGAGTGCTTTCTCAACCTTTTTTGTTCTTTTAGCACAAAGAACTCTTTTATACATCAAAACATTTTACAGATCTCCCACATAACAGTTATATTTTTAGTTTCTAGTGACTGTAAGAAGATGCAAAACAAAAAAATAATCTATCAGAAATCTTAGTGGTGCTTTTAGATGGATTCATATCTAATAAATTATATTGCTTCTATATATTTGAAGAACAGTCACCTATATATTTAAGGGCTGTGTTAGGTCTGGTGACAAACATGGATTCAAGGATCCCTAGATCCACAATATCATTCCATAGTTTCATCTCTCACTTTTATCAAGATTTATGACCCACTGACTGGAGCCACTATTCTTACCTTTGCCAATGTTTTACAAGCTCAGGTTCAGGGGAATGCTATTTCAAGGGTGCAAAATAAGTTTGCAAAGAAAAGAAAGTTCCATTAAGGTCAAAACCATTCTCCCAGTGGACATAGACACAAAAATTCTCAATAAACTATTTGCAAAGCATATTCAGCACCACACCACAATGGTCATGTATCATGACCAAGTTGGTTTTATGCCAAGGATATAAGGATAGTTTACATATACAAATCAATAAATGTAATATAGCCTATGACTATGCATTATACAATCACCTCAAATAGATGATAGCAAAGACTTTTAACAACATTTAAATCCCTTTATGAAGGAAGACTTGAGAAACAAGGAATTGAAGGAGTGTACCTCAAGCTAAAAACGACTACATATAATGAGTCTTTTGCTAATATCATAGCAAAATGGGGAAAGAACTGAAGGAATTTCTTCTAACATCAGAAAGAAACAATGATGCCCAATTTCCTCACTGTGATGGATGTTGCTCCAAGGTGGGGTTGCCAGAGAAAGAAGACAAACACAGAAGATACACACACGGAGAAAGGTTATCATTGGGTGGACTCAGCTCTCTGTTGAGTTGGATTATATACCAACCCAAAACGCACATAAAAGTCCAAAATAACCTGAATGGCCAAAGAAAGCCTAGAGACAACACTGGAGTCATCACAATACCTGATTTCAAGTTATATTATAAAGCCATAGTAACAAAATACAGCCTGGGGCTGGCACAAAACAGATCTATATGCCAGTAGAATATTGATAACCCAGAACAAAAGCCATACAGATGTATGCACCTCATTTTTGACACAGGTATCAAAAACACATTGGAGAAAAAGACAGCCTCTTTAATAAACTGTTCTTGGGAAACTGAATCTCTACATGTAAAAGAATAAAATTAGACTCATCTCTTTCACCCTGAATAAAAATCAATTAGGTATGGATCAAAGGTGTCAAGATAAGATTGTTTGGATAACCAACAACTAGATACTATATAGCCCCAGGTAAAAACCAAACACTACTGGTCAAAACAAAACAAAACAAAAAACCCAATCAAACAAAAAAACAAAACGAAAAAACAACTATCAATGGACTGACTTCCGATGGTCTTCTGCTATACACATAGATCAGTGCTCTATCCAGCCATTATCAGAGAGACTTCCTCAAGGAGCAGATAGGAACAGATGCAGAGACCATGGCCGGGCATTTTGTGGAGAGTCTAAATGGGACGCCTCCATCAAATTCCTCCCCTCAGAGCTCAGGGAATCCCACAACAGTAGAGGTGGAGAGATATTAAGACTCAAAGGGAGTAGAGAACACCAGGAGTGGAAGGTTCTCAAATAAACAAGGCCCATATGAGCACAAGGAGACATAAACAACAAGCATAGGGTCTGCGTGGGTCTACACCAAGTCCTCTGTGCATATATTACAGCTACTAGCTTAGGTTTTTCACCCTGAGACAGGGTTTGTGCCAAGAGACAGCTAGGAGAGGCTAAAATCTAGCAGGTGATCTTCTTGAAATGGTTCTGCTATAGACTGCCGATCTATGACAGATTTGCTTCTCTAGGCAAAGCCAAGGAGATTATATCTGAGGAAAGATTCCTGCTATTAATATGCTTTCCTATTATTATTAAATATATAACAATCACTAGGTATTGACCCACCCTTTTGAACAGATTTCTGTAGACTTACAAAGATGTACTATCTTGTAGTGGCACTAAATAGACAAATAGATAATCATTCTATAGAATTCCTGATTTGATTAAATAATTTTAGGAAGAAAGTTTTTTAAGAGATGGTTGTAGTTGCTAGAAAGATATAATAAAGTTAGCATCAAGAAGAGAATGTGCCCACTCCTCCTAATGGTAAGTAAAGGCTGCATCATAAGAAATACAGTTAGCTTTCATAATCACACTAAAAAGAGAAATAGACTTGGGACAATTTGTGTTCAAGGGAAAATATTTAGGTTCAAGGATAAAGTCACAGGTGTGCACTATGATAAGGCGAGGCCATGAGAAAACTCTTGCTTTGAGCTTTCAATGAGTATATTATAATGAAACACTGCTTTGGACTTAACATCAGCATCCTTCTGTAACTTCCATTTTAGGTAACTTTTTATCTCTGAGGTAATTTTCTAAAGAACTTTGTGTCTAAGAAGGTATAAAAGGCTAAAGAAAAGAAATTAAGTTGTTGGTTGACTGGTTTGGCTTGGGGAGCTCTGCCCCATTCATTCATCCATCTATCCAAATGTGTCTGTCTGTCTGTCTATACGTTTGTGTGTTTGTGTGTATATGTAAGCATGCATGAGTATTTGTGGAGTTGATTGTGACAGATGGTCGGGCCAGGCCAGAGGGTGGGTGTATGAATGTATATGTATCTGTACATATTGGCCCGTATAAAGCATCTTATTTCTTTTCCTTTCCTTCCTCTCTTCCTCACAGAGAGTTAACCAGCTTAGCCAGAGAGGCTTCTGGATGATTCACCAGAGAAAGGAGCACCAGCAATAAATCCTTTCACTTAACACTCCCCCACTCTGCACTCCCTTTCCCCACTGTTTTACTTTGAGGTGCTAAACACCAGAGACTGCAGTTTCCTTCCTCAGAGGGACTAAGGCAGGTCAGCTACCACTACAAAGTAACTTAGACTTAAGACAAGTAAATGTTTTATTATAGAAAAGGTAACCTTAAATATTTCACAAGACCAAGTCCCCTTCCTAAGCCTACCTCAAGAGAGAAGCAAGAAAGAGGAAAAGCAGGGGCTGCCCCACCCCCATCCCTGCTGGTTTCTTTATGTAATACCCCTGGAATTTATTCTGTAGACCAGGCTGGCCTCACACTCACAGAGATCCACCTGCCTCTGCCTCCTGAGTGCTGGGATTAAAGGGTGCGCCACCACCGCTAAGGATAGCTTACTATCTTTATGGTACTCGCAACTGTGAGATGAATGGGTTTTGGACTCTATTGCCTGTTCTTAGGACTCTTTTTCTCCTGTTGAGTTGCTGTGTCTGACTTTGATGTGATGACTTTTGCTTCATCCTATTATATTTATCTTGTCATGTTTGGTTGTTATCTCTTGGAAGCCCGTTGTTCTTTTCTAAGGAGAGATGGAAGGGAGTGGTTCCAGAGGAGAAGGCAGGTGGAGAGGAGTGAGGTGAAGTAGAGGGGGGGAGAAACTATAATCAGGATACACTGTAGGAGAAAAAATCAATTTTCAATGAAAGGAAAAGAAAAACGACTTAAAACTCTGTCCTGCCAAAGAAAAAGGTAAAGAGATACCAGAAGTTATAGGCAGAGGCAAGAGCTTCCTGGAAAGGACTCCTACAACTCAGGAAATTGCAGTAGGCATTGACAAATAGGATTATATGATATAAAAATTCCTCTGCACAGAAAAGGAACCATCAGGAGAGTAAAGAGAAACCAGAGAGTGGAGGAAAGCTCTGCCTACTGCACCTCTGATGAGGTTAAAGCCTAAAGGCTTCAAAAAATCAAATACTCAAATCTCAAATAAACAACAAATAAAAGGGCTAATGAAGCGAACAGATAGTTCTCAAAAGACAGAATACAAATGGCTGTAAACATAAGAAAAATGCTCAGCGTGCTTAGTCACCCAGGAAATGCAATTCAGACTACACTGAGAGTCCATTTCACCCCAGTCAAAATGGCTATATTAGGACAACGAATCGCAACAAATGGAAAAGAAAAATCCCTGTACACCACCCAGAGTAATATAAAGTACTTGCAGTTGCTATGGAAACCAGTGTGGAGGTGCCTCAAAAAACTAAATATAGAACTGTTATATGATTCACCTATACCACTCAGGGGTATATACTTGAAAGAGTCTAAGTTGCTCCACTCCCAAAATACTTGTATATCCATGTCTATTCAGCACTATTCACAACACCCAAGACATGGAACTAGCTACAGTCCATCAATAGAGGAAAAAGTAAAGGAAATCGGGTGCATATGCACAATGAAATTTAAGATTGGCTCCATTTTTATTTATGTGTCTCTGTGTGGGTATGAGCTTGTAAGTACCTGTGGGGGATGCTCTGGAGCTGGAGTTATACAAAGTTGTGAGGAGACTGACAGGGTTGCTTACTAGGGTCCTCAGAAGAGCTGCGAGTGCTCCTGCTGAGTCAGCTCTCCAGTGCCATAATGGAGTTTTATTTAGCAACAAAGAAGAATATTGTATTATTTGCAGGAAAATGAATGGAACTTAGATTGTCATATCAAGTTACTTAAGCCAAACAGACAAATGCCACAAAAAGAAATGTGTGTGTGCGTGCGTGCGTGCGTGCGTGTCAGATATAAGAGCAGATGGGGAGAGGGGGAATATTTGATACATGCTCTTTAGATTTATATAGGAATTGTATACAGAATGTCCACTTCCTGTTGGAGGCAGGGTCTAACCTGGCTGTCTGTCCCACCCTCTCCATACACTCCAGGGACAAGGCAGAAGTCTTTCCTGGTGCTTGCTCTGTCATAGCAAGAGTGTCACCTCAGACCCAGGTTGTTGAAAACCACCTTACTACTTTGAGGACCTTACTAAGCATCCCCAGGTCAGAAATCTCTCCCCATGACCCACATTCTCTCAACCCAGATACCTAGCAGGTATCCTTAAACTTGAAAGTTGGATTCCTGGGCAAATTCTGATATTCTCAGAACAAATAAACAATCTAATTTTGATGGGTCTATAACAACTTCAGTGTGCTACCATGAACCTGTTGTTACAGGACTGTGAGGAGAATTAAAGAACCTTCAGGATTCAGGGAAGGCCCACTGGAGACAGGACCCAGGAGGAGCCTGTTTTGTCCTAGTTAAGTGGCAAGCTTACACAGCCAGATTGGTTAAAATAAATTAAAGGGTTGGCCATCTGTGTTTGCAGACACAACTCAGCTAATGTGAGAGTGAACACAGAGGCAATGAGTGAGGAATTTCATATCCTCAGGCAATTCCTCCTCCATCAAATGAATAGATAGGTGAGGGAGGTTTGGGGCTGTGAAGTCATCAGCAGATTCCTTTCAATTTGTCATTCTCTTTCGCGTGTAGACAACGCTAATGAGCACATCTTTGCCATCCACTTGTCTCAGTGGAAACATCATTTTGCTTTATAGCCCTTTCACACAGCATCATATTGATCAGTTAATAATTCATCAAGAACCTCCGATGAATATTAAAACAAATGTGTGCCATAACATATCACTCTATCATTTCTTCCGACCATTCGGAGGGCCACACAGAAAGTCAGAACTGCAAAACATCTGTGCTTCTTCATGCTTTCAGTATAATGCTTTTAAGAACTTACCCCACAAGTGGAGTGAAAGCCATCCCAATTAGCAAGGCCAGAAACAATGTGGCGCTCCTATCAAGGTGTTATAAAACCTTTGCTCTGTCAAACATGGGGTGGGGAGGACTTTCCCTCCGAGACTTTCTCCATTAAACTGGTTTCCTAATTACTACCTGCTATTTAAATAGTATCGACTGTGCTTTTTTATCTCAACTGATACAGTTTAATTAGCCTGTAAAAAAATTGTAGGTCCCCACTGACAAAGAAATCTCACAACAAGCCAATCTCTGTAAGAGGACACATTTATTAAAATATTCTTATTATCTACTTTTTTCTCTTTCCGCCTCATTGCTCCAGACTCAATTCCATTTAATTTTTTGGGGGGGGGAGGGGTGGCGGTTGAAGCATTACAATTAATGTTGAAAATCAGCATCATCTATAATTTATTAAGCAGCTACTAGGTACCAGGCAGATTAAAAACATCGTTTTACTTTATTATTTTAATAGCATTTTAATGTTATGGCTATTGTTAGTATTTTACTAGTTAGAAAATAGATTGGGAAGAAGATAGCTTTCCCATTGTGCACCCTATGAAGTTAGATTTAAAGCAGAAATCCATCCCCCAAATTCATGCTTCTTATTAAAGAATCTGTTTGTTGACTCTTCAAATACATTTCTTCACTTTTCTTCCCTGTCGCTAATTAAAGAGCTAATTTAGGACCAGAGAATAACTGTTTTCATTGTGTGATTTTGATCCCCAACCCCACAAACATACATAAAACCATGGGAATGATACAGTCGACTCCTATACATCTTATTGTAATGTAACCCCCAGTATATGCTCTTTATCCATGTATATGTCTACATCTTATTCATAATATTAAAGGTCTAATTCCAGCCTTCACACCACAACACCATCTATGCATGTTTCAGTGTGTAGCTCTACCAGGAGACATTTGGTTTCTTGTTTCATTTTGAGACCAGATCTCTCTTTGTGCAGCAGGCTGGACTTGAACTTGCTACATATTCTAGACTAGTCTCAGAGTTCAGAGTTATCTGAAGATAATTTCAACAGTCACCATGTCACTGCCATACCCAAACATCTCTGAATACTAGTCTGTATGAAGCAGGGTTCTGGCAGGAAATAGTTGGTTTATGTAATAGAGGTAATCAGGAGATTGTAATAAGCTGGCTAATTCTAATGGTGTAACTTTTTGGTAGAGTATGTGGTAGTGGACACAATCTAGGAAGCAAGCCCAGAGGAAATAGGGAAGAAGGCTTCCTGCAACTCAGTGAGAATCTCTTGAGATGAATGAACAGACAGACAGATGAACATACACAACCTTTCACCTATTGCCACTTTTATTTTATTTTGTTTAATTTTTCAGTGCTTTTACATGCTAGGTAAGCATCCTAACATCGAATTATAACAGTATTCTTAATGAGACTTTCTATTTTCAGACAATGTCTTGCCAATTACTAAGGGTGGCTTCAAGGTTGTGATTCTACTGACTCAGCTTCCCAAGCAGCTGAGACTACAGACCTGTGCCACCAGCCTCTGCACTCCTTGCCATGTAGGTAAACGCTGTTGTTTGTTTGGAGAAATGAGGTCTTCTGTCATCAGGATTGGCTCATTGCTTACCCATGTGATCCTTTGCCATGTAACTGATAGATCATGAGGCTGGGCTAACCTCAGATCCTATCTTTGCAGACACAATAATTGAAAGGTGGCTCTGAAAACTTCCAATTGGACTCCTGATGGGGTCACATGGGGTCACTTCCTGTCTCCATTATTAAATTTTATTTTATATCCATTTATTTTATATCCCATAACATCTATTGACAACTAGTCTCAATATCCATAACTTCATGGGGTTTGTAATATGGGAACCTTTTAATTTTATGATTCTATATTTAGCCAACATTTTAAGTAAAGATTTCTTCCCTTTATTAGCTATTTCATTATCCTGACTTACAGTTTACATCAGAAGAACAGGAAAGATGCTAGATTCTTTTCTTAATTTTAACTGAATGCCTTAGTAGTAAAGATTATTTTCAGTTTGTGAACATACTTTATTTTAGATATGTTTACATATAAAACCCACAGACAAATTTAGAACACACACACATATACTACATCACACTATTAATCTGTGTTCCTGCTATAAGCCCATCATGGTCAGGGGCATCTTTCTCTTTTTAGCATTAGTATATATGTGTTGAGGTTTGGTCTTTTGTTATGTATTGTAATGCTAAATACTAGCCCCCAAGGACCAGTTGCTCCCAAGGATGAGTGAATGTGCATGTAGACCCAAGTGACAGTGACGCTATGTGACCTTGAACCCCCAAGTAATCCCTCATTAGTGAAAAGAGATGCCTATAGCCTATAGTTGGGCAGAATTGAGATAGGTGGACCTTGGAGTTGCCAGGCTTAGGGTCAGAGAAGATCCACAAGGAGAGAGACGATGGTGGAGAAAGGATGAAGCTATCATGGGGTAGGCAAGTCATGAAAATATGGCCATGAGGGCTGGCCAATTGGAGTTAAGAGCTGCCCAGATGGTACATGGTAAATTCTAACTTGGGGTTATGGGTGGAGAAATTGATCCTAATAGCATAGAGGGTGGGTATCTATATGTTTGTCTGGGTTTTTATTTGTTTGTTTGTTTTGACCTAAGAAACAGAATATCTTCTCTCACAGTTTCAGTTCCTGGGTTGCCTTTAGGGCTATGAAGAGATTTCTTGCCTTGCCTTTCCTGGGGCCTGGTGGCTAGCAGCATACTTGATGGTCATGTTAGAGAATACCTGTCTCTTTCCTCACTTCTCTGTTTCCTCCTTTCCTCATCACATGTACTCTAGACACTGGTTTCAAGGTCTACTCAATAATAAAACATGACCTAAACGGAATCGCTAATGTGATTACATCCTCAACCCCCATCCCCTTTTCAAATAACATCTCATTCATATCATCTGGCCATTAGAGTGTATGGGCTCATTCAAAGTACTTCACATATGTGCTTGTGATTTGCTTTGTAGTAATTGATCTTTTAGCAGAATATTTGCATTCAATGACCATTAACAGGGTCATAAAATAAAATACGACAAATTTGGAATCATAGGTTGGCATTTTTGGTTATGTCAGTATTATACCTAGTGAGACTTTACTGCACCTAGAAGTATCACACAGAAAGTAATACACAGAGAAAGAACTAAGAAAAACTGTATTACGTTGTTAGTACTATCCTTTGATTCTAATGTGCATTTGTGGCAGAATGGAGAAGGAAAATGTTGTCAGAGGATAAAAAAGATAAAAGAATGCATCGAGAGGCGACAATTGCATTTGGTGATAGATACCGGAATGGCTCGTTGCAGCTTCCAGGGCTCCCTTTCACTGTCTGTTGTAACTTTCCTACTGCGATGATCGTTCATCTCTTTTATCTAACAGTAGACTGGCTTGTCCATTCTGTAATAGCAGAAGAGTAGGGAACTACAAAGGCGCCAGATACATTTTCTCCGTATCTCTTTTTGTTTTGGCTTGGAATCCATAGACTTCAGCTTCAAAGAATCATTATGTTTAAGAGACAATCTCCCACGTGCCTTAGAGTCACAGAGTACTGTCTGTCTAAAGCTGCAGTGTCCACTACAACCAATACAGCAACAGTAGTTGTGGGCTCTTGTGCACTCCTAATAGATCCCTTCCCTAGCCAGTTCAGATATCATGGTGTTGTTTCAAGCATTTCTTACCCCACATCTGAAATTAGCTATGTCTCATATTCAATTTCATACCTTTGAGTAGGAAATAAACTAAGTATTTGGAGACCAGAGTGTGGGCGCTGTGGATACTCATTCTAGTTGGTAATCATTATTTTGTAAACTTCATTTCCTGTAGCAGCCAGATCTTGGCTCTTTTTCTTGTGATTGGGTGATCTTGTGTTTCAACGGGCCAGGAAGAGTCTATATGTGTGTCTGTTTCCACAACTCAATTGTTGGTGACTCCTCTTAAAGGCATAACAATTTGGATGATAAATATGATGTGTTTTTCATTGGGTTCTAAAAGATTTTTTTGTCTTCAAGTCTTATAGTATCAGAAGCATTTGTCTTAGTGTCTGACACATGGACCAACTTTCCCAAATACAAGCTGTGTATTTTCAATATGTAGTCTTAAGTCATCTTTCATTTTGGGAAAGGTAATTTTTAATTTATTCCTTGCAGCTTGAAGGAATTCTTCTATTTCACGTTGAATATTTAAGAATTTTAATGATATTGTGTTGACTTTTTCTTGTCCATATTTTGTATCTTTTCTTGCACACTCTTATTTTTTGGCTCAAGTTCTTTATCGCCTCCATCTTTAATTCATCTTATTATCTACTCTGTGGTCTGCTTGCCCACACGCCTTCCATTCCCATCCTTAATCTGAAGTGTTTGACTTTCTGCTGTTTCCCCTGAGTTCTGAAAGAGCATGCTCACACCTGCTGGCTTTCACTGATGTCATTCCTGGGCTTTTCTGCTGGCAACTTGTGCTACATTTTAATAGCTTCAGCGCTGCTCCTCATTTTAGCACCATTTTAATACTAAGATTCTGTTTTAATCAGCTTTAGGTCTCAGTTTTCTCTTCTGCTTTCAGCACTGTCCTTATGATAGTTTGATTGTGACCCTTTCTCTTCTCTTGTCCCGTAGAGATTCTCTCTCTTCTTGCCCTGGTAAAAGGAGGTTCTCCTGGAGTCAGGCCAGACTAGTTTTCTTAGAGAAATCATTTTGAGATTTTTATTTCTTTGAAATATTAAATAATTCAGCCTTTCAGCTTGACAGGCCTGTTTCTTCTACATTCTTCCTGGTTCTGGAAACTCCTCATTATTTCAACCATTGATTTTAACAGGTCCAGTATCTCTCTGCCCATATCAGTTTTCCTTACAGTCCCATAACACTCTTACCATTGCAGAGACTATCACCTAGCTAGTAGTTAGTGGTCCTGCTAGGCTCTTACCATGCCTCTCATCTGCCTGGTGTGGTCTGTGACATTTTCTTCAAATATTACCAACTGGTTGTTTTCATGTTCAGCTGGTGACATTTCCACTCAGAATTAAGTCACATCATTTGGAAAATGTACATCTTGTGGTTCTCAGGACCACCAGAAAATCTTTTATTCCTGTCCCTGTAGGTGTTTTATAATGGTTAAGTCCCACCTGTCCTGGACAGGCTCTTCTTGGTGACTTGGATTTAACATTTTTGTTTGTTTTTAATTTCTTTATTTGTTTTTTGTTTGTTTTATTTTTTACTCTGGGTCTTCAATTCTTTGTCATATAATTTTGTGGATGCTATTATCTTTTGTTTGTTTTTCAATTGAATACTCATATTTGGTATGTTTTTATACTATAATATTTTCATAACAATCAAATAATATGCTGCCACAATGATTTGATTCTGGCTATACTTTAAGACCCCCCTTTCAAAGTTCACCTGCACAGTTAAGTCAACAAGCATGCTATACAAGGCTGAAATTCCCAGAATTCAGCCATGAGGAACATGGAGCAAAATACAAGCTAAATGGAGAATTGCTTTGCTATACCAGACAAGAGTGCATGCAGTAGTGATCTCACTACTTCAGGCAAAATGGCAGCAATGACAGCTTGTCTCTGGCTGCCTCCTCTACCTCATTCCAATTACATTTGGGTAGTGGGCACAGTTTGGGTCTTCAGAGCCTTGCCATTATTTATCATTATTAGGCAAACCTCATGGGATATAAACCATTTATTCAAAGTCAGGCAGAAATGAGAAGTGTTGGGAAGTTTGCCAAAGGTCAAGGAGGATACGTCACATGCCTTGGTATTGGTAAAGGCATTCAGAGGCTGGGCCAGCAATTACTTCTGAAAGCCAATGATCCAAAGTCAAAGTAAGACAAGTTGCTGCCCTGCTAGAGGCCATTTGTGATCCAATTTATCTCTGTCCTGGCTGCTCTGATATATAACACTTAAAATACTCACTCTGTGTCTGCCATGTTCTGGGTCTATACTAAGAAATAAACAAAGCATCTTTTTACATGGAGCTGTATGGTTTGTCCATAGCAATGGACCTGTCATTTCTCATCTCAATTACTAGCCTGTATTCAGCACTGCTGTGGTGTAGAAGCTCTCAGGCTTAATACCTGAAGGTCAGACCAGCAAAAAGAGGAGACTTTAGCCTTTTCTTTTACCCAAATGGGTCCATCTCTACCAGCTCCTTTTTCATTTCTGATGGGTTGGAGAGAATGGTAAACTTCCTTCTGAGCAAAGCTATGAGTGTTTTATTTATGGGAAATATATCCAGATGTTCAGAGGGAAAACAACCCCAAATCCCATGATTTGTTAAGTGTGTCTGACTTGTTGGGCTCTAGGACATGGGCATCATTCATATTATCTAATTTAATTTTTAAAACAAATTGTACAGTGGATATTCAGTTCAGGTATATTTGTAAGTAATATAAACCTCTTTAGGCAAGAATAAATTTACTATAGGGAATTAAATACTTACAAAGTTTTAGGAAATATGAACAGAAGCCTGTTACAGACTAACCTCCTAGGAAAATGCCACAACTGAAACTCTGACCAGAGAACTATTAATACTATAACAAACAAGAAACTGCTCTGAGGATTGCTGGCTTCAGATCATCTCCCAAATGTCCTGTGGGGATGAGGAAGCCATTGTCAAAAGAACTGGAGACTCTGAGTACACATCACATGACTGTGCTCCAGGAACAGAGCTAGGCACCAGATGCACATCACCAAAAATGTCTGGGATGTTGCCTCCTTCTCCTCCAAGATCAAATTGCATCAGCAACTCTTTTAGCATGAGTAACACTCACAGGTACACCAATAAAGTTCCATCAGTGACCACACTGAAAGACACAGGAATTAGATCTAAGCCCATGTTCTCAATCACCCAAATCTCTGTCTGACCCTTGGGGGGACCTCTGTTGAAACAGGTATACACTTAAAAACAGGCTCATAATTTCTTCTCCATGTTCAACTGTTGTTCCTATTCCATGTCTGTCTTGTGCTAAGCCTCTTAAATGGGGAAGTAATCTACTTATCTAAAAAATTAGGAAATGTATTGACCCAACTTTCAATCTACTGTGCAGGTACACACACACACACACACACACACACACACACACACACACACACACATTCATACTTGCATCAGATTATATTGGTAGCAAATCATGTTGCTCCCATTTGTCATGAGAAAGTAATTATTTCCATTATTTGACCTTAAGGCAGGAAACGAACTAGAAGTACAGGTTCCTTCTGTAAAAGGGCTTCAAGGTATTCCAATTTAAATAAAAGTGCCTTCAGGATAGCCATTGATGGATTTACTTATTAATTTTTTGCCTATACAAGTATTTATTGGGGGTTTACTATGCAGATGGACTACACTATCGCTGCCATCATGGTGCGTCGTCTAGAGGCTGAGTCTAATATTAAGTTACAATGTATAGAGAGTTAAGATCAGAGAAGGAAGGATATTAAGAGAGTAACAAAAGAGGTGTGGGGAGATCCTCCCCATGAAAGCTCCATCTAGGATGGTTCCTGCATAATAGGTAGACGTTACCAAGACAAATGTTGAGAAGTCTCACGTTGACACAGAAGGGGCTGCCCTACCTCAGTCCTTACAAAGACAAGAGGTAAACTTGGGATGGTCAATGAGGAGCTGTCTGGTTGGAGTACAGAGGCAGGGAGGACGGTCAGCCAGCAAGAGCTATGAGGATGGGCACAAGGCAGTCTGATGTGGACTTGCAGGGTGATTAAACAGAATGAAAATCCTCCATTTCGTTCAACATACCCAGTATCAAGTTGGGTATGCTGCCAAATCATGTTGTCTGTTAGGGAGGTTGCAACAGATGTTAAAGTAACTGTCAATGGGTTAGTGGACTTACATTACTGAAAGGAAGCGTCCTGGAATTCCAGGCTCTTTCCCATAGTTTGTCTGCTGCACCTGGAACAGAGATGGCAAGCTTTTACTAAGGGATACTCCTCCCAGAAGCACATTCCTCATGCTCAATGAATATTCACGACAACAGAAAATTTCCAATTTTAATTTTTTAACTATTCTAAAATCTAGACTTCCATTGTTCAATAGTAAGGGATAGAAATTTAGATTTTTTAAAATAGTTGAATCTTTGCTTTTTGTGATTATTCAAAGTTTCCCCTATGTTGTTTATTGACAGTGAGTCATATCATAATCGTCACTAGTTCAATATGAATATTGCACTTATGATACTTGATAGTCACTTATAGAGAGGGTACAAAAAAAATCCCGGCTTCTTTCCTCTTGGAGTTTTGAGTTTAGGACAGCCTAATATTGAAGATGTTCTGATAACTGGCAAAACTATTTGGGGTGCTCCACTTATAAGCAGGAGGAACAACTGGAGGTAAAATGTGGAAGCAGGTGGCATGGGGTAAAGACCCTCTTCAGCCTCAACTAGAGTGGAGCATATACCCCCCTCGCCTGCAAAAAGTCATAGCTTAGGACAGAACACTCCATAATGCCTCATTCTGTAATTGTTTTAGGCTAATCAAGATATTTGGTTCATTGCTACTGCCCAGCATCTCAAAAATATAACAAATTGCTTATTGCTGATGCTGGGAAAGATGAACAGTCAAAATGGCAACTATAATGGTACATGCCTTGAACTTTAGGAGTGAGGCAAGGTCTTGCATAACACACACACACACACACACACACACACACACACACACACACACACCCAAGGTATGGTTTCTGTTGAAGAAGCACAGCTTTGTTGTTGTTACACCATCATAAAGCCGGAGAATCGTAAGTCGGAGACCTTCTATATGTGTACAACTTATGTTTCTATAGCAATCCCAGTAAAATCGCTGTTTCTCTAAGCTAGACTTGGGTGGAATCATTAGTTTCTTTCACTGGTGCTCTATCTGGAGTCAGTAATTTTCTAATGTTTGCAGGAAAATTCACACAACACGGGGGAGGTGGCATGGTGGCAAGGACATAAAGCAGCTGGTCACACTGCATGTTTGGTTCTGCAATCAAGCAGCAGACAGCAGACAGGAAGTAAATCCACAATAAGGCCTCAGGATCCACCTACAATTGTTTCACAAAGGCCCCACAACCCAAAGGTTTCATAACCTACCTAAAAAGAATCATCCACTAAGGACCAAGTGTCCAGACCCATGAGACTATAGGGATGGCTCACACCCAAGCACAATGGGGAAAATTAAAAATAACTTTAATAATTGTTTAAGAGTGAAGAGGTGCTAGAGTGAAATTTTTAAATCAAATCATACAATGGTAAATGGCAGTTAGAGGAAGTTACCCATGCGCTGAGATCTGAAAGACAAGTAGTTTGATAGGGTACAAGGAGATGGGATTTCCCTACTGAGCAGCTAGTGCACTGGTTCTCAACCTGTGGGTCACGATCCCTTTGGAGTTGAACAAGCCTTTCACAGGGGTCACATATCAGATAGCCTGCACATTAGATATTTACATTACGATTCGTAACAGTAGATCTCCCTCTCCCTCCCCCTCCCCCTCTCTATATAATATGCATGTGTAAATGCATGTGTGCATGTATGTGTGTGTGTGTATGTGTGTGATTTTAAGAATATTAGAGAATACCAAATGAGTACAATAGAACTCAGTTCTCAGCTTATATTCTTTTTTCTTCTCAGTAGCATGCACATTCTTGTGAGCCAGTAGCTATGACATGTCCTCTGGAAAGGGAGATCACTAGACCGTAGTCCAGTTCTGAATTAGGACCAGACACCATATAAGTACTAAGTGCATATTTATTAGAGAGATAAATAAGTAAGGTCAGATAACTTTTATTAATAAATCATCTTATCCTGGAGAGCTTGACTTCCTTCATGACAACTTAGTGCTGTGTAGAGATATCCATTGTGAAATGTCTGAGAGAGTCACCTTTATGTGACAAGGCCATGACAGCCTACATTCAGTGATTCTTACATGATCCCTTAGGGATGAAGGGAAGCAATCTTGGTGGTGAAGGGCTCAGAAATGATCCAGAAATAATAGCTAGGAACAGTAGGGATGTTGATTCTGGCTAAGAGAGGACTCAAGGGAACATAATAACTACCTCTAAGCCCATAAAGTTCCATCATATAGAAGACAAAGCATGCTCATTTTATCTTGCTCCAGGGGAAGAGGCAAGAATTAAAAGTGTCCATGTCCAATACAAAAAATAATTTTCTACAGCTCTCCACTAATATAATAAGTTTTCTTGTGAGACATTGAACCCATTGTCCCCAGAGATAACCAGAGAGAAATGAGCTAATAACTTGTTAGGGGTACTGCAGAGGTGACTCCTGGATTTTGTAATGATAAGTATACCCACCACTGATGTAACACTCAACGATGTGCCAGGCTCTCTGCTCAGGGCTTCAGCAATGTTACTTTTTAAAATTTTCATAACAATCCTCTGTAGGGAGAATGGTTTATTTTTAGATGAGAAATTTCTGGCTTAGCGAAGTTAAGGCAGTTTTATTAGGACATACAATTAGAAACCAGAGGAAGCAACTAACTCTCTAACTCTGAATCCTATGTTCTTTACCATATTGAGCTCTGGTGGACTTAGGAAGTTCTCCGAATGTGGCCTCTTTCACTACCATTCTTTACGGTTTTGCCAAAGTATCTTATTATGCTCCACCACTAAGGATGCAGACCAGCACTTCAAAGGAATGGCATCTGCAGCTCAGGGATTGTGAGTCTCAAGGCTGGATACAATGGAGTCCTATCTTTTCTCTCTCTACTGCTAAGTAGAGATAGCTCTGAGGTGTATCACCTTTCTCCCTTTGGCTTTGCCTCATTCTCTCTACATTTTACTTCTACAAGCTAGATCCTCATACTGATAGGCACTGGCTCTATTTGGTGCTGCTAGAGCTGAGGCTATGTTCTATAGGAGTCTCGGAGGAAATGAGCGGCCAACAGCAGGATTTGGGTACCCTTGAGTCCCTAGTTCAAAGTCATCCTGACCTCACCCTAACACTGAACATACATTTGACTCTTTTATTAGTAAGTGTCTCTCAATTCTAGGACTTTGTATTCTAATGTTCTTTTAGTGTAGATTATTTTGTTTAAGAATCTAGAATGGGGGGAGTTTTCCTTAATGTATTTGCCTCTCTGGAATCTTTAGAGAGGAAGTTTGGTTTGTTTGGAGTGTTTCTTCTCTGACTCCATGGAGGAGAAGGTGATATTGCTTATGATCTCCACACAGCCAAGAAGTCCTCACACTGTGCTAGGGTGTCTGATGGAGTAGCAATCTGACAAACCTTCCTGAAAGCACACATGACTGATGGTTTGGTGAAATTGTCAGGACCCTGTCTCTTCTGCTTCTCACAATGTCCAGAGCTCCACATGGACAGTAATGAAGAACACGCAGCAAAAGTGTGCTGTAGTCAGTGATATAAGGAAGCATAATCACTCTAGCCAATGAAAACTAATCTGTTTCCCCCCATGTGAGCCAGTGTATAAACACAAAATGTTAATGTTCATTGAGTAACAATGTTCTGCATCGCTGGTCAGTGGTGGTGCACACCTTTAATCCCAGCACTTGAGAAGCAGAGGCAGGCGGATTTCTGAGTTCGAGGCCAGCCTGGTCTACAGAGTGAGTTCCAGGACAGCCAGGGCTACACAGAGAAACCTTGTCTCGAAAAAACCAAAACCAAAACCAAAACCAAAACAAAAAAACAAAACAAAACAAAAAAATCAATGTTCTGCATCATTCCTTTCACTTACTATACAAGCTCATAAGACTAGTACCAGCACTTAGTAGTCATCCACCGAGATAAAGACACGAAGAAGAGGATTCACCTGTCTAGGCCACAAAGCTAGCAGCAAACAATGGACTTGGTGGGTTTCAATACTAAGACTCACGATCATAACCTTATGCTTTTCTTCTTGTATAGAAAGGAGCAACTCTAGATGAAGATGATGAAGGACACATCATCAATGACTTCTTGAAGAGAGATGTGGACCCAGCCTCACCTGACTTTCTGTGTAGAAACATTGAATCTTTGGGGTTAGATAACATTGTTTTGGGTCTAGCTCCTACCCATATCAATAAACATTGCTTCCAACCTTGATAAAGAACAACACAGCTCAGGAAGGATGGTTCTGCCGTCTATTGCTTTGAATCTGACTATGGTAACAATGTATCCTCACCCTCCCTTCCTGGCTTCCTCTCTTCCTTCCCTCCTCTTTCCACCCCCACACAATGTACCGATTGCCTATAGTTATCAGAGACAATGAGAGCTGATTTATTCATAAAGCATATTAAAAGTTCTTTAGATTTTTTTTTTGTTTCTGTGTTATCAAGGGTTGAGGAAGCAGAAGATAAAAAAGAATATCCTGGCTGGCCTGGGATTTGGTCAGTTCTTATGAGATTTGTAACAGTTTTTAGGACATTCAGAAAACATGATTTTGTTTTCTCCAGCAACAGTCAGGTTTAAATTGGTAAATGTGTCTCATCCTGTCGTCTCGGATAGTTAGAAGGCATGCTAAATTGGCAAAAATGAAGTTACTTTTCCTTTTATTCCCACAGAGGTTTTCTCCTAGGGGTAGGGTGAGATCACACATTCTGGGACTGGAATATCTGCTTTAGCACGTTTCTTAACCTGGTCCTTTCACTGAGAAGCATGGGGTAGCAAAGTGTCCAGTTTGAAGCAAGGGTCTAAGTTTCTTTCTATAGCCCTCACCCAAGCACACTAAGAACTTAAAAGAGTCAACTAGCACGCCAGCTGAACTGGGAAATTAACATGTGAGAGGAAGACAGACTGTACCTACTCTGTCAGCCTACATTTATGGAGTGAGGTAAGCCATGCCAAGGCCTTCTTCCTATATAAGGACACAGCTCTGTAGTGGATTGGCACTCCTGTGGAGGACACAAGTCATAGACTCATAATGACGTGGGAGAACACCAGGAGGTTTGTATGGGCACTCCCTCCACTCATTCCTCTAGCACTTTAGGGAAGATCTGCAAGAGCAGAGGGATCCTCATCACAGGCTTCTCTGACAAGTGTAATAAACATGACATACCTTTCACCCAACAGTGGTTTCATAGGACTTCCAACCCTGGAAGGGTTTACTGCCTTGCTTAGGACAGCACAGAGATGGCAAATATTTCTGCTCTTTAATCTGACCTGGAAGTATGGCTTTTGGGAGGTCCTTATCTTTATAGTTCCTCGTTCTCTGAAAGCCTAACACCACTCATAGTGTCTGTCTGTCTGATTGTCAGTTTTGGACACTTGTCATTATCATCTTAAAAATCCTATAAACCAGGTACAAATCAGCCATCGGTCAGGAAGTTGCAAAATGAACTGCATTCTACAGCTACAAATACTTTCCCTGGTTTAGAGCCCTGAGGTCTATGTATAGCAAAGCATTTATGTTGTCTCTCTTAAATCCAGTTGGGTGCATTTTCCCAGTGGAACTGGGCTGCTACCTCTAATACTGTTTGTATTTCCAAACATCATCTCATCTTTCTCAAATGCCACAATAGTCAAAGCTCTTCCTGCCAGACCAGTACCTCCCTCATCTGATTGCTGCTGTGCAGAACCCAGGCTACAGCTGCAGCGAAAGCCATAAAGCATATCACAGCCTAGGGCTAGGCATGACTTGGTGAGTGACTCTGGAAACTGCAGGGAATGAGGGATGAAAATAGAACTTAGAGCTATATGGTCTGGGGAGTGATATTCCTATTAATAAAGCTAATGGCTGATTCAGCAGACAGAAAAGAAAGAGAATTATTCAATGAAATGGAGCGCTACAACACATTCAGTTGGGAGCTGACTGAAGTGTGGCCCAGATGAGATAGTACATGGTCGTTCTAAGATTCATAAAAGGAAGAGAAATGCAGACTTGAGGCTGACATTATGGATCCATTCTGAGTCTGAGAGGGGATGTAGGCTGCAGATGGAGTCCAAGGAAACCTGGCAGCAGCGCTGCCATGGAGGAGCAAAAGATTGGGGCAGCAGAGGGTTGCTAGAGTTATATCAGGTCACTGAAGAAAGGTGGAGGAGAAGTTTAGAACACCCAGACCAGTGTGTAACTATTAGTGTGGACAATTAATTAAGTGTGATTACGAAATAAGGAAGGTGTTACAAGAGCCACATAGAAGAACAACAGGTGAGCAAATGACACTGTGACTTAGATATCTTTTTGTGTAACTATTATAGGTCACAGACTGTGAACTTGAACAGAAAGACAGTGTCCCAAGCTCACAGAACTGTCAATAAGGCTTGGTATGATAACCCACAGGCCTGGGGCACAGCCACAAAAGATACATTGGCCAGAGAGACACAGCTGTACCTCATGTTCAGGACAGCAAGCAAATACCTTGATGTATCCACATAAATCCCAACATAGAAGTTTCATAGAACATTTGGAGAGAATAAATACATCATACACATCCCAGGAGTGACTGCTGTGAATGTGTCCTATGTCTAGAAGACATACAGAGACAACATCACTTCCTAAATGAAACCGTGGTTTTGATGCACAGAAGGAACTTTGAGAAGTGGGCAAGAGCATTCCCATTAGGTGAATCTCTGCTTCTATTTTAAGTTTATTGAAAATTAGGAACTAAAGGCTTTCTCTTTCACAAGTTGAAGCTGCTATTAATTTGGGCTGGACTCTTACTAACCAATCACACATTGGTGTGCAGTTACCCCTCCCCAGCACTCACCCCTCTTCTCATGTTAGCCTAGGCACTTTAGGCATCATGACTTTTCTTCCTAGAGCTTGCCTAGACAGGTTAGATATGATTTGGGATAGTTATTAAAATAATCTGTAAAGCACCATTTTTTTTTTTTTTACTGTCCTTAGGACTTTGTGAATCATATCCAGAGGGGCCCAACATATACAAACAAACCTGATAGAGATATGCTTCAGATTAAATAATTTGAATATGCTAAGCAAACTTCTGGCTTTTCTAACTTAAACTAGCCAGCTGTTTTTCAGCTGAATCAATAAAATACTTGTGTTATTTTTCGCTTCTATCAGTTTTAATCGTTGTCCATCTCATTTGTAATTAACTGAGATCCAAATCACATAGCTTCTTCATTGGTCTTCTAATTTTACCGGTCTAGCCCATCTTCCATCTCAAGACTGCCAACAGTTTCTTCTTAAATCATGAGTTTTACAATATCAATGACTTTCCCAAACCTCTCCAGACTCTCCAGCTGTGTGAATTTTAGATTGTCTTAGATGTTATATAAACGGTTATCACAGAAGGCCAAAGGACTAATCTCTTGACACTTTCTTTCTTCTGAGTAAATTCTAGTAGCAAGAGATGCTACTTTTTCATTTTGAAAAGTTCCTTTTGTATTTCTCCCAAATCTTTTTTATCATACACACACTCTCTCATTTTAGTAGTTTCTTCCAGAGTGGAGTTTGTAATTCTGTATGGTATGTTCATCTTTAAGTTGGGCACTTCCACAGTGGGAGCTGAGTAAGCTAAGTTGGTCAATGGTTGGTGCCATCTTTTATCAATATTTGGGAAGTGGTCACCAGTCTATGTTTTTCTTCTTTGTTGGAGATCTTGCAGAAGGGAGGAAATTACAAGCTTTGTACACAGATAACCATAAAGCATGGGGTTTTCAGGGATGTCTACTCTCTACCCATACACTGTTATCTGAAGAAAAAAGCTTCCCAGTAGCTTCTAGGAACTGGATAGTTTTTGTAAAGCTTCTGTTCTTACAATGCGATGGTTAATCTTGGCCATGGAAACAAACCTCTGGGCTCATGTCTGAAAACTTCTAGATCAGAGTAACTTAGATCTAAATGGGTTGAGGTCCCAGACTGGAAACAGCAACAATAACAAACAAAACCTAGGGAAAAGGAGTTAGCATCAGCAGCCATCTCTGCCTCTTGATAGAGATAACTTTGAGGGCTTGGATCAGGTCAGGATTAATATTTCTTTGACTTTCTTTTATTTCTATTAGTATTCCGTGTGTGTGTGTGTGTGTGTGTGTGTGTGTGTGTGTGTGTGTGTGTG
>JADRCH010000050.1:9948489-9962511 GCA_019843965.1 Rhynchomys soricoides
GTGTGTGTGTGTGTGTGTGTGTGTGTGTGTGTGTGTGTGTGTGTGTGCACATGTATGCTCCAAGTTGACATCAGAGATCATCAGCAATTCAGCCAATCTCCACCTTATTTTTGACACAGAGTCTTCTAACTAAAGCTCATTGACTTGGCTAGATAGTCCCACCAGCAAACCCCAAGGATCTTCTTATCCAGTACTGAGAGTAGGCAGGAACCACACCCAGTTAATTATGTGAGTTCTGGGGATCCAAACTCAGATTCTGATGCTTCTGTGGCAAGCACTTTACTGGCTGAGCTGTGGCTCTAACACCCAAGTCTTCCTCTATAACTGTTCTGCTCTTTACCTCATCTGCCCATTGATTAAGTATAATCCATCTTCACAAAGAAGTCATTTCATATTTGTCTGAAGACAGCTGCTATAATCTGTGTCTCCTCCTGGGTAAATGACCTTTCCAACTGTTCTTCATATTAACTATGACATGTTTTTCAGAGCCACTCTCAATACTAATACACAGGCCACCTTCTTGTAGTGACATTTTGCATAGATATAGTTGTTTAACAAACAATGTATATTATAGACTCCAAGTCACATCTCTCCACCTTGTTTATGAATGGTATGCAACACTTTTTCAAATGCTTCAGTTAAATCAAGAAACATTGCCTTTATGCCATCTCCAAATCTACTGGAGTATTTTCCTTTTAAAATTAATTAAATTTTAATTAAAATTTCTTTATATAATATATGGTAAATTTTTCAGTAATCAAAAAGACCAGCTTTGTGGAGTTCATTCATGGTAATTGATGCTGAATACACAAAACAGTTTTTTTCTGCAGAGGCTTGTAAACCATGTATTTTAAATTTTATTCTAGAATTGAAAACAAATTGATATCCAAAAATGAGCTATAGTTTCTGGAGCTTACTCTCTCTTTTAAATCAGAAAAAAAATATTTTATACTCTACAGCTGTGCTTTCCCATTGATGTTGGTGAACTGACAACACACAGGAGCCAAGATTCCAAGGTATTCTTCCAGACCTGCCTCTAGCTCACTGTGTGATCCTGAGTAAGTTGTGTGACTACTTCATAGGAGGAATTTGAAGTATGACTTTTAGGAGATTTTTCTATTTAAATTTAGGGTCTTTTCTTCTTTTTCACATTTATTTTTTATGTGATGCTGCAGATCAAACTCGGGGACAACATGTTCTCGCACTGAGCTGATTTAGTTCAGGGGAAATAGTTACCATCCTAGAATGGACAAATCATGACACTTTCATAAAGTAGGTAAGGATATTAGCTAGAGGCCTTGGAACTTAAGCCTGGTTTGGTCTTGTGTTTAGCCATTTGACCTTGTCCAAACCACTTCGCTTCTGTAAACCACTGGCTTCCTATTTGTACAATAGAGTCATTACCTACTCCCATTTCTGTTGAAATTACTAGGTGGCCTAACTTTAAAAGAGCTATATTTCCATTCCCTTTGCCTTCAACCTTTCTTGACTATTTAGAGTCTATAGGAAGATTTGGAAGCTTCTGGATATGTTGTGATTATCAGTCAAAGCAGAAATGTCAGAGGCCAACCATCTCAGCAACCTAACAGGTTTCCTCTGGATTAAACCTAGCCAGAAAAAAATAAGCTTCTTGGCCTAATATCCTCTCTGCAAGATCAGATATCCAAAAGCAATGTACTTATTCTCCAAGGCAACCGCAGATACTTGGTACCAACAGAAGGAAGAGGGGCAAATGGTTTAAACTAGAGAGCAAGCTCAATTTGGCCAGTGAATGCCGACTTCTTAACAAACATTTGAAACTCCCCAAGTGTAGAATTGGCTCATTTTCATAAACTCTGCTCCAGATGTTGTTCATTCTCACTGGTTAGCCAGGCTGAGTGCCCCCCCAGGAACAGAGAGAATGATCAAATTTCTGATCATCATAAAACAAATATTGTATGCACTCTGAATATTTTTAGTCTGCTGGCCTCCATTTGAATATTTGAGTGGATTCTCACCACATGACATGTTTCATTCCAGCTCCAACTCAGTGGGTTGCTACAGGGAAAGTGTTCATGATTAATTCTGTTCATAAACACATTGGGAAAAAAAGTTGGGGGTGGGGAGGGAATCTCCTGTATATTGGTATTTTAAATGCTGCGACTTCAATTCAATCTAATTATTTCTTCCCTATGGCTTTAAATTGAAGGGCTTCAAAAATCAGAATTTCTTCTCATAAACTTAATTACTTTCTTCTGTTAAAAGAGAATGAATTCACAAACAAAGGGCTCCAAAGTCTGCAATGTGAGGAGAGAGAGCATGGCATGCTGGGCTGAGTATCCGGAGCTCTGGGCTCAGGGCCTGTCACCATAATAATGATCTGTTCAGCTCTGCCTCAGTGCCTTTGTCTCTCTCCATTATAAATAATAGGACAAATAATCTCTAAAAGCTTTTCCAGCCCTAAAATGCTATGATGTACAACTGGGGCAACACTATTCACTGACTGTCACTCTTGCCCAGGATCATAAATCTCTCAGTGACACAGAGTGCTGGAACAGCAGCTGATTTCTGCATTCACAGCTTATTGACCATAACCATGGGGGATGAAATTAACCTCAGTGTCATATGCTTTCTTTGCCTCTGTAAGACCAATAGCGGTAGCCTTCTCCAGATGATGCTCAGAACTGTTGTGAGGATCAAAACTCAAAATAAGGCAGTGTAGGTAAAACATTGAAGCTGAGGGATGCTGCTAGGACACTAGGATACTGAGCCCGTCTGGGTAGGTGTATGAAGTTTAGGATTGGATGGGGTTTAAGAGGGTTGCCTGGCGTGTTTCTAAGCACGTGACATGATATACATGAGTATTCTCTGCTTTAGGTAGCAAGGGTACATGAGAACCAACTGGGGCTCTGTGAGTCTATCCTGCTGTTTTCAGTACCACCCACTGGGGCCATCTGTGTAGACCATGAAGAGGGGCAGACTCTGCTCAGGATTGCTGTGCACACTGAAGATGCACCAGGGAAGGATGTATCCAGCTCACTAATTTTTTGCTTGAATTCTCTATTTTCTTTCTTTCTTTTCTTTTTTTGGTTTTTCAACAGCAACCACCTTGTGATTGATCAACAAGGGAACTAGCTTGGAGCAGAGTGGCTGTGCTGAGAATGGCAGAGTTGAAAAATGTCAAGGACTTGGGTCCTTGAGGACATAATTGAGACACTAGGTGAAACAGTCCTGAGGTTCTTCTACACCCAGAATTTTTATAAAGCTAAAAAACGAGGGCTCTCTTTTATTTACAGCCATGGAAGCTAGATCTTTCCAAAAAGTGACACCAAGACAGGTTTCATTTAACCATGGGAACATGAGGAAATACAGGATCTATATCCTGATCTGATGATACATCAAGTACATGAGAGGGTACAACTTGTGTAGATCATGGCACAGAAAGGCAAGTAACTCCACTGACATAACAGGTATTGTTTCCTGAAATAGAATATCTGTCATAAAGGAAGGCTTTAAGAGATATGTGACATGATTCATGGGGATATGTCAACAAATATCTATCTAAATATTAACCAATACCCCAGAGAGGGAGCCCCCCATAGATCAAAGGATACCATCAAAGTCCAAACTGGTAGAGAAGTATGTTTTAGGAGGTATTTACAGAAATATGGGTGGGAAGATAGGTGAGGTGTTAGAGGAGCTGAAGTGACTCAAAGACAGTCACATTGACAAAACACCACTCCAGCATAGGTGTCAGCTAAGAAAATTAGAATCCCAAAGCACACTGAACAGCCTTCAGGCAGATCAACAAATTGAGAAATGTTCTTTCTAGGTAGTTTAGTTGGTTTGAGCTGACTCCAGGGAGCTGAGCTGGTCTCTGCTTCTCCTGAGCAGTTCAGCTTGTCTCTGAGTCTTCCAGGATTTAACTGATCTATTCCTTTCAAGTGGTTTGACTGGTTTCTGGTCTCTGCTGCTTTCATGCAGCTCAACTTGTCTGAAAGTGTCTTTAAATAGTCTTCATTGCTTATATATACTAAGGGTATGAGGGGGCCTACCAAGCCTAGTCAGTTTCAGGGACTTTCTGAGGCCACTGAATTTCACCTGTGGGCTGGGACCCCTTTGAGTTGCCTAGGACCATCAGAAAACACAGATATTTATACTGTGATCCTAATAGTAACAAAATTACAGCTATGAAGTAGCAATGAAAATAATTTTATGGTTGGGCATCACCACGACGTGAGGAACTGTATCAAAGGGTTTCAGCATTAGGAAGGTTGAGAACTACCGCCTGAGAACACCCTGTATCTTAACAAGATCTATCCCAAGATTGAACGTTTTAATCTCACAGGAAACTGCCATACAACAAGAGAGCACGTGACTACTATGATATAAGTGTCGGACACAGGGAAAGGGCTGCTCTCTAGGTCAGGGTGCTTGCTGCTGCTTGCATCAGACAATTTTAACAAGGTGAGTATGAAGTTTGTAACTGAGGCACAGGCTAGAAAATCAGGGATTATCTAAGTCTGATCTTTACATTTGCAGTGGAGAGACAAAGACCAAACACCAAGTTTGCTTCTGCCAGTTGCTGACTAAGGTCATTGATACCATTCCTTCACCAATTCTCTTCTATTAAAATGAGGACATGTAGGAAGAGGTGAGCTTGCAGGAAAAGGGATATGTACAAGAGAGGCTGGATGGTGTATAACTCTTGAGTTCCCACGGGGAACTACTACTAACATGTGAGAGATGACAGACAATTAGATTAGGTGGACAGATATTATAAAGAATCTCTAGGGGATAAGAGGTCTGTAGCTTGGCAGTAGGTTGGCTGAAATCCAAGGAGAGCCATTATTATGGCTACCAGTCTGAATCCAAAGAGCAAGGGAATACAAAATGATGCCTCAGTTTGAGTATAGGTAGTGGAGGTGAATTCTGTTTCAGTTAACCTTTTGGTTATTCAGGCCTTCAGCAGATTGGATGACATCCATCCACCCTGGGAAACAGTCTACTTACTTCATCTGCCAGTTCAATTGTTAGTATCACCTTTAAAAAGCCTCATAGGCCTATGAGACTCAATGTTGCACTGAATATCTGGGGATTGTGTGCCCAATCAAACTAATGCATAAATTTTGCCATTGAAGGTGGCTTAGGATTCTCTAGGTTTTACATTCCCCCCCCCCAGTCTGTCCTGCTCAGCAGATCACCCCCTCTACCTGTTGAAGCTGTTTTATTTCCAGTGTAGACCACAGTGACCTAAAAGGGAGATTCTTTTTTTCCAGTGGTACCAGAGTCTAGCACTCCTACCAAATTCCACAACTAGAGTAATATCCCAAATAGGCTCCAGTGTCAAATATATGTGAAATACCATGTGCTCTTTGCTTGAGGATATTCCTTGCACTGGCTCAGTTGGTGAAGCCTGAGATTAGATTTCATAGAACCTAGAAGAAGAGAGATTCTATAGTGATTCTCTGTGAGAATTGTCTCTCTTACCTGAGTCTTGACAAGTATCCTGATGTGGATTTGGAATCATGTGTTCTAACATGTTCTCAGGTTGGTCCTGGTATTAGTTGTCAGCCACAAAGAAAGATGAGCCACTGAACAGTGAGTGTGGATGGAAGGCCATCTCCAGCTAGTACTGAAGAGATCAGAAGAAATACTTCCAAGCAGGGCTAAAACAGCACTCAGAAGATAGTCTTGAGTCAGTTCTATTTCACAGAAGACTAGAAAAACAGAGATGCTACAATTTATAGTCATAAACACATGGCTAGAGGAATTTCAGTTGACATAGGAACACCATAGACGATCTACACTTGAGAATCTGGTTTCCTAGAAAAATCACTCAAGACAAAATAATTGTAAAATATTTATCTAAACATACCAATGCAGTTAAGAGATCTAGGGTTCTCAGCTCTGTGGGGCATCTTCCTAAAATGGTGTCTTTGGTTTTCACTAAGTTGATCCACAGATTCTATTCACAGTGATGATTAAATGTCAGAGGCAGCTATCTGGTAATAACACTGGTAATTAATGATGATAAAGCTGCCTATGATATAGGAGTCTTTAACATTCTGCTTCTTGTTGTAGGTACATGTGTGTCAACTCCTCAAAAATGGCATCAAGTTATAAATAAGTTCATCCAAAAGAGGGAGAATAAGAGCATGCTTACCTCTCTCTTTTTTGTTATCATTATTGGGTTTTTTTTTTTTAAAAAAATAATGTATATTCATGCCATCTTTCAAACTCAAGGGCATAAAATGGTATAATTTTATAACTAGGACTATTGGTGAGCAATAGTGGACAGTGAATAAAAAGTGGCATGGTCTACAGCTGGGTCCTCACCATACAGTCAGACCTGGGTGTTAGTTGTATAGAGCACACATTATGCATGTACCCAGCTTTTGCATTGGTAGCCTTACCCAAGGTCACCTTCCCTCTACGCTAGCCCTTTTCCAGTTCCAATGTATATGGCATTCAAGTCCATCAGGAAGGGTTCTCTCAATCCTTCTGCTCCTATCTACACTGACTTGATTTAATTTTGCATGTGCTAAACACGTGATGCTAGGAAGCCAAGGTTGAGGACAAGCCTCTCAGTTATAGGATTCCTGGTCTATGTCCCTGCTTTTTGAATTCAGTATCACTCTGGAATTAAAAAAAAAATCATCTTTTAGAGTCCCCCCAATGAAAATCTTTTACAGATATCTTATGTCTATTTTTTTTTTTTTTTTAGAGTAACAGAAAACTATCATCCTTCTGAGCAGGCATTGATACTGAATGCTTCCTTATAGTACCCTGTAGTAGGAAACCACTCTCACAAAGAGCTGTGACTTCCAAAGCCATGCTTGCCTGTGCAGCAGTGGATTGGAAACAACTGATGCTAAGATCAAGTGCCACAATTCGACTCTTTAATCATTCCAAGTTACAAGTCATTAGTCATTGACATAGATAATTAGTCTCTGGGGGCAAGAGTAGACCAAGCAGGAAATTTTAAATCCTCTTTGGCATGCTTTTCAATTTCCTATTCTCTGTAAGTTGCTGCAATACTTGATCCAAAGTTGGCAATGGACAAATCTTTATTTGATAAGTGTGTCTTCTAATATGAAGGATGCCATTCCTGAGTCAGGAAAAGTAAAACAAATTCTTCCTTGGATGCATTAATATATCAGATATCTGCATCTCTCTGTGGATTCTTTGGAATGAAATTCCACACAACAGGACAATTAGCATGTAACAACTACAGCCTGTAGATGACCCACAGGATAAGGCCATTCTTAGGAGAAACATGACTTCTACAACAGCCTGAGCCAGAACATGGATTGATAAAGAGTTTCTGATCTACTTTTATGTGCCAGCTGGAACTTGCACACAATTCTATCTTTTTATTATTTATAATATATGAAAATTTAACCGTATCTCTGCCTCTCCCACCTTCATTCTTTCTGGTCAGAGTGTAGAAGCTTTCTCTGTTGGCTACCATGAGCAAATCCATTCTCCCATGACTGAGTTCTCACTTTTCTCCCAGATCAGGGAGTGGATGGTGTGATCACTTGTATAGCAAAGCTGTTGTTTGTGTTTTTACTTTCAAATATGGACAGATATGTGGGGTTTATTTTTATAACAGAACAAAACTTTGCATTTACAATCTCAACTTGTTTCCTCTTGTAGGAATATTTCTGGAGTCCTCCACACTTGGCATTCTTATTTATATTTCAGGCCTCAGAATAATTTGGTGGCTTCCTTTTCAATTACTGTCTTGATTCAGATGGCTGAACGGGTGCAATATTCATCTAAGAAATCCCTTCTGAGTTCCTGACTCGGAGAACTCACTGGTTACTGGGCATTTCTGCTTTGGTGGCTCATGGCATGACATTCTCCCCTGCTCCCTGCCCTCTTGTAACAGCATCTGTCTATGACTCAGTGTCTTCCGTTCTGGAGCCTTTGTCCTAGAACACTTGTTCTCATCTTCCTGTCTGGGTGTATCTGCCTGAGTTCTCAGAAACGTCAGCTTCCCTCTAGGAAACTTTCTGATGACTCCAGCATTGTGTACCTTCCTTTCAAGGTTTGACTCACAATGACAACTTTAACTTTGTGTTTACACAACAGTTTGTTTAGGTCTTTCTTCCAAACTGGGCATAAATCTCACTTTTATCTGTTTGATATTTCCCCTATTTTGTAAACTCTAAGATGCTGACTGTAAGGTCCAGTATGTTTTATGTATTACTAATGGAAGAAGAAGCATTGTTAAGTGTGATGACCATCTATTTTCAAAAGAAACACAAACGTTTAGATCTTAAAAATGCAAAATAAAAATGTGTGACATTTTAAGATTGCAATGTTACTGCAGCTTCAACAAAGCCTAGTTCATAATAGATGTGTAGATGCTTCTTTTAAAAGTAAAAAGAAGAATTACCATAGAATGAAATTTGTAGTCTCCGTCAAAGTATGTAGGGATGATGAGATGGTTTGAAAGTTGGAGGACTTAGTTTTAGATGTTACTTCAGAGAAGTAATTGTAAATGACAGGCTTTATTTGATACAGTTTTAGATTCACAGAAAAAAGACTGGAGAGGAAGTACAGAGTGTACGCATACATACTCACTCCTTGTCTTTCTCTTCTCTCACAGCCTCCCCTATTATCAGATTATATATTATAACTGCCCAGCTTTTAGTGACACACAATAATCACCTCAAGTTCTTGCTTACATTAGGATTCACTGGTGTTCCTCTAAGGCTTTAGATGAATAAAGAAATTTATGGCACCATAATTTTATGATCCAAAAGAATCTTCCACATCCCCCATTTATATTCCCTACCCCAAGTCCCCTCTCTATCTTCTGTCTCTATAGCCTTGACCTTGGCAGAATACACACAATGAAATATCATATGGCTGGCATCAGAGACTCTGCAACCTTTTCAGCTTTGCTTATTTTGTCATGTCTTTTCATCACTTGATAGTTCATTTACTTGTAGTGCTGAATAATACCTCATGGTCTGGAATACATCATAGTTCTTAAATTCACATACTAAAGGGCATCTTAGTTGCTTTCTGGTTTGGGTAATTATAAATAAACTTGCTTTAAACATCCATGTATGGGTTTCTGAATGGATATAAGTTTTCAATTCCTTTGAGTAAGTATTGTAACAGCTTGATTGCTGGACTGTAGAGTAAGAATATATTTAGTTTTATGAGTAGACAAAGAAGTCCAACTGTTTTCCAAAGTGAAAGTACCATTTCATATTCTCACCAGCAATTCTGTTACCCTACATGTTTGTCAGCATTTGATGATAGGTTTTGGATTTTGGCCACTCTAGTAAGGGGTAGTATCTTTTTGTTGTAGTTTACAATTGTCTAAACATCTCTTTCAGTCATGTTCTTTGGTGAGGTCTCTGTTGAGAACATTGGCCAATTTTACTAACTAGTTTATTTTCTAAACTAGTTCTTTTTATAATAGGGAGAACAATCCTGCATTAAATTCATCTCCTTTGGACATCTTTACCCAGCCTATGTCCCCTTTTCTTGTTCTCCTAAGAGGGTGCCGGATGCAGTCTTCTTGTACTTCTCACATCATCCTCAGAGAAGTTATTCCTGTTAGCTCTTTACCTGAGTCCATCTCTACCCTCCTGTAAGATGAGAGCTCTAACTTTTGCCTTTGACTTAAATAAGTCTCCTTCCTTCCTTCTTTCCTTCCTTCCATCTCTGTCCTCCTTCCTTTTCTTTCTCTCCCTCCCTCCTATTCCTCCCTTCCCTCTTTCTCTTCCCTCCCTCCTTTCCTTCCTTCCTCCCTTCCCTCCTCTCTTCCTTCTTTCCTTCCTTCCATTTATCTCCTCCTTCCATTTCTCTTCTTTCCCTCACTTCCTTCCTTCTCCTTTCTTTCCTTCTCTCCCTCCTTCCCTTCCTCCCTCCCTCTTTCCTTTCCTTCCTCCTTCCTTCTTTTCTTTCCTTTCCATCCCTTTCTTTTTACTTTAAGAGGTGAATACTGGGTCACTTAAGGACATTCCCATACACATATGCAGTGTACTCTTAGCCTACCCCATGCTGCCCCCACCTTCACACTCCTTAGTCTGTTTTGCTCCTTTATACAGATCTGTTTCCATTTCCATGTCACATATAAATAAATGCATGGTTTTACCCTTTATTATAAAATCCAAGAACTGCAAATAAGAGTACACATGCAGATCCAGTGCTGGTGGGAATATAAACCAGTCCATTCACCACGGAAGGAAGTGACAAAGAGTCTTCCAAAAATAAAAGTAGATCTTCAAATATAATCCAGCTGAACAAGTGCTTGGGCATTTACCAGAGGACTCTAGGTGAGCATGTCACAGAGATAATTGCACTAGTCACAATAGCTAAACTATAAAACCAATCTAGCTGTCTAAGTTCAGAAGAATGGATAAAGAAGACATGACATCAGTATATGATGGGATTGTTCAGCCAAAAAGAGGGGTTGTCTTTCATGTCTGACTCACAAAGGGCAGGGTCTCAAAGGAGGCAACTTGAGATAAATAACAGTGACATAGGACCCCAAATCAATATGGTTTTATGTGTCCATGCAAGCTCTGGCTTCTCTGTTGGAAACAGCTATTCCCACAAGCTCTAGTCTCACAGATGTCCTGCTCCAGCCAGGCCTCACCTTTCCTAGTCCCCCTGTGATATTGGACTCTGAATTCTGGTCTTCCCTCTTACTTCCTTAACCTCCACCCCCAAGTAGACAAAAATGGGAGGGATGGTAAGATTGTCACCGTTTGAAAACAAATGCCAGCTTGCTGCAAGAGAGTTGCAAACCAATAGAAGCCTCTCCTTCCAACTGCCCAGGAGAGAAAAGACTATTTTGTTCTTCCAGAGTCTTTCAGGAAATTAAAAGATGGATGAATTAGCTAGCACTGTCATCTTAAGTGGCACAGGGAGGGACTAATTCAAGGCTTGATGGGGGAAGTTCCATAGATTTGGGTGAAGTCTTCTTTGTGATTTAATTGTTCTAATTGAAGTGAATTACTAGAAGTGCTGGTACCCTTGTACTCACTTATAAATATGAGCTTAAGATTCTAGGTCAAATGCTACTGTTTATTTCTGCAATGACCTATGCTAATCCTTCCTACATTGAAATAACAAAATAGAATTTCCTGGGGGGGGTATTGATGACTTTTCCCTACAGATTAAAAACTCCATGTTACTCAACAGATGTAATAAATCATCCATAACAAGACCTTATAGGAAACGATGATTACCTTCTAAATAACCAATCCCTTCTTGTTACCGCATCCCTCCCTTTGTTCTTTCTATTGTTCTTTTTGCCTAGAACATTAACAAGTCACATCCACAGATGAGATCAGATAAGAGAAGCACATTTTTAAAGTATCCCCTCCAGAAATTTAAAGCATGCAGAAAAAAGACAAAAATCAAAAGGCAGCGAGACCTGAGGCGAGTGGGAGGAAGCCTGATTCAAACAAGCTCTGAGGTTCATGTCCCTGTCAGCTGTGAATAATTCTGCTGCTTTATAGTCTCTCTCTGTCTATTTTGGGAGAAAGAAAGTTGCTGATTTGAGGTGTCTTATTTTCTATAGACCAATTATTTAATCAAGACCTATTTTTGTGAAATATAGGATAATTTTTTTTTCAAATATTGCCCTCTGACCACAGGTCATTTTATCCTCCTTGCAAACACTGTTCATCAAAAGTCTGCGGTGAGGCCAGTGTCTGATTTCCATCCATCTCAGTTCCAAGGGTGAGGTATAGCTATAGGATCAACCCTAATATATCATGAAATGAAGCAGTAAAGTTAGCTTCCTGCTTATAGTCTACCCCTGCTGTGGACCACGAAGGTGACTGACTGATGGTCATAGACCCTGAGGACCAGTCTGGCAGAGGCTACATCTTAACTTATTTTTCATGATATTAAAGCTAACTAGAGAATGTCATGCCATCCACCACCCACTGGCCAAAGCAAAAAGGAGGAGAAATTATATTACGTCAGGTACTTATAAACATCTCCTAGCAACAAAATATATGTGAAGAGCCAAACTATCATGACACCTTACAGATGAGGGACCTGAAGCTCAGAAAGATTAGCTCACTGCTTTATGAGCACATGCTAGGGGGGGAGCATCCTTTAACCCCCAGGCTGATAACTTTACTGGCTGAAATTTCCCTCCCTTCTGGAAGATACAAAGGATGGCATGACCTGGCTCTTTGGGTATCGTTGCCATCCAGTGGTATATCAAACTATTTTATTTTAATGTGAAAACCTTGGGTTTTCTTGGACTTTGCAGAGCACATAGGGGGTCATGTGGTTATTTGACTTAATGGTGACTGTAAATGTGATTCTGGGTTATGTAACTGAGTAGGCAGCTGTCTAGTCTAATTTCAGAGAGCTGAAAAGACTCCATGAGTACACCCCCATGCATGAAGCTCTCCTAACAGCTACTATTTTTAATAGCTCTCACTAATTAGCTCGTGTGTCAGGAATTGTGCTAAGTGCTTTCCTTTTACACTCACTTAAGGTGAGAGGCATTAATGCTTCGTGTAAGAGACATTGCTTTAACTTAAAGCACCACAGTTGGTGAGGAACTAGTGGCTCTTCTTTCTTGTCACCCAACCTATATTTTTGACCCTTATGTTTTATTGCTTATCCCAAACCATGGACAGGACAATGCTCTACACTGCACAACTGCATGCAAGAGCTTCATCCAGGGTTTCCAGGAGAGGATTAAGCCTCTGAAATATAAGAATAAAGTGGTCTATGGACACACTACTTTTAGCAGGGAGGTTTGAGATGGGGGTGAGGGTCAATTTAGGCACATTCAGGGTAGGGATGCTATGGGATGAGGGTAGAAAAGGGATACTCTTTGTGTTAATTCCTGAACAAAATACTGCCATTGTATATAGGTGGGGCATATAGCAGGAATCTTTTGTTTCATAGCAAGGGGGCTAGAACTTCAAGGTTAAATTCTCAACCACTGGTTGTATCTAAGTGTTAAGAGGGAAAACCTATTCCAGCTTTTACTCCTCCCCATCCCACTCATCTGATAGCTCTGGGCATTCCCCAGTGTGTAGTTAGTGATCTCACTGTCTCTGAAAATTTTATGCCTCTATGTAAATCCATGTTTAAGTTTCTCCCTTTTATAAAGACCTTAGCGGTAATGGACTGGGGACACATACTTGTATGATCACACCACTCTGCAGTGGACCAGATGGTGTTCCCGCTTCTCCTAAGGCTACCCAGAGTGGAGGTGACCCAGGCCCAAGAGAAAGGGGGTAGCTGATGAATTCTCAGGAACAGGGGCAGATTCAGACCAGTGGAAGGCTGCCATGAAACTAGAGGTTGGTCTCTGGCTTTCTTTGGAAGCAAAACAAGTCACTGCCAATCAATCATACGACTCCAACAGTCTGGTAAGCGTGCACCCTTTTAACAGCAAGAACAACAAAAAAGCTTCCCAAAACTCCTCTAATCCTACTCCCATCTCTTTCTTAGATAGGGTTACTATGGTTGTGTTTAAACAACATGACCAAAAACAAATTGAGGAGGAAAGGGTTTATTTGGCTTATACTTCTATGTTGATGTTCATCATCAAAGGAAGTCAGGACAGAAACTCAAACAGGGAAGAAACCTGGAGGCAGGAGCTGAAGCAGAGGCTATGGAAGGGTACTGCTTACTTGGATGCTCTCATGACTTACTCAACCTCCTTTCTTATAGAGCCCAGGACTACCAGACAAGGGATGGTACCACTCACAATGGGCTCTTAATCACTAATTAAGAAAATACTCTATAGGCTTGTCTACAGCTCAATATTGGTGAGACATTCTCTTAATTGAGGCTTCCTTCTCTCATATGACTTTAGTTTGTGTCGAGGTAACATAAAACCAGCCAGAACGTTCTCCCTGTCTCTTCCTCTTTCCTTTTTTTCTCAAGAGCACTTTGGAGGACAAGCTATTATTAGTGAACTCAGGATGCAATGCATAAGAGAACTCAGAATGCATTGTCTCAATGCAGAAGAGAACCCAGGATGCATTGCCTGCAGTTCAGAAGAGAACCCAGGATGCATTGCCT
>JADRCH010000050.1:9962743-9974017 GCA_019843965.1 Rhynchomys soricoides
CAGAAGAGAATTCAGGATGCATTGCCTGCAATGCAGAAGAGAACTCAGGATGCTTTGTCAGCAGTTCAGAAGAGAAGACATTTCTAATCTAGAAAACTTTCTTCTGCCTTTTCAAAGCTATTATGCATCTTTTTAAAGATCCTTTTCTCTACCTTAGGGATAGTATATTACTCCTCGAATAATTGCTTTTACATTTTATTTTATATAATTTGCTGTTGGAAAGTTGAAAAATATTTTGGCAATAGATTAGCATTCATGGAGGAACTTTTTGTTTTTCAGTACTGAATAAATTTTTCTGCTCAAAACCGTCATTCTTACTAAGTAGCTAAAGTTAGCAGTAGACTAAAGACAATTAAAAAAAAATTCTATGCTAGCTTGTGTATGTTCATTTCTTTCCCAACCTTTGTCTCATACACTTTCAAAAAAAGACTTAAAAAAAATGGCTTAAAAACAAATGTAGTCTTTCTTCTTGGGCTCAAAGGACTTTGCAGAATATTGATGTGTACCCAAGCCACTGCAGTAATTTTTTGTAACAGGCTATGTTTGTAAAAGTGTGATGTGTGTCTAAATTGTGTGCCCCTAACCTGAGACTCCTCCATTGCTCCACCTTATTATATGGGCTTGTGATTGGTGAGCAGGGTAGTATGGTAGACTTAAACACTGGGCCTCTGCGCCCATCATGTAAGGTAGTGAGGTGGGAGTTACTGCACTTACAGGCCCTTTGCACTGTGAGCATTCTGCAATGCTTGATTCTTACCTTCTTACCGACTATAAATTTAGTTGAGCTGTTGGTCTACTGAATGAGGATAGAGAACCATTTCTACTTTATGTATAAATAGATTTCCTACTCACAGCTTCGTGGAGACGAGAGCAGATGAGTGAGACCAGCAGGACCATTCTGATCATCTCATTTGGTGTCAGAAGCCAGCTTAACCAGAGGGAGTCCTCATTGTAGGGATGAAGCATCTCTGAATACAGATTACAGAACTGGCTGCTTGCATTAATGACAAATGAGAGGCACAAGCCAGACCTCAGAGGAATTATGACTCTGAGGGAGCCTTTTAAGCCTAGACCTTTGCCAGAAGCACCAGGAGCTGAAAGAATAGACCACAAGTTACCACAGCATTGGAGGGCATGAGGGTGCCCCATACCAGGTGGCCAAGGTGGGTCTCTGACAATAACACCTAACTGTTTAGACCAACAAAGCTTTTATCCTTTGTACTGTCCACCAAATTTTCTTTTCTCATCTCCCTAGCGGATCAGCTCTCTAAGAAAGGGCCCCATCATCTACTGACTAAATAAACTAAGTTCACCTCATGAATCTGAGTTGTGGTATAAATTTTGTGAGTATTAACTAAGATGAAACCTGCCATAGACAGACAGACAGATGGATGATAGATGATAATGAAGGTAGAGAGATACAGACAAATAATACGTAGATACGCAGATGACCAACAGATACGTAGATTGCAGATAGATTATAGATAGATTATATAAATGGATGATAGATATATGATACAGATAGTGCATATATAGGTATGCAAGTAGATAACACACATAGATGGATAGATGATAAATATACATAGACAAACAGGTAGATAGAAGATAAGTAGATGACAGATGAGTGATAGATAATTGATGAAAATATAGAGATGCTCTGCAAAACTGGAAGTGAATGCTATGACCCATCCCTCTTGCTGCCCCAGTGTACCCAATATCTCAGCACTTCTGAAAGGATGACTCTTAAGTGCTGGAGTTAGGGCTTTATGGCTCTGTAGCTCCTGTTTGGGTCACTCCTACTCCCTCTCTTTCCAGCTGTGCAGCCACAGGCTTGTCACTCAGCTCCCTAAGAGTCATCACGAGGTTTAAACTAGAGAATGAACATATGTACAGAACAAAGAGAGGGGTATGCTCACAGTGGTGATCCCTAAATGAGGTGGGAAGACAGCGTTGTCAAGGGAATCATGGGAAGTGTGGCTAGCACTTCTGCAGTCACTAACCCTGCGGACCTGGTTATCTTCTAACTGATAGAGCCAAGGAGCTCACACTATGGGCAAATAACTTACTAGCCTTCAAGGGTCATGGTATTTTGTTCTCAAAGAATAGTTTTTATTTTAAAAAACAAAAATAAGCATCACCACCAACTTGAGTTCTAGTCTGTTGAATTGCAATTAGTAAACATTCCTATGTAAACCAAGCAAATGGCCAGATTGGAAAGTAACTTCCTTGCCACATTGCTTCCTGCTCCATTGCCTGGAAGTGGTGGGTGGAGCTTGATCCACCTCTAAAACTTAATTCTCACCTTGGCAGAACTGTGTTCACACCTCCATTCGCAAAATTTCTCAGTAGATACTTAGCCAGCAAACCACTCAGGCTCTCTAGGGAAATACTTTCTTTGAGTGTCTCAGCTGCATTTTAAATTAGTATTCAAGAGAGTTGCCTACCACCTGGATGATAAAAAGCCTGACTCTCTCACCAATAAATGGCCCAATTTATTAAAATCCATCACTCATATGTACAGAATGGTTTATAATATCGAGGTTTTCAGTGAGAAAAGCTACGTTAAAGAAAGGACGGTGTAGACTAAAATGTTGTTAATTGTTATTACTCAGGTTGTATTGAAAATCATTGACCGTGCACAATTCTTTCAAACTATCGCTAGTTCGTGTCTTTAATGGACCTTGGAGTAAATCCACGTACTTCAGGGACTTTTGCAGTTCAGGTATAATTTATTAAGACAGTTTGGCAAACAGTTTCCTTCCTTGACTGCTATGTACTTTCCTGGATCTAGTGTGGGACCTAGAATACATGGGAAACATGGTAGACTCTTGTCCACTGATGCTCCAGGGGACATTAGAGAACATGGAGACAAGGCTGGCTGGCAGACAAACAGGAAGGCTTGAGGAACACATGGGCCAGTATGAAGGATGACAGGAAGAACGAGGCTTAAAGATTGACTTGGCTGGAGACTTTAAAAACTTGTTTCCTAATACATCTGTCACCACTAACTCCTAGAAATCAAGGGAAGGTGACAGAGACAGGGTTGGCTGGCTAGGGAAAGAAGGAGTCTTATTGTTATTTTGAAAGTGTGGTCCCCACTCTGATTCCAAGGTTTAGGATGCATACCTTGTACCTGGTGATCTTGTCTCTATTCTTGCTGTTTTCTAATATCTTGAATTAAGTAGCTTCCATCCAGTGGTCCTAGAAAAGCACCTAGAGGAAATGTGGCTTCCTTGAGGACTTCATACTAAAATTTTGGTTTCCTGGATTTCAGTGGCTCTCCACCTTCCTAAAGCTGTGATCCTTTAATACATTTCTTCATGTTGTGGTGACCCCCCCAACCATAAAACTCTTTTCACTGCTACACCATAACTAATTTTACTACTGTTATGAATTATAATGTACATATCTGTGTTTTTCCATGGTTTTAAGTGACCCCTGTAAGAGGGTAATTTGATCCCAATGATATCATGTCATGTCAAAAGGGTCCAACTGATATGGATGATGTCATTATTCATAAATAATGAAGGAAACTTTAAATGCCTCCATGATAAGCAGATATTTGGGATATCATTGAATGGCTACAGGACAGTCCAAAAACCAAAGGAGAGAATGATAGGGCAAGATAAATTTAACACAGCTCCTAGCCACAGATTCTTCACCGTCCTGCTGGCTTCTTTTTTCCAGTAGAATTTCCCCTCTCCTACCAGTCATGACCACTCAGTTTAGAATATTACATTTCAAAAGATAAGGACCTGGCCTGAAGGTGTGTCAAGAAGATGCCTTCGTTACTTTTGAGCACCAAACCAAATTCTCAGCTCTAGGGGTTTGTTTTACCTATGACTGCAGCCTCAGAGCTAAATAATAAAGAACAGTGTTCAACGAGTATTTACCAACAAATTCACACTTTTTATAATAGAGCACCTAGTGTATTTTAGACTTACAGTGAAGGTTAAACTGAACCTGGAGACAATTCACACTCCTGCAGACATGCCCTTCAGGTCACAACCACAGAGAATGTGGCTGATTAATGAAGGGGCAACGGCTGAGATGCTGGGGCTCTGATGAGCAGATCAACATGAAACTTAGTCAAGGCTTCTGTGCTGTCGATATTTGAAGATCTACTTGAACTCTGCTAGAAACTCTTTTCACATCACTCATCAAATTAGTTAGACATGGCCACCAACTGCTTTTAAATCAATTTCCCCTTCCACTCTCTCTTATGTAATAAAGAGTGAGGAAGACAGAACACAAACAGCCCATTTCTCTCTGCTCTTCAAACAGAAAGAACATCCATCACGATATAATTACAAGCCCTAGGTCAGTTCGTGTGCTCTGTCTGAAACATATAGTGTAGAACAAAAGCAGAATGGGCAGTGTCGGATGCAAGGGCGCCACAAATTCTCCTATGGGTTAGACACGCAGTGTCTCCAAACCTGGGAAGAGGGAGTGCTTGGATACCATTTCAATGACACTTACATTTGTCCCTGGTCCCTGTCCAAAGTCTGGTCCAGTTTATGATAAGAAATAAGTTATGGCCAGGAGCATGTTCAGCCTTGGTCACAATATATCTACTTGCTTTCTTTTATCTGTAATTTGAAAAAAATCAGGTTGAAAAATTACTGAAACCAGAGGGAATTTCAGCACCATTCTGTTTTGGAATCTAAATTACTATTTATCTAATCCATAAAGCTTTTATTCCACAGGGAAAAATATCAGTTTTCAAGCAGCTAGAAGCGTGTACTGGACCTTATCCTGGTTAGGAATTAATAGATGACTTTCATTACATATAAATATGTAATGTTCTAACTTATTTTTCTGGATATATATACACACTTGCACACACACGTGTGTGTTTACTTAAATATATATATATCCATACATAAAAGTATATGTGTATACACATATAAATACATACATGCACACATATTTATACATGCATATATATGTATGCATACATACATACACACACATAGATGCACAAAGGTTTTGCCAGCAGAGGACTTGCTGTAGACTTGGGAGAAAGCAATTAGAGAACAGTTTTTGACAAGAAATGGAATTAAATTAGAGATTATGAGTTATATATGAATCAGTAATATATATTTCTAGTGAGAGTAAGATTAAGTTTTGTCTTCCTTTTCAGACATTTTTATTGAATTAGGAAATGGCTGACTGAATGCTCAAGGAGGCTATTCTGGGCAGTGTTAACACCTGCCTAGAATAGCCTGAAACTCTCTCTTCTCAGACTTTGAGGACATTGAATATTTAAATTATAAGAGAATTTGTGGCGCCCTTGCATCCGACACTGCCCATTCTGCTTTTGTTCTACACTATATTTCAGACAGAGCGCACGAACTGACCTAGGGCTTGTTATTGTATTGTGATGGATGATGTTTCTGTTTGAAGAGCAGAGACAAAGTGTGTGTGTATGTGTGTGTATATTCTTAAATACATATATATATACATATACATAAAAGCATAAATGTATACACATATATAAATACATACACACATACATACATACACACACACACACACACACACACTCACATATATTCATTTTCCAAAAATGTTTCCCAGAAGAGATATATGTATATTCCAGTGAAAATGCAAGAAAACAATAAATATTGATTTTGTTGTTTCCTAATTGGTCAAAAAATTTTCAACTCCTCAAATTAAAAAACCACATCACTTCTTCATAACAGCACCAATATTTCTTTTGCCTTGGAAGAAGACTTTAAGAAAACACTTGTTCCATGGAGTCTGGTAGGAGTCCAGGTCTTGTTCATAAATTCCCCACAAGTTGGCTATAGTTGCATGACTATGCCTTGGTCATCACTATATTCCCAACCCCTAGGATGCTTAGCACAAGGGTTGAGTACCAACAATCAAATGACTGACTTCCTCGATCTTGTGGTGCTCTTCTCCTGCCTAGAACAACCTCCTTGACCAGTTAGTCAATGCAAATGTCTGAAAAGTCATTCAAAGCTTAATATCACCCCCACTTAGTAGGCATTTATATTATTAATTGATAAAGGATTCATAGTCTCTAATTTAGTTCCATTTCTTGACAAAAACTGTTCTCTAATTACCTTCTTTCAAGTCTACTGTAAGTTCTCTGTTGATAAAACCATTGTACACCTATCAGACCTAACAGTGCCAAATGCTTAGCAGGTCTGTTACAAACAATGACAATTTGGAATAAATATGACATAAAACTTTAAATGAGAACACACCAGCAGTGGAAACTGGTGATATCTGGGACCATAACCTCCTGAAGAAGATCCCCTTTCTCATCCTATTACTTTTTTCTTACACCGTCTTCTAAGTCCTGATGTTTCTATAATTAAAAGTAACTATTATCAATACCCTCTGCTTTGGTGCAATATTGATGTGATTAACAAGTATTATGCGTTAGAATTGAAAATTCCCTGGAGGCTCATGTGTGGAAAGCTTGGTCCTACAGCAGAATTCAGAGGTGACTACATCATGCAGGCTTCACATACGTTCACCTGTGCAGTAACTCACCAGCAGACAATTAAACGGACCATTAGGAGTTGGTGCCTGACTGCAGGGTGTAGGTCCTTGAGGCATGCCTTGGAAAGGACAGAACTTGTCTGTAGACTTAGCCTCCTTCCATCCCCCCTCACTCTCTACCTTTCTGTGGCCAGTGGTGTGTAGCTCTTCATTGTACTACATCTACTGCAGTCTCAGCATGGCAGCATCCCAACTGAAACCAGAGAGCATGAGCCAAAATAAACCTTTTGTTTTCAATTGGTAGTTTTCAAGCACTTTGCCACTGTGACAAAAAGTGACTAACGCAGTGGGAGAATTCATCTGTCTCATGTGTCTACCAGGGTGCTACAGATTGTAGAGAAGGACTGTGTCGAGTTTATTAAACATAAGAATTCAACTTCGTGTGTTTAAGGAAGCAGCCAAACTCAAAAAACAAATTTCCATCTATGGAAAAGTACTGTTTTCTGAGTATAATTGCAAGTGTTTGATTATCTGCAAGAAAATGGAATGATCCTAATCATCCTTGAAATCTGTCTTAGATCCCTACTAAGAAATCTAAGCAAGACAGGGAGGCTTATTTTAGGTAACAATCCAGGGGAGTTGACTCAGCGTGTAGTGTCCCCAAAGCAGCCTGGAAGGGGTCTGTGTTGAGTCAGAGAGTAGTTACAAGTGGCAGGAGAAAAACAAGGAAGGATAGAAAAATGGAGAACGATGTTGAATTAGACATGTCCTCCTCTCTCCCATGTGACCTTCTGAGAAATCAGTAATGCCCATAGAAGGAAAAGGAAGGAAAAAGAGATGTCATCTGCCAACCATCTCCTATTCCATGCCTCCTCATTCTTCCAGAGGGGTTCTCTGGGCAGGTAGCAAAGAGGATAGGGACCAAGTTGCTATCAAGTGGAGCTTACACAAAATCTCTTTAGAAGTGGCTTCATGTCAGAATAAAAGCACAGGATGGTCGAGACAAACTGAAAAAATGCACAAAGATACCTGTACTTGGGAACATTTGTTCCTAACACACCCAAGTAGCTGGGAAGGTCCCTGGTGGTGCAGAGAGACCTGGCTTTTGACATACAAGACTTACCTTATGCTATGAAAGGCTTCTAGTCTGAGATGACTCATTCATAGACCCCAATATTTTATAAATTCAGTTTTCTATACCAAGCCTTTCTTATCTTGGCTTAAGAATCAGCCCAGCTTAGAGATAGGGTGACTCAGCATTGCTCACTAAGTACCTGGCTTCTGTAAGACACTGACAGAGATGCTGTAACATCTCCTTGGAAACCATCCCTGTTTGAGTATCAGAGCATCTTGGCACTCAGGGTACATCATAGACCAGTACTAACAAGGATAACATATGACACAAATCAGTGCTCACTTCAGGCGGCATTATACATAAGGTGCTTGTTAGAAGTTTGTTTTTTATTGATTTTTCTCTGCTATATTCACCCTGCTGCCCACATCATTATATCTTTCATCTACTCAAAATGACTTTTAAAAAAGCCATGTTGTGTCTTGACACTAGGGAATCTTATGATGATTTTATAATCAATAAGCTCGAACACAAAGCAAGTTCATCTTCCAGGCCAGTAACTATAGAAAATTAACACTGTACTGTAATATTTAGAGTTATAATACTCTTTTAAAATTGTTTTTAATTGGAATAAAATTACATTATCCTCCCATTCTCTTTCCTACCTCCAGCCTCTCCCTGATAATCTCAATAGAACTCTTCCCGTACACACCTATCAAGTTAATTGCTTCTTTTTCTTCATTGTTGTTACATATACGCACATGTATATATACATACATGTATGTGTGTGTGTTAGTATGTATACATATATATATATATATAAATACATATATACAATATGCTGAGTCTGTTTTTGTTGGTGGTGTGTGCATGGTTTAAAGGCTGACTACTCTGTTTGGGCTAACCAGTAAGAGGACTCATCCCTAGAAAAGGCTAATTGTCCTTCTTCCAGTAAGCATTAGTTGCCTGTAGTTCTTTGTCTAGAAGTAGGACCCTGTGGTGTTTTTGTTGTTGTTCATTTGCTTGTTTTTACACTTCTATGTAAAATGTCACTTGATGGCCATAGTTCTGTCTTACTTACAGCTTCTAAAAATGGCTGTTTCACAGCAGACTTCCTGAGATCCTGGCTCTTAACAATCTTCTTTGATGCTGTCTGATTCACAGATGCAGGAGCTATGATGTAGATATATCTATTGGGCCTGTCATCTGTTGATTTCTGCACTGTGTCTAGTTGTGGGTTTCTGTGGTGGCCTCCATGTGCTAAAAAGGAAAGCTTATTTGATGAGGGGTGGTAGCTACACTTATCTGTGGATATAAGGATACAGAATGTAATAAGAAATTATCCTCCTTTGGCAAAGTGGTAGTAGTAGATTCCTTTCTAAGAACCATGAAATCACTAGTCCTGGAAAGGTGGTTAGTTTTTCAGGACCCGACATGATTTCCCTACTGTTGAATGGACTTTAAGTCCAACTAGACAGCTGTTGGTTGCCACTGACATGTGAGAGGCATCTATTGCATGTTTATGCATGTCCTGACATTCTGGAAACTGTAATGGTTCATTGGTGTTGTATCTGAGTCTGGCTGTTTAATTGCTTCCCTCCCCTGGCTGCTTGCATAGCATTTTGTGGAACTATAGAAATTAGTGCAAAGGAAAGAGGTTTTCAGATCTAATCTAAGAATCAACCAAGCCCTATGTCCTAAGTGTATCATGTAGTGGCCAATTCTTGAAGGGCAACCAATGGCTACACCAATCATCTAAATTGTTTGGGGATCATTTGGACTACACAGAGCAACTATTCAAAAAGAGATTTCTTCTTTTCTTGTGTCTGATACTCTAATACTGGGGGATTTGTTAGTCTATGGTTCTTTAAGGGAACATTGTTAGCCCAACTGGCTTAACTTTTAACTTCCTATAATATATGTATGTATATACATGTATATAATATAAAATAGTATTATATTATATAGTTATTTTTATAATATTATACATAATATACATGTATATAATATATACACATACACATTATACATTACATATATACATATGTATATAATATGTAATGTGTATATATACACACATATGTGTATATGTATATATAGATATAGATATGTATATGCATATATACTAGATAGGTGTAGATATGTACATGCATATATAACAGATAGATATAGATATATGAATTATAAGTAAAATTTTAGAATATAAAATAATATGATTTCTTGAAGTTTTATCAAAAAAATTTGCTGTTAATTGTCCCTCATCCCTCCTTTTCTTTCTGTATATAAATCTAACTTATAACCCAGATATAGAAGTCACCTAAATGTTCTTCAACAGATGCACGCATAATTAAATGTGATGCCTATGCACAATGGTTCCTAATGAGCTGTAAAGACATGTGAAATCATGGATGTTTCAGGTAAATGGATAGACCTAGGAAAAACTATATTGGGTGAGGTAACCCAGACCCAGCAAGGCAACACCACATGTTCTCTCCTACCTATGGTTCCTTGCTCCAGATCATCAGATGTGAGTACACAGCATGGAGTTAATACATAGGAGTTCTTGCATTCTTAATCTCTAAACAGGAGGTAGGTATGCTCTGAGTACAGAATATTCAAATCTTATGAACAGCAACACCTTTGACTGCTTACATCCCCCAAATTTAAGATAATCATACTTTGACAAAAAAATAATGACAGTTGTTACTCAAAGCCATTTCTAGTCAGTAGAAGGATAACTGCTTTCTCAATATTACTCAGAATACTATCCTGTGAAAACATTCATCCCCAGAAGTGTTTTCAATCTTCCCAGACTCCAGCCACATGCTCTTCCTTAAAGGCAGAAACTTCCTGGTCCCCACCATAAGAGCTGATTGCTCTTTGTTAAGATCTGATTCTCCAACTCTCCCTTTGATTTTTTGTGTTGCCCATGATTTTCCAAGGCATGTTGCTTTAACATGATATCTATTGGTGGCATCCTTGGGAATAAATAAATCCTATTTACTTAATAATTCATCATTAATTCTTTAAGCAAACTCCAGTGAAAATATTCATTGCATGGTCAGCAGCTTGCTGGGAATCCACTTGACTCTTAGAACAGTGGGTTGACTTGAGAGTCTGGAGTGATGAGATCAGAGGTTAGGAATGGGTACAGCTCTTGAAGAGGATTCAAATGCAAGAGTTCCCAGCACCCCTGTCATGTGGCCCTCAACCAGCCATGACTCTAGCTCCAGGAGATCTACCTACCCTCTTCTGAGGTCTGTGGTCATCTGCACTCATGCACACATGCACACATGCGTATAGTTAAAAACAAAAGAATAAATCCTAAAAATACAAATGGCACACAATAACATTAAAAAATTCACTGACTTGAAATTTAGTTTAATTTTTAAATAATGTGTGTGGGGAATGTGATATGTGTGGAGGGATATGGCTTTATATGTTGGCGTGCTGGTGTGTGTGTGAGTGTGTGTGGTGTGGGCAGATGGTATGTATGGGTGGTATAGTTTTGTGTGGGGATGTACGGGTGGGGGGAGTTTTGTGTACGGGTGTGGTGTGTATGTTTGAGAGGTGTGGGGGGATGTGGGGTGTTGCAAACAAACCTTGCTTCTTTGTAGAAATGCTGTAATGTGCACTGCTACATAGTCTCTAAGCACTGGGCTGAACACTGTGATAAGATAACTTAATTCTCAAACTAACTACCAATCTTCACAATGGACACACCC
>JADRCH010000050.1:9974027-10000065 GCA_019843965.1 Rhynchomys soricoides
TAACTTAATTCTCAAACTAACTACCAATCTTCACAATGGACACACCCAGGTTTACAATCTTAAGTGATTTGACTAGAAACTTTTTTTTTTTTTTTTTTTGTCTCTGCTGGTTTTGCTGATTGTTTGACTCTAGGTCTCTCACATTCCAAAGTGTTCATCCTCTACACACACGCACACACACACACACACACACACACACACACACACACAGAGAGAGAGAGAGAGAGAGAGAGAGAGAGAGAGAGAGAGAGATTTAAATAGGGACAAGAGGAAAAAGCAGCTGCTTTCAGAATAGCCAGTTTTTACATCTCTGCACAGTTTTGGTTTAACTAAATGAAAAACACATTTCCCCTGGAATCTTTATCCTTTAATTGTAAGAATCGACATAATGCATGAAGAATGTGGATTTCTAAGCTGTTTACCTTAACATCAAAATATCGCATGCAAGAAACTGCTTGGGATCTGAGATGCCTCTGTCTTTAAAATCCCAGGTTATCCCTCAATTCCAAACTACCTTCCTTAAAGAGTGATATCGACGTGTCAAATGTAAATTTGATTAAAAACATTCACCTGATTATCAATGAACAGGTTGCAAAATTTGGAATGTAATTGTTACCCTTCTCATGTATGCATCTGAAACACCAGGGCTCCAGTGAGCTAGGGGTTGGCTGCTTCCTTGGCTTTCTTCCCAAATATCCCTGCTCCTTCCCACTGGCAATAATGTTATGGAATCAAATCCATGTTTGAAAAGGATTTCAAAAGAGCTTACCACCTTCCAAATTTAAAAACATAATTATTTACTTCATATAAAAAGGAACCCAGAGCTCTGAGGATTTCCTGACAGTCAATAAAGACATGTCCTGGTTACCCCAGCTCCCTGTGACACAGGAGGACAATGAGAGCACACTGGAGAAGTGCCCAGACAGGACAGGATCATGGTTATGGGAAGCCAGAGGAAGATTACTATCCAGGATTTGCTGGTGGATATGGGAGAGGTAAGTCTTCATGGAGGAGGTGTCATTTCTCCCCCCCCCCCATCAGATTTTTTTCTTTATATTTCAAATGTTATCCCCTTTCCTAGTCTTCCCTCTCTTGGAAACCCCCTCCCTCTGCTTCTATGAGGGTATTTCTCCACCCACCCACTCCTGCCTCCCTGCCCTCAAATTACCCTATGCTGGGGCATCTATCAAGCCTTCATAGGACCAAGGACCTCTCCTCCCATGGATGCCCAACAAGGCCATCCTCTGCTACATACGAGGCTGGAGCCATGGGTCCCTCCATGTGTACTCCTTGGTTGGTGGTTTAGTCGCTGGGAGTTCTGGGGTGTCTGGGTGGTTGATATTGTTGTTCTTTCTGTGGGGTTGCAAACCCCTTCAGCTCCTTCAGTCCTTTCTCTAACTCCTCCATTGGGGACCCTGAGTTCAGTCCAATGGTTGGCTGTGAGCATCTGCCTCTGTATTTGTAAGGCTCTGGCAGAGCCTCTCAGGAGAGAGCTATACCAGGCTCCTTTCAGCAAGCACTTCTTGGTATCCACAATAGTGTCTGGGTTTGGTGACTATATATGGGATGGATTCCCGGGTAGGGCAGGTGACACTTCTAACCTAAGGATTAAAAGGTAAGTGGCATTGTACTAGGTAAAGAAAGCAAGGGACATGAGAAAGAGAGATTTGGAAGAAAGCATTTTGAGAGGAGATGTTAATAAAGACCAAGAGACAAAAGACAGTTAAATGGGTCCTAGGACCAATGTACAGCAATTTAACACAGAGGGCAAAGGTCTTTGTTCTCAAATATGAATGCAAGGAATATGAATACCAGATTACAAAGCATCCAGCACTAGCTATGTCTGTCTGTCTGAAATTTACTATTGTTTGACAGACTCACTCAGATTGGCACAGGTGTCCCAAGCCACTTTCTGCAAGTATTCGAGTCTTCTCAGCCAATGGGGCCATGACACCTCAACCTGCGTTAGCTATGACTAATCAAGGACCATCTCAAGGCCTGCTGATTGGACATGGATTGTCTTTTGGTGTCATACTTGACACACTTGAACATGTCTTTAGATGGACAAAATGAACTTAAAATGTATTTTTAGCATTACTGAGGAGTCTACACTAGGCTTATATAAAGTAGCAGAAAAGGAACATGTTGACACTCTTGCTTTTCTGGAAGAAGTGTGTGTGAGCCCTCAATGGATGGGATGGGAAGAGAAATCCTTTCTAAAGTAGGGCTTCAGGGCAATGCTAAGTCCTGACATAGCAGGTGTGGGGAGCAGCTACAGGGTCCATACCTTCCTCTAACATTGTGTGGTGGGCTGCCTTTCAGAATTAGCCACACTGATGCCCACCTGACAAGTCATGACTACGGCAGCAAACAGTGACTGGGACATCTCCTGTGGACAGAGGATCTCGCTGCACCCACTCAAGCTCCATAGCTCACTTAAGCACAAACCAAACACCTCACTACACCAACAGGAGGTGCTTTAGACTAAAAGGCCAAAGCATACATTGGGTCTTTTATATAAAAAGAATGGACATTGGTCAAGTGGCCCAGAGGCCCCTTTAATGCAGTAGTAGTTCTTAACCTTTGTGTGTGGGGGTGTTGTTGAACATCCCTTATCAGAGTTCGCATATCAGATATCCTGCATATAGGATGTTTACATTGTGAGTCATAACAGTAGCAAAATTACAGTTATGAAATTGCAATGGAATAATTCTGTGGTTGGGGTCACCACAGCATGAGGGACTGTATTAAAGGGTTGTACAATTAGAAAGCTTGAGAACCATTGACTTAATGGAACTTGACTTCACTCTGACATGTTTTCTCTTTAGTGTCACATAACACAGGAGAAGCAAGCAAGCACATGGATCCCAAGATAATATCTTTGAGCATCTGATACCTGCCAGGCTCAGGCACTTCTATCTTCACTGGCTTATTTATTCCTCATCCTACCACCATGGGGTTACTATCGTCCCATTTTGTGGAAGCAGCAGCCAAGGGACAGGGGCAATGAATCATTTGGTCTGCATGGCTGCTAGGAAGAAGCAGGAGCATGTCCTTCTAGGACAGTGAACAGAAGGTGCAAAGATGTATTGGGGGATCACATGCAACATCATACTTGAGGAATGGTTATGTTGGGGAGACTTAGCATTGGCCTCTAATAAAAACTGCTGGATGTATCTGAGAAGTATTTTAAAAGAGAAGAAATAAAACCATTCTCTAATGAGTAAAACTCATAGTTTACAATACATTCCTTGAAACAAATTTTAAAAGTGTGCCACATCCCAGAATAGTTTCAACAATGACCTGTTTATTTCAAGAAATTTTTGATGCAATAACACAATACAAGTCTACAATTGTTAGAGATCAAAGTCATAATGATGTGCTTTAATGAGCCTGAACCCTTCACATCAACCAGTGGACAAGGCTACAAGGGCTGTAGGGCAGACATCCTCTGTTGGGAAGTAGGCCTGTGTCTATCTCTACCCTGACAAGATGTACTAGGTCAGGCTGGGTGATATAAGGCACGGAACCTAGGTCAAAACACTTGGGGTATTTGCTCCACTTAAGGGAAAATATGACCTGCTATTGAAACACACTGGGCAATCAATTCATTTAAAGAGCAGGGTTGAGGAGGATGGTTAGTTATGGGCAGGGATGAAGAACACTAAAGACTGTTTAAAAAGGACAGATAAGCTACCATTCTAGAAGTTTTCTAAAATATATGAAGATATAAAGAGTTTAAAACAAGCTACCCTACATTAGGGGAGACAGTGCCTCTCCCAGATATCATAGGCTATCAAATAAAAATGTCCAGTGTTTGTCAGTACGACTCTACAGGGCCCTCAAATATTGCAGGTCATTTTGACTGCTCTCTTCTAGAACTTGCTGGTAAGATCCTATTACCACATACTGCACCACCATTTTCAGTAGCTAGGACACAGGAACTACCAAAGGGTCCATCAGGAATGAGTGGATAAAGAAATTATGGTAAATAAATATGGAGTGTAATGCAGCCTTTAAAAAAAGGGATGAAGGGGGTTTGGCCATCTGCAACATAGTAGGTAAAACAAGAGGGCATTATGCTAAATAAAATTAGCCAGACAGAAAAGGCAAATACTTCAGAATTCCATGCATGGAATCTAAACTCACAGAAATAGAGTGGAAGGTAAATGCTAGGCGTTATGGTTGGTAAAATGGGAATGTTGCTCAATGGGTATAAACTTGAAGTTATGACTTGACTAATTAATGAAATCCTAAGGTATGGCATAATAACTATAGCTAATATCAACATACTATGCTAAGTGAATAAATATGAAAACACCATTTGTAGCAGTCCTCTTGCTCCTCTTCTTATCTGTCTCCGTCACCATGACGCTCCCTATGCATTGGGTGTAAGGATCACCATTTGGAGATGGGCATTCCACAGTCACTTGTTTTCTGTACCTTAGATCAGCTGTAGTTCTCTGCATTCTGCAAAAAGAAGCTTTATGGATAAAGAGATGCACTTACCTATGGGTAGAAGAAAAGGGATTTAGGAACCATTTGGTAGTATAGAAATTCAGCAAAATGGTGGCAGTAGGTTCTCCTGTAAGGTCTACAACATTTCCAGCAACGGTTCTTAGCAAGTTTTACAGTACCAATGTGACTGTTCTCCTGTTGAGAGTGACTTAAGTCCATTCATACAGGTGTTGGTTACATCCAAGATATTAATGCCACTGTTGCCCATTTAGGCATATCCTACCAGGCCAGTCATTACTGCAGTCTTACATTTTCAGCTGAGTAGCAGTAGTGCTAACTTTTCTTCCCAGGCAGCCTACATGGCACCTTCTGACACTCTGAAAGTCAGTCTTCATAGAGGAAAGTTCTGGGTTAGTACCAGCCAATTTGTCCAAGTCCTTTACCAAAGTATGTGTGTCTTCCACAATAGGGCCCCACCTTCTGATTCTTGCAGATAACTAAGAGCAAGGGAAATAGCCTGTATTATTTTGGGAGTCTCTCCAACCACTCTGATCAACAATTTGAAGAGTTATCCTATAATTGGCATTGGGCTTTTGTTTGATAGTCTTTAGCTTCTGGGAAGAACATGTCCCATATGTGGTAGTTCCAACTAAATATACACATACGTATTTAAGAAAACTTATAAAATAGGCTTCCATATGGCTTTTCAAGCATCCTTGGTGTTATTTTCATGCACACTGTGCTTTACTCTCTCATTCTTCCCAAGAGAAGTCCCTCCATCTTTTGTTTCACTTTCACAGCACTTACACTCTCCTATTGCCCTCTTTCTACCCTTCTCCAATGGCCCCCTTTTCTTTTCTTCTATAGTTAACTCCAAGTTAAGCCCAAATTATCCAGTCATATTTCAGTCCTTTGCTTTCTTTTGCATGCATAATTAATTAGCTCTCAAGCTTATTAAAATCTGAAAGATACATATACAGCTACCATTCCCTGAAGCGTGCAGTACCTAAAAGAGTCATCATTAGTAAGCATATTCCTGGTATCTGGATCCCAGCCCACACTAGCTACTTCCAGTAATAATTTGTTTGGGGTAATTTTCCTATTGAAGTGTGTTGTGTGATAGGTGCTCTGACACCTCAGAAGGCAAATCCCAAGCTCTTCTGGAAACTATTTTGTAAAAGAGAAACAGTCTTGAGGAAGGATTACCAAGGGGAATTTTGGAAGCTAGCCACCCAATTAGGCAGCTTTTCTTCTCCAAGGACCTGTAACTTGTGCTCACAGTTTCAGTATTTATATGGACACAGCCCTCGCGCTCTGACATTTTTAGAAGAAATTTAGCTCTACCAGAGATCTGGGCTCAGTGACAACCACATTGGTCTCCTTGGAAAGCAAGGATACTCCCAGGAAAAGAGAGGGGTCCCTCCCTTAATCACACAGCCTGTCACTTCTCATAAGTAAGATTGCTAAATGGACGGGAAAACACAATCTCTGTTTTAAATGTAGAAGATGCAGGAAAAGGAGGGAGAGGAGAAAGGAAGAAGGTGATGGGGGCGAGGCTGGAGAGATGGGTTTTGGCTGAGAATTTAGGTAAGGATGAGAGAGATGAAGAGAAATGAGCTAATACAGAGAGGTCAGCAAAAGGACTCAGCCTGTGGAGCATCTGCCAGTAACCAGGGGGTAGACAAGGAGACAAGGACTCTTGTCCACATTTCCCTTTGACCATATGAAAAACACAGAGACCTTTGAAACAGAAAGAGTTGAGTTCAATTTCTGCCTCCATGGCTTTCAAGCCCAGAGGTCCTGAGCATTTTACTTTGTTTCTATGAAATTTATTTTCTTCTGTAAAATCAAGTTAACAATCCTTACCTCACAGTGCTGTTCTCATATCCCAGCTGGTACATTCTCTTGGAGGGGATACATTGATCTTAAGATAGATTGCCCAGGGATGTCTGGGGCTGAACTCTGGTTCTCCTATAATTTAGTTGTCTCAATGAAAGTCAGAGAGTAAAGCCACACCCCCAAGAGTCAGGGTGGAGCTTCCCAGAAGGAATGTGTTTCATGGTTGAGATTTATTATTGGACCAAGCCAATAATAAATTGGTCAGTCCTGACACAGGGCATGAAGACAGAGGAGCTATCTGGGTGGAGAAGGTCTCCTTCAGGGGCATGTCTTCCTGTACAGAGGTAGAAGAAGCCATAAGACACTAGGCTTGTGGTTTTTGCCAGAAGCTATATTATAGGGTATTTTTGCTAATCAGATGAAAGATGATCCCTCCAAGATAGTGCTATACAGCAGTAAGGAGGGGAGTCTGTCCTAGGCCTCCTTAGGCCTAGCAGTTACGAACAACACAGCAGCTAGTCTTTATTTTCCACTGCCAGTCTTGACTTTCTTGAAGCCTCTCAAAAGATTGAAGGGTACTGATACCATCCTTATGGACTAATGAGACTAAAGGAAACATTAAGAGGAGAAGAAGGCGAGAGTGACAGCCAAGAGAAACAGGTATGGAGTGAAGGAGGAAGGGAGGAATCTGGGCACACAGGACTTGGCAGCAAGTAAGGGTGGGATTCTAAGGCCTGAGCTGCTTGTAACTACCAGGAAGGACTGTTGAGGACACTGTTTGTCTGCTCTATGATGTCTCAAAAAAAAGAAGGAAGCCACTCTGATCAACATTAGACTTTATGCAGCTGTTTAAAAGTAGAAATATACTCCTTTTAACTGATGCATTTTCTAGTTACTCCAGTCTAGAATAAAAGGCTAGTAAATTGCCTTCCAGCAAAATATTTTAAAAATTTCAATTTACTCTTTGTGTTTGAATGAGAAATGTTCTCCATAGATTCATACATTTAAGCATCTCTTCCCCAGGCAGGGCAGGCTTTGATGTGGGGCTTAGCTGAGGAAGTAGATCAATGGAGGAGGGCCCTACCAAGATTGTCCAACTAGGCCTCTCTATATGTAAATAACAGTTTTCCTTAATGGATACACAGCTGCAGACATAGAGAAGGGAGCATTTAGGCAGGAAGGTTGTCACTGAGCCTGGGTGTAGCTAAGAAAAACTTCAGAGCTTAAGATAATATAGCAAATTAAAATATATATAGCATATGGGCACATTAGATTAAACCCAATTTATATAGGCCAAACAATTGCCATGTTCAGGGTCCAATATACAACTGATAGATACTATGTGATGGGAATTCATTCAATTAAAAATAATTCTAGCTTTAATTGTTGCATGTCTGATCACACTGTGAACCCTGGAGATTGTATTACGGTGTGGCTCTGCCTTTAGTACACTCCTTCCATTTCAAACAGTGAAGGTCAAGTGAGTTTGTAGAAGGAAGCACCCATGTTTTAAAGTGATTTCTAATTGAGTGTCAGACAAAGTGATGAATCAGGAAAAGATTTGACAGGACAGGATATGTCCAACTCTCAGGAGAAGAGGAAAGGGAAGCTACTTAAGGGAGAAGTGCAAAAGGAGGAGGCAGTCTTCCTGGGAGAGTTTTACAACAGGTAGCAGAGAGAACAAGTTAGATACAGGTGAAGCCAGAATGAGCCAGAGAACCAGAAGGAGCCAGAAGATGAGAACATATTGTCAAACTTAATATGAGGCCAAGCAGAGCAATTCAGAAGAAGCAGAGAGAAGCCAGATTGAATCAGTTAGTGTGGAGAGGAGTTTTAAGCCGGAACAGCAGAGATGAACCAGTCAACCAGAGTTCCGAAAGAACTAGAAAGGGTGAGCTTATTCAGCAACAGGTCTCAGAGGCTGAAAACATTCTAGGCCTAGATAAGATTGTACAGAGGCTAGATCCTTCCAGTAGTAGGTCTAGGTTAGCAGACCTTTTCTTCAAATCCATTCTAGTCATTTGTGGCCAACTCTCACTAGCACATGATTGGAGAAACTGATCTCTCTGTCCATCAGGAGCACCCATGCCTGCACCCCACATTTCCCCAGAGCCTGGCTATACTTCCTGCAGTAGTTCCCAGCATGAGCTTCTGCTTAGCCTCTGGATCAGCTCATTTGGTTCTCTTAGGCATAGAAAAAACTTTCCAATGTCTATTGTGGTGGCTGGGGAATACCTTTCAACAGCTCCCTCTCCTCTCCCAGATACCTTTTACAAAGCCTTGATGCCCCCAAACTCTCTTATTTTTCACATAACTCTCTCTTCGTTATTTTCATCCCCACCAGCACTTCTAGCTGGCCTTCTGACAGGAGGGTAGGAAATGTCCACATACACCAGCAAAACTCTCAGATTGGCGAAGACCTGTATTTCCTTTGTGAAATTACACTATCAACTTTTGGTGAGCTAGGTTTCACAAGATGCTTGTAGGAGGCTAAGTTGTTTAATCACTTCTAAAGGTGATCTGCTAAACTGTCATACACCCTTAAAACACCCACATCTTCAGCCAGACATTTTATCGAGAACAGCTTTCTTGTGATTCACTAAAAGTATAAACTAGAAAAGTCAGTCAACCTTACTAGTAATACAAGAAAGGGCAGAAAAGATGTGCCTAACCCTGGAGAGACTTGAGGCTTCAGGGAATGGGGAGGCCTAGAGAGGTGGAGAGGGGGTGAGTTTGGGGACATCATCTTGGAGACTGGGGTGGGGTGGTGCCGGGGGAGGAATGGGATGAGGAACTGGTGGAGAGGGGACCAGGATGGGGGTAACGACTGGACTGTGACAAAATAGAAGTAATAAAGAAAGAAAAGTCAAATTAAAACACCATGGTTTTCGATTTTCATTCGCCAGACTATAAATTTAAAGGGTTGATATAGTAGGAAGGGTATGGGGAGATGGGCACTTTAAAAAACATGTGTATGTGTGCATGTCTGTGGGAAAGGAATATGTGCACTCATGTGCAGCAACCATGCAATTCAGAAGCAGGTGTCGAATTGCCTGGAGTTGGGGTTCCAGGGGTTTCGGGCCATCTGACATGGGTGTGAACCAAACATGGGTTATCTGGAAGAATGGCAAGTGCTCTTAACTGCTAAGCCACTTCTCCAGCCCTGAGAGGGGATTTTTAAACACAGCTTGTTTGAATATGAATTGGCCCGGCACTTTAAGACCCTTATTGAGTATTATAAATTAATAATATATGTTTTTTGAACCAACAGCCCAAATTATAAGGTCTATCACAAATAAACAAAAACCTAGCACATAAAGATAACACACAGATATTTAATATATCATCTAAAGATTCATAACCTTATGGGAACTAATCTATTATGACATATTCATAATGTGGACTACTACACAGTCACTTTAAAGGAATTAAAGCTGCATGAATTGTCAAATATTGCTTGAGATATATATTAAATGAACATAATGATTTCAGAGGTATATGTGTAACATTTGGTTTCTGGTGCTATGAGTGATTACTGGAGACCTAGTAATTTACAGTTTTTGTTTTCCTTGAAAAGTGAATAAAAATTCAATTTTCTACTTTTTTCCTAATGATTATTTATTAAGGCCTCCCTAGGTCTGTGCCAAGCACTAGAGACCTAATTGTGAGAAGCACAGATCTTGCCTCCTGTAGATTATTGAAGTACTGAACATCACAGAAGGAAATACATGCTAAGAAGTGACAGAAGGATAATATTTATTTTCCGTTTTCTTTTTTAACCTCTACTTGCTTGAATTGTTTCAATAAAAATTTATCACCTTTATGAGTGCATTTCTAAAAAATGCATGCACTGCACTGATTATTTACTTGTTTATTTCTAGCAACTTGGACCAACTACAGTCATCTGAGAGGAGGAACCCTGGATCGAGAGAATGGCCCAATATGATTGGTCTGTGCACAAGCTTCTGGAGCATTTTCTTATTGATGTTGACCCAGAAGGGCCCACTTCACGATGGGTGTTGTCATCCCTGGTCGGGTGGACCTGGGGTATATGAGAAAGCAGGGTGAGCAACTATGAAGAGAGCAGGTCAGTAAGCAATATTCCTCTATGGCCTTGGCTTCAGTTCCTGCCTCCAGGCTCCTACTTTGAGTTCCTGGCCTGTCTTCTGGATACTAGAAATGGCAAATTTCAGCAAAACCCATAAACATCCAACAACTGCTATACCAATAATGAATAGTCTTATAGTAGAATATAATAAAATTTAAAATCATATTTTCATGTTTTTGTGAATTTAGAAAACAATATAATTTTGTAGCAAGCACATATCTGCTTACTGTAATTTCTACTTCCATAAAACATGTAGCTATGTTAATATATGGGAAAGAGCACTGAGGAGAGATAGCCAGAATAGAACAGGTGTTGTGAAATCTGTTACTTCTGGTGTGTTTTCCAAATGATGGTCAATAAATGATCCCTGTGTAAATGTGACCTCTGTGCTCTGCCCTGAGCCTAGATAATAAGGGTGAACATCCGGAGGAGAAGGCCAAGAGGCTACAGGGATGGAGCTCTGCTAAGTTGGGAAGGAAGACAGACTGAATATCTAGCAGAGGCTAGCCCAGGCTAGAACAATGACACTCAAGGCCTATGCACTAGGAGGTGGATCTTCTAACTTGGGAATCAGAACTTTACAAGTTCAAGGGGGATTCCAAGATCAATCATCAAGGTAAATGATTCTCCAAGTGAGATCTGTGGATCAGCCTGGAGCTATTTAGAGATTCAGAACCTCCAGACGTACCCCAGATCTACTTCAGAACTAGACAACCCCAGACAACTTCAGAAACAAATGACAGCTCTAAGATTTAAAAAGTATAAGACTTAAGAATCTTAAGACATGAGCAGGTATGTTCAGACACCTCATGGTAGAGCAGGACCCCTGGCCTAATGGCTTCTCACTATGTCTTCCAGCTCTTCATCACACCAGCCAACTGGTTCAACTGGTTACCCAGACACAACTATGTGGTAGCATCATTCCTTTCCTTTCCTGATCTACTAATACTTATAAACACACACACACACACACACACACACACACACACACACACACACACCTCCTCTAGGATTTTTATTGCACTCAATTATTCTTGCCAGGAACAACTGAAGGGCAATGAATAAGTTCAAAATCAGCTTTCACCCCCAACCTTTCTGAAGTGACCTTTTCTAACCCCTTGGAAGCTTCTTACCTGTCCTCTGAAATTTGTCTTTTGTTTTAGTATAAATTTGCTGTTCCTTATCAGAGGCAATAGACATCATGGTCCAGAGAAGAACTAAAAGGCTCAGCATGTCTGTCCCAGGGCCCCACAGAAGCCTCTTTCTTGCCTGCTCTTCTTCCTTCTGATCTGGGCTCTCTTTGGTTTTGGTCGCATGCTCATTCATTTTCATCAAAGGTTTAATTACGTTCCAGGATTCTGATCACTGGTTTATTAAATGTTGAAGCCCATAAATGCAGAATGATGATTTCTCAGTAATGAGCTTCATTCAGAGGGAGAGGAGAGGCTCAAGCCTGGGAGTAATCTCCAGGAGTTTGGCATCAGCTGTTTCATCTCTGGCAGGCTTGTGGTCTTGGCTTCTCAAGCGCTCAACCTACTGGATTGTCTAAGGTCAAAAGGAATGCCCCAAATTAATTTTAAAGACACGTGGCTACTAGTAGTATACAGTGTTTGCTCACAATATTAAAAACAGCTCCTTTGATTTCTCCTCAGATTATGAGCCAAAATAAGTTAGCTTCAAATGATAGAAGTAACATCCTAGTGTAAGAGAAAAATAAACAGGCCCTGCTATGTTTATAAGACAAAGCAAATCTTGGAGAAAACCTGCATTAAAACTAAACAAAATGGACAGTTGAGGTTGTGGGGAGGGGAGAGTTATCTAGGAGAAGTCGGGAAAAGGGAAAATTATGACCAAATACATATTATGTCATTTAAAATAAATAAATAAAAAGGGAAGAAAATAAAAACATTTCCCAACTAAAGCAAAAACAGCCCCACAAATACAAGACTGAATGAGTACAGGATGACTCATATTCTATGCATTTATTTAGTGTCTCCTATGTATAAAACATATTTTTAGATGTTATGAAGAGCCAAACAGTGGTTTCCTGGTGGGGTTTCCAGGATAAGGCAAACTGTTAACACTGTTGATGTAGGATCATCAGGAAAGGACCAAAGTGGTATTTTATATTAGCTCTTAAATACAGATTTTAAAAGACCTTCTACTCTGCTTATAGAAGCAAAAAACCACAATTGTAACAAATAGATTTTCTAATAAGCTGAAACATTCAGAGATATATTTTTAAAGAACAACAGCATTGAGTATACCAATTGGCTATCAAAACCAAATGGTCAGTGCTGAACACATACATACAACTAATAGCAGGTTTTATTTATATACTTAGGAATGTGTATTCTAGACAGACATATCTATGTATTAATATCAATAAATGAGAGGAGAGGAGTGGAGGGAAGCAGCAATAGGGGAAAGGGAGGGGAGAAGAGGAGAAGAAATGGGAGGAAAGGAGAAGGCAGGGGCCTTTCTTTTCTTTTTGTGACTCTTCAACATCTGGTTATAAGCCCATGGAAAGCCTGGCTCCTGCTTCACATTGACTCTGTAAGAATATCTTAGCTGGGGTTTTATTGCCCACCAACTCTTATAAATTGAAATATTGAATTGGGTCTGGCTTACAGTTTCAGGAATTTTGTCCATTGTCATTATGGCTGGAAGCATGCCAGTGCACAGGTAGCAGATGTGGTGCTGGAGGAACATAGAGTTCTGCATCTTGATCTGTAGGCAGCAAAAGAGACTGTGTGCCACACTGGGCATAGCTTGAGCATAAAAGACTTCAAAACTCATCCCCGCAGTGGCATAATTCTTCAAAAAGGACATACCAAGTCCAACAAGGCCATATCTCCTAACAGTGCTACTCCCTATGGGCCAAGCATTCAAACACATGAATCTATGGAAGTCATACCTATTCAGATCACTATAACTTCCTTCTGATAAATTTCTTTTGTCTAATCAAATTTCAACAAAGATTTGGTTGGGTTTTTTTTGTGTGTCTAATACCATGCTATCAAGTGATCCTTGGTTGAATACCTGTCAGGAGAAAAGCTGAAGGAAAGTCATGCTTTTCCACAAAATTTAAGCTGAAAAGACACAACATAGCCATTTTAGTAGGAAGTATGCTGGCCTACTTGATCCAGTGTCAAACACAAGATCACAATTGAATATATCTTTCAAGTATGAAGATCAGGAATTTTCTGTTTTTAATAAAGTATTTCCCATTAGACAGGAAAGAGAAAGAGAGAGAGAGAGAGAGAGAGAGAGAGAGAGAGAGAGAGAGAGAGAGGATAAAAACAAAATCCAACCAACCACTCACCTACAGCATTACTTATAGAGTGAAGGAAGACACCAGCAATAGACAACAAACTCCTAGTGTGGTATTATGGAAAGAGGGTGGACTTCAGAATGAGAATGGACATCATGGGTCTTTCCATGTCTCTGCCATGAGGCCTTAGAAATTGGAACCTCATTTTGAATCAAATGGGCTAAAATCAACTGGGTTACTGAGGTGACTAAATGAAATGATGTAGTGCATGCACATGGTGCATTAATTCCTCCCCCAAACTCCTAGCTCTTTGCTTGCCTTGGTTCAGGAATCAGGTATCTCTCATTCCCATATTTTTTAAGGTTGGAGCTAGTCTTTACTTTTCTCTTTCTAATGCCACAGAGTCCAGACAGAGGCCCACAAGAGACCATAGGGTCTAGATAGAAAAAGTACCAAGAGAAAGTGACACAGGCCTGGAGTGGGGGAGGGTATAGAAGAATTATTAGCATATAAAAGCTATCAGAGACAGAAATTTAAGACCAATCATTGAGATCTTTTATGACTATAAACACCAACTCTGCAAATTACCATGTTACTATGTTGTTTGGAGACACAGCCCTCACTAATGTCATGCAGTAGATCCCTGAACTGCTAGCTAATGGTTTTTATAAGTATAGTCCTTTAAGCTGACAACACAGCCATTTACAATGTAATGTTGATTAAACATGACCATATGTTGGAATTGTATAATTACAAACACTGACCAGTCCTCACTCTGAATTTATAATCCAGTCTGAACTGATTAAGAGATGCATTCACACATACATTGAGAGACAATAAAGGAAAGCAATTAAAAGATTTAACTATGAATAAAATCATAAATTATTATGAAGCAATCATGATATTCTTATGTAGAATAAATGGAGAGTTTTTATCTTTAATTTTAAGATCATTCATGATAAAAAGAGCAAGAGGCTTCTGGAAGGGTTAATACTGGGTTCCGAAGTAGAAAGTAGGACTACATTTGAGGTTGTCATTATTATTATTGTTGTTGTCATTGTCGTTGTTGTTGTTGTTGTTACTTTTGGTTGTAAGCCAAGTCTTTAATGGTAATGGGTGAGCCATTTCTATAGCTTCCCTCATTTTTTTTTTTTTATTAAATTACACATTCATATCGTTGGAATTGAGTCACCCCTTAATAATGGATTTGGTTGATTTATTGATTCATTGGTTGGCCTATCCATTAATTCATAAAACAAGAGATATTTCATACTATATTCCAAGCAATAGAAATACACAGAGGAAGCTTTTTCACACATAGGAGTTTGTGGATAAGATAGACTTCACTTAAGTATTGGTTAATAGCAGAGAGAGGGGTTGATGATGAGCTTGGCTTAGGCTTTGGAACTTCCAAGACCCCCACCCTCATTTCCAGTGATGCTGGGAGAACAGGGTTCTTCTTTTTTCTTTATTTTTCCAAGGGAGGCATTCAGATGTACCATAAAATTCATGTTGATTTTTGTACACAAATTATTGTTTCATCATAGTACAAAAGAGACCATATCATGACAATGGGAAAATGCTATTTTCATGATAAGTGGATCCCCTTAAACCAGAGAATTTAGATTGTTCTTTTTATAATGTGAAGTAGAGCTGCAGTACTCTCTTGCTATTTGACTGGGAAGTGCTGAGGCACAGGGGAAGCCATTTTATTAGAAACTATCAAGCTGGGCGGCTACTCCGGAGAAGGCATAAGAGTCCAGACTCCCCTTGTACTTTCAAGTCTTTCTCAGTGACATCCCCAAACATGCTCAGGTTCATCTGTGGTGAAAGCTTGTCACCACTGAAGACCCTGACTGAAATTATGTACTTCAGAGCAAAACTCAGCTACAGCGATTGGACACTCTATTAAAATAAACTCAGTGAGCCATTGTGTGCTAAGCACAATGATGCATGTATATCATGCCTCTAGAGTGTGGCCTAATGCACTTATACTTTACATCGGAAAATGGCAAAAATCCACAATATAAGGAGGTCACGTGAACAGCCTAGCACACAAAGAACACTAAAACAGGTGTCAGAGACAGTGATTAGTGAAAACTAATTCTGTATTGTTTGACCTTGAATTGGCCATCTTTACACTGCAGAATGGACGCCCATACTTTATCCAAAGACCCTTCTGGTGTTAAGGGTCTTTGATGAGTGGGTATGGTGACCTGTGCTAAGTTTCAGCTATATATCAGATATATAACTAGCAAAGTTTTGTTCTCATTCCTTAAGCTGTATCTTAACTCAATTGCTTCTTTACTATGCTGAAGCTTTTTTGTTTGTTTGTTTTCTTTCTTGAAATCTCACTTTTCTATCAAATCTTTCTTCTATTTCCTGAGCAATTGGAATCATTTTTGCAAAGTCCTTGCCCATGCCTCTATCTTGAGGTGTTTCCCACAACATTTTCAGAGTTTCTGGTTTTACATGAAGGCCTCTGATTCCCTTGAATTGATTTTGGACTAGGTGAGAAACAGGGATCTGGTTTTACTTTTCTACAAGTGGACATCCAATTTTGTAGCATTACTTGTGTGATGGAGTCTTTTATCTGGTGTCTTTTTCAATTTCTTTTTTTGCTGTTTTTGTTGTTCTTGTTTAGTTCGCTGTTTCTGTTTTAAGTTTTTGAGAATTTTATGAGTCCATACACTCTCCCTGCTCCCTCATCCCCTTGAACTCCTCCCAGTTTCCCCCCACTAACCCCTCTCATATTCCTGACCTCTCCTTGTATAATTATTACTGTTACATAGATCCTACTTACTTACTTATTTACACACACACACACACACACACACACACACACACACACGTCCAATTGGTGTTGATCATATATACCTATGTCTAGGGATGACCATGTAGGAGATTGGGAAATTAATTAGAGTCCTCATCCCTGAAGAAAACCGATTCTAATTCTCTTAATAGTCATTGATAGTCTGTAGAGGTCATTTAAGAATGAAGCATTAAGACATTTCCTTCCATCTACACTAGCATGTGATCTTGTGCAAGTCTTGGGTAGGCAACCACATGGTTGCTCTTTCATGAGTGTAGCATCCATGTCATGTCCAGAAGCTACTATCTCATAGTCATTGTTCTGGTCCTCTGGCTCTTATAATCATTCTGATACTACCTCCATCGTGTTCCCTGATCCTTAAATGGAGGGGGTATCTGTAGGTATATCAATTGGGGCTGGAATTTTAGAGCTATAAATGTCTACATGAAAAATTTAGAGTTGGAGCTAAAGACATGGCTCAGTGGTTAAGAATGATGGCTGCTCTTCCAGGGAACTTGTCCTCAATTCCCAGTACCCACATGGTAGCTCATAACTATTTGTAGTTCCAATTCTAGGTGACCCAATGTTTTTTTCTGGATTCTGTGCACTCCCAGCATGCCCTTGATACACAAACATACATGCAGACAAAACATCCATACACATTAAATAAGTAAGTAAGTAAATAAATAAATAAATAAATAAATATTGGTTGGTTGATCTTAAATAAATAACTTACTAATACACCTCAAGGACTTAGAAAACAAAGAAAAAGCCAAACCTCAAATCAGTAGACAGAAACAATAAAGATCAGAGTATAAATCAATGCAAAAACATTACAAAGCATCAATGAAACAGAGTTGGTTCTTTGAAAATGCAAAAAAAAGAAAAAGGGAAATACTTAGTTAAACTGATCAAAAGAAAAAGAAAGAAGACCCAGCATATTAGAGGAGAAACGAGAACCTACAATAGATACTAGTGAAATTCAAAGGATCATTGAGACATTGTTTGAAATACTATATTCCAATAAAGAAAATCTAAAAGAAACAGGTAGGTTTCTAAGCACATATGTACAGCCAAACTTAAATCAAGAGGATATCAAACCACTTAAACAGGTGTCCAACCAGCAATGAAATGCAAGTGATGATTATAATCTCCCAACTAATAATGTAAGCCAAGGCTCAGTATTGCTGACGCAAAAACTAGATAAAGACAATATAAAAGAAGGCAATTCATCTTTATGATGAACTTGGATAAAAACAGGCCAGTAACACACTGGGAAACCAACTTTAAGAAGACATTAGAAAGTTCATTCACCAGGCTCAAGGTGCCTTCATTCCAGAGAGCTCTGTTTTATCCTTTCTTTGTTATGGTTGGACTGGCCTGGATGTTGCCATCCCTGCATACTGTTTATATTTCATGCAAGACTACCATGGCTTCACTAGTAAATGAAGGCCACTCTGGTTGTGGTCTGTGTCCTCTTGCTAACCTGAGAGCACTGCTCATAGCACCTGGAGTAGTGTTTAGAGACCCACTGTTCATCTCCTGTAACATTTATATGTCACTGTCCAGCCTTGGATGAGAAAGGAAACAAATACTGACGACTTCTTCTCTTCCTTTTTGCTTCATTGAGCCTAAACCAAATATAGTTATTCCTTTTCTCCCAAATTTGCATATTTTTTGTTTAAAAGAAAAAAAGCACTAGAAATGAAAAGACTCTGAATCTTGCCTCTAAATGCCCTGGAAAGAGGGGGAGAGAGAGGGAGAGAGAATTTCTTTCACCTGCTTAGATCTTATGACTGTACTTGCCCAATAAACTTTGACTAGGGCAGAAGGCTTGTGCAAGACATTTTATTTGCCAGGCTCATTCCATAAAGAAGCAAGTCCTCAGAAAATGAGTCTTATGTATTTTTGGCATAGCTTAGTGCAAGGACATGTTAGTGATCTCAACAATAAAGTTAATGCTTTGCCTGGCTTTTGTGCTTCATAGACTCAAACCATTCCCATGATCATTTTTAACCCCTTAAATCCACTAAGGGAACACATAGTGCTCACATTCATTCAAAAGTGAGAAAGGTGAGGTTCAGAAGAATTGGATTTTTTCCTATTCCTATACTACTTTAGAGTCTAGTGCTGAGACCAAAATAAGGTCCCCAACAAATTATAAGAACGAGACAGTTTTTCCCACATTCTGGTGTGCAGTACAGAGAGATCAATGAGAATTCATTCAAGATGAGATAGTCAGTAGGAGGCACAGCACCTCTCCTCATCTTATTCATCTCATTCTAAACCCAGTAGAGAAGCAGTAAGAGAAAATAGAGTGCAGGCCCAGGGCTACTATTCAGGGGATGGAATCATTTTTCATCTTGAAGGGGAGAGAAGTGATAGGAAAGGCAAGGAGGAGGGCTAAGTAAGACTCAGTGCGAACTTTTATAATGATTGGACAATTCTGATCATCTGTGGGCACACCCTTCCAAGGACAGGAAACCCATGATTGGTGGGGTGTGGAGTAGAGGCAGAAAGCCAAGCTGCAGAGGTCAGCTCAATGTCACATCATGTCAGCTGTGTGACCTCTCTTCCCATAATCCTCTCCTTACACAGAGAGTAAAGTGATGGCCTTACTTTAGGCAGATAGAACAACAGAAGCCTGGATGAGAACTCCCTCAAGCCTCCCAGCTCCGTGATCTATGATTTTAATAAGCTGTGCAATGCCAGGAGGCCATGTACAGTTGTCACTGGGGCTGCACTCTCACGCATTCCCAAGGGCAGCAGCAATTGTGAGTTAAACTCATTTTGTAGATTTCATTCTCAATAGGCCATGCTTGCAGGAAATACCCAATAGCCCAGCATGTCTTGTAGAGTGGGACACTGTGGTTATAATGGATGTCCAGGTGGGTCTTTGCTCATCACTGGCACTCTAACTAGACTAGGCTTGGCTAAGGTGTGATCTCACTCCCAATAGATGGCCAGAGGAGCAATAGGCTGGTTAAGCATCACCCCTACAGTCAGCCCCAGCACATTCCCAAGTGAATCAAAGCATTTGGGAGGAGCATGGTAGAAGAAGCTAACAATACCCCATAAAAAGCAGGGTAAGCTTAACACTGTTCAGGACATTTTCTTTTCTTTTGATATTTTCATTCAAAATGTTTTAAAAGAGAAAATTCATTAGTTTCTGGCTTATCACCTTGGAGTTAGAGTTTATTTTAAAGGAGTAACACACCAATCATCTCATCTCTGCCCTTCAGTGGAATCAGAGATGTCCCTGGCTATGGAGAGGTAGGCTTCTAGCTTGATGGGCAGGAAAGGCAGACTGAAGTCTCTCACATAACACTACCTATCTTGAGTTTGGGGGTAGGAATGTTCTCTTGGGTCTTTAACTGGGAAGGCAAGGAAGCATCCCCCCCACCCCCCAGTATACTGTCTGTGAATCACAACCCACTACACAGTGCAAGGCTTATCAAGGAATGGATAGTTCGCTTGAACAAGGCGCCTTCCTGCCCATGCTGTTGCTACCCTTGAAGTCTAAGCACACCAGCTTTGTCTCTAATACCCGTCCCTTTTGTGACTACTTTGCTGTGAAATTACCTAATCCAGGTCCAGCTTTTCATCTTCTGCTTGCTGTGACATATAATTTAGTCCCATTTATAATGTCAGCATCATCAATCTCTCCCTGTTACTTTCTTCCATTTTCTGCAGCCATCTGAATAAAGCCACTTAAGACCCATAGAGGGATTAGAAAAAAATGTCAGACTCAGTTTGCTGGCCAAGGCATTGCTCTGGTGACCTTGAGTCTGACCTTTGAAGGCATTGTTCCTTTTTTTGTTCTGCTGTGACTCCATTCTTTGCAAGTCATTCAATTTGTCCCCTCCTCTACCCTAAGTCCCTGAGCTCAGTCCCTATATTGGAGGTCAAAAGCTAACTAACCATGATGCTGGGAGTGTTTAACCCCACACCTTTACACAACTTTCTGATTTCTGGGCCAACATTCACCTTTCATCCTAAGCAACAATGACATTTATCTTGCAGAGTACCTATTAGATCTACCAAGCTTCTTTCTACCAAGGGTCTTCAACTAACAAACACATAGACTTTGCTGCAGAGCTTTGCCTCCCCAGCAGCTCACCAGGCAGATCCTAGATGGGTCCTTACACTCACAATGAATAATGGAAGAATTGTGTTTATTTTTGGAATCCTTTTCCACAGTCCTCAGAAGATCTGCTTCCTAAATAGAATTGCATCCCCCTCCTCAGAGGACATTAAAATGAGACATCTGTTCCCTAGTGCAAGACTCACTGCCTCCTGACTGTAATGATGGTGATGGAGGCTACTCTCATTTTCCCCATTCAACTGGACTATGGGAACATTTACCTGATAATTTCTCTTTTTAATACCTAAAATAAAACATACCTGTTTCCATCAACATTTTAGGTTTTAGATTTCTGTTTGATTAGAAAGAACAGATATGTTACAGCTTATAAAAGAAAAGGCTTAGAGATAGATGTGTATGTGTGTAGTGTGTGTGTGTGTGTGTGTGTGTGTGTGTGTGCATCCCTATTCTCTTCCCATAAAATTTACCCTTAAATCATAAAAGTAAAGGCTAGGTCCATTCTGTCCAGTGATCCTGAAGAGAACTGGAGTACTGAATAAAGAAGCTGAGTAGCACTCTTCCAGAAGGCAGCAGAATGGATGCTGCTGTCTAGCCAGTAGCCAATTCTGTAGTCCACACAGTGAGTGGTTTTACTAATCTTTAACAACGGGATCACTCCCTGGGCATTGCTTTCACAGACCTCACATTCTTTAAAGATGGTCAGTTACCAAGCATATTAACATAGTACCGAATTTATGACACCTTAGAGGGCAGAAATTATTTCAACTTTCAGGCTAGAAATGTGTCTGGTATGATCCACTCTCAGCCAGATCAGCTTCCCACTCCCAATCTCTAAACCCATCACCTAAGGTTTCACCATAATGCTATGTTAATGTTAAATGCTGTGCCTTCTATGTTTTGAGATGCTAATTTTTCTTTATCATCTTTGAGAGGGTAAGGACCTTTAAGCATAAAATATGAAATCTATGTTGGCAGAGATGGCTCAGAGCCTGTATCAGTGAAGCACGGAGAAGATGTGGAGCTGAAATATCCCACACTTCATCGGCACTGTGCCCTAGGGACTGAACTCAGAAAACTCATACCCTGAAAAAGCCACCATAAATATTTAGTGAGCTGATAATCGAGGCAGAGCTGATGTAGAGCAGAGGCAGTAAATTCTACTCTCAAGACGTAGGAGAAATATTTTTCTTGGTTAAAATAATTTATGAGTACTGTGGGGGTAGAAGAGACGAGGAGTGAAGAACTGAACTCGTGATTCGTTATGATTCTTATTTCCAAGACTTGAATTTATTCCAGAATACTTTCTGTTTACTGCAGCACTGTGTGTGTGTGTGTGTGTGTGTGTGTGTGTGCGCGCGCGCGCACGCGCACGCGCACATGAGTATACACTGTGCGCAAATCATCTGTTATATTCTTAAACAATGAAAACAAAATACAATGCAATTTTATGGACACCCCACTCTGGGTTAGACTTCAGGGTTTGATTACTTCTGTCTCCATATTGTTGCTCTTTGAATAATCCATGCAGAAATCACCCACTGCAGCCCTTTAGAACCTTCATACTGTAAGTTTCTGTCTCTGGTTCTACAGTTTCAAAACTCTGAGAAGGTAAGTTGGCGACAAATGAAAAGAGCCCAAACCAGTACAATGGAATTACCAGAGGCCACATGTCACTATAAAGCTAAGTCTCATGGGGTACTGCCCATAGACACCCACTGGGGAGGAACCACATTACTTAATAGCTAGGCATGAGCTTCTAGAAAAAGCAAGGCTATCCATAATTTTGCATATTACAAAATATCCCTATGCTGCCTGGTATATACTGATAATGGTCAGAACCTATTTGATTAGCCAAATGTTTCTCCAGTGCATTTTAGAGTATTTGTTTCCTGAAAAATACCCTTCAAACAAAAGATCTCTATGCCATAAGGCCTGGCAATGTAACTCTTTTGAAAGACTCATAATACAAGACAACATTCCAAAGACTCTGAGATGCTCTGCAGAAAAACAGTTGGTTTGCATCTGTTCCAAAAGAAACCAGAGACAAATGGCTAACTATGGAGCCTATTAGCATACCGAAGTGCATGCTGGCCCCCAGGTTCTCTCAGCATTCCAAGTACCCATTAAAGAGTCCATGCTGGCATCCTGACTCACCTTAGCTCTCCTCAACATGCCTTCCTCTCCCTAGCCTCTCATTTCTATATAACCCTGCCATTTTGGCATATGCACTCTTTTTTGGTCCTCTCTTTTTCTTCTCTCACTCTGCCCAACCCTCTCTCACGCCTGTTCAGTTTCTCCCTGCTTTGGACTCTTCCAGACGCCTCTGGCTATATCCATTCAGTCTGTTTTTATTTAACCCACAATTTCCCAAGCTAATTGGACTTCTAACTTTTGTGGATCGTCCTCTTTCAAGCCCTAGAAAGCAGGCTTTACCAACCATTTCTAATTCAGAGTAGCTGCCAGGGAAGTTGTCATCTCTCAACTTTCTAGGCCTCTGTTCACTATGTCCTCTGCTTCCTTTGCTCTTTTCTTGGCCTATCTTTCCAATTCCCATGATTTCTTCGAGATGCCCCAGGATGGTCAGCTGCTATGGGAAGTTCTCTTTGTTCCCTTGGTTTGATTGAAACTACTTTTCTGTGTTCTTTAAACATATCTGTATTTTACTGTGAGCACAGGGAACCCTGAATTGGGATATAAATCCAAAATTATGTACTTTGCACAAAATACTGTTGAGCAGCGAACATCCTTTACTTCTCTTTCCTCTATTAACATGGTACAGTATGGAGGCCAAACAACCCAACTGTGCTGTACATAAAGGAGAAGTAACTGGACAGTGTGTATGAAGCAATAGTGCTGACCTCCCTATTCTTCTCCTGTCATGGAAGGCAGTGGTTGTACTCTCCCTGGGTGTCATAAGTTTTCTGTGGACCTTCACTATCTTGGTGTCCTGCATACAGGATGCTTATAGAGGAGGTCAATAAAATAATGCTCGTGTTAACCAAAGATCTGTATATTAGCCAACTCACCAAGTACATTGGAACCTGTATGTTCTAACAGAAGTGACAGATGATTTGTGTACAATTAAAGATGTAGAAATGTGGCTTTCCGGAAGAGTGGGGTAGGGTGCACTCCCAAAGAGTTCAGTGAAAAGACTACACTGGTTGAAGAGAAACAGTTCCACAGGAAGTAAAGTGAGTCTGAAGGCAGTAGAAATAATTTAACAGTGTTTTTTACATCTGCCAGAATTGTTCTAATTTTTGAATTTTTTTCTTGTGAGTAGTATTTCACGCATCCCAGGCTGGATTTGTATATAGTGTGTAACAATGAGGGATCTTCTACTCCTATTTCTCCTGCCTCTTCCTGTCAGTGCTGGGATTACAAGCATGTGCTCCCACTCTTGATTGATTCCAGTAATTTTACATGAATTTACTAATTTAATTCTCCCACAAATCCACCAAATAGAAACAAACAAACAAAAAAAAAACCATACAAAAAAATCCTCATTTCATACCTGACCCACTAAACAAAACTTCCCTGACATAAAACTACCTCCTAATTCTATACCAAAAAACAAATCCAGAGGCAAGTTTGACTTTATTAGGGTCATGAACTGAATGTGTTCTAGCCATGCTAAATCTCAGCTCGACCTAGCTGGTATATCCAGGGACCTATGAAGCTTCTGACTTTTGGTGTAGAGAAGAGAGAAAGCTCTTATTTTATATAATTCCCTGAGTTTACACCCATCAGCTTATCCATCTAGGATGAAGTAAGAGCTACATATGGCTCTACAAGGGCCACCTATAGATTGGCAAGGCTGTGCAGCTTGCTGCCTGAAGCTCTAGGAGTGAGGCAATAACAGTTTGCCTTTTACCACTGAGATAGCCCTCCAACACCTGGCCTCGGTGTCAAAAGCCACTCAGTACCCGACAGCCCTGTTGGATCCTCTTTTAGTTAGCCATGGCTCAACACAACTCACACATGACTCACACCTTTATCAAAGTGTCAAATTGACCTGGCTTCATCCTACCCTGCTGCAGCCCAGCCCTGGACATTACTGACCTCCATTTGTTCATTTGGTCCTTGTAGGAAATTAAGAATACAACGAGTCTTGAGAGCGTCTGACAATGAAGGTGGCTTCTGTTAGAAGCTGTCACTGAAGTCCCTTCCCTGATTCACTTTTCCTGCATCTTCAGAACACTTCCATGTAGCAGAACTTACTGTATCCTGAATAAGGCCTAGTGATGTGTTTGCGTGGCCTAGAAACCAGTCTTCATAGACGTTCAGTGTCACCTGCAAATATTCTAGCTCTGAATACCAAGTTGTTTTATTCTGTCATGAATAAAGTAACCAAGCTTCCAGGCTGGCTTACAGGGGGCTGAATGAGAGAGAGTGCTTGTGGTGATCATGACGATGCTACTCCTATAACTATGGATAATAATATCAACAGGAAAATGAGCCCCAGAAACAGTCACTTTCACTTGTATGAGCTACAGATGTTCTCCACTGTTAACTTTAATTATTGCATTTTATGATCATTGCCATTAAACTGCCCCCAAAGAAAACAACGTTAATGCACTTCATCTGCATAGCACCCCTAGCAGAGAGACAGGGTAGATAAAGAAGGGTGCCTATTTATCATCCAGACTGGACACTTTGAAGAGCAAAGGGAGGTATTGTTGATTACATCAAGGTGACAAGCATAAGCTGTCCCCAGGGAATCTGTCCCCTGCAGCATGCAGAAATCTCATGAAAATCTTTAGAGAATTTGGGCAACATGTCTAAGGCCACAAGGCCACTAAGTGAGGGCGTCTTGTATTGGCACAAGGAGAGCTGCCCGAGTGTGAACACAAGCTGCTGTGCTAGCTGGGCTACATGGCTCTTCTGTTTCACTGTAAATCTGGTATGAGGAACCTCATTCCCTTATCTCCTAGATGTCGGTAGAGACAGGAGTCCTTTCATAAGCAAGAGACAGGCAAGCTTCCCAGAAAAGTCAATCAGGTGTCATCAGGTACTTTGGCACCAATTCTACAATGTTCCAGAGGATTGTGGGTTAGCTGGTGTGTATGTTGGGGGAGGGGTACCAGAGCTGGGGAAGCTCCTTGTCTCACACGGACTCTTTCCATCCCTCAGTTCCAGAAGCACATTATTGATGACATATACTTAGCTGAAGTGTATCAGGTTCCATCAATGATGTCATGTGCAAGCTAAAACATTCCCCCAACTTTGAAATGAAATGCTCCAAAAGACCTGGTGAACTGGGAGTATCTCAGTGTGGAGGTTCTCAGGCCATACAGTAGCTCCATTGTGACTTAGTCAATGCCCTGATTCTTAGATGAAACCTACATCCTCAGCTCTCATTCACTGTCACTCTATCCTTGCCCTGGGCTGGACCATACTAAACTCTGAATCTTTCTCTGCTCTTGGGCTGGACCATGCTAAACT
>JADRCH010000050.1:10002054-10104099 GCA_019843965.1 Rhynchomys soricoides
CTCTTCCTTCTCCCCCAACCTTACCCCAGCCAGCTCTCTCTCTCCCTTTCTCCCTCTCTCCCTCTCCCTCCCTCTGTCCCTCTCTCTCTCTCTCCCTCCCTCCCTCTGTCTGTCTCTCTCTCTCTCTCCCTCCCTCTCTCCCCCCTCTCCCCTCTTCCTTCTCCCCCAACCTTACCCCAGCCAGCTCTCTCTCTCCCTCTGACTCTCTGTCTCTCTCTCTCTTTCCCTCCCTCTCTCCCCCCTCTCTCTCCCCTCTTCCTTCTCCCCCAACCTTACCCCAGCCAGCTCTCTCTCCCCCTCTGTCTCTCTCTGTCTCTCTCTCTCTCTCCCTCTCCTTCTCTCTCTCTCTCCCTCTCTCTGTCCCTCCCTCCCTCTCTCCCTCTCTCCCTCCCCCCCTTCCTTCTCCCCTAACCTTACCCCAGCCAGCAGCATGTTCTCACAGTCTTTGTTCTATAACCATCAGTCCAAAGACCCAGGAGACAGTGGGAGGGAGAGTAAGGTGAGTTTAAAAACAGGAACAAGTTCTGCAAACATTTAACTCTGGAGCGGTCATTTGGAAACAAGCAATATAAAATCAAAGTGGAACACGTTGGCAGGAAGGAGATGCCCTGTAAGTGGGAATGACTGGACATATGTCCCTTGACCTAATAATAAGGAGACAACACTTAGTATCCACTGTATTCAAGGAGGTTCAGAGTCACTGTATTCTTCAAGGGAGATGCTGAGACATACACTGTTAGCATAACCACACAGTATATGAGCAACCTAAACCCCAGAAGAGTTAAATAACCCCTGTGAGCAAGTAACTAATCGATGACCTAAGATAGATCACCACCTGGAGTTCTGTCTGGTTACCCATACCCCTTCCGGCATACCACTTTGCTCTTTTTTATGATATAGCTACCTGACATTATCTTGGAGAATTCCATCTATTCCTTTCCCTTCCCAGTCCACTGAACACTGTAAATTTAGACACAGCAGAGATTCTGTCTGCCCACACATCCCTGTACATCCATGTGTATAATGTAGTCCTCAGGAAAGATTTACATATGTGAAATGGCAGAGATAGGACTGAGAATAAGCCTGTGTCATCTGGTGGTTCTTATCCATGATGCTAGTCTACTTCCCAAACAGATAACGGTGTTAACCTGAGATATTGAAAACAGAGGCTACAATTAGTGTCCCTTTTTTCTTAATCATTTTTTTTTTTTTTTTGTCCTGCAATGTCACTTTCTCTAGGCAGACCGGAACTGTCACTGGTCAAGTGTATCTTCCCTGTGTTATTCTGACAGATTCTTTTTCTGATATGATCTTTATAGTTTTCATTATTTAATCTTATGATATAGATTCTCATTCTGTAGACTACAGTAGAAATTACTATATACCTCAGGCTGACCTGAAACCTATAAGTAATCTCTTGCCTAAGCCACTCAAGTGCTCCAATGACAGGCATAAACCAACAGACTGAGAGGAAATTTTCATAAGAAATGAAAAAAAAAAAAAAAGGGTTTCTATCAAACACTGGGAACACCCACAGTTCTATGAACTCATTAGAGTTCAGGCCAAGTGTGTGGTCTGGGTCTTGGCAGAGGAGACCTGCTTGTGCTTACTCAAGACACTGCAGATGCCCTCATAGTCCCTGGGGATAGCTTCATCCCAGAGGCTTCATGTAGCACACATCAGTTTTCATAATGACAGACAGCACACCCCCACCGGGGGCTGCCCCTATATTGTTTTCCCCTGGCTAGGCTCACATCTGTCACCAGCATGTACTGGTAGCAGATTCTGAAAGATCAGGAGTAGCAGTGCCCCAGTCTCAATTCACATCTATCTAAAGCACCAACTCACCCCATTAAAAAGAAAAAACACAGGGTGTAGTGGTGCATACCTGTAATCCAAGTACTTGGGAGACTGAAACAAAAGGATCAGGAGTTCAAGGCCAGTATTGGCTACATAGTTAGCCTGGGCAACATGAGACTCAATGTCAAAGAAAAAAAACATTTGAAGACGTTGGTGTTATAAACACAATTACCATTACTTCATGAGAGAAGAGTCAGATTGGTTTAGCCAGGCCTGGTGGCAATGTACATCTACATATAATACAGGCATTTAGAAAGTTGTAGAAACAGTGGTTCAAATACCAACCTATACTATATAGCAAGGACAGCCTAGGCTACAAGAAACAGTATGAAAGAAAGAAAGAAAGAAAGAAAGAAAGAAAGAAAGAAAGAAAGAAAGGTAGCATGAAGATAGGCTCTTTTATCAATATTCTGTCTTTGCTTTGTTCTCCACTGACTTCTTGCTTTGGACATTATAGTTAACCTCTGCAAACCTTAGGTCTGGGTGAGTTACCTATATGTAAACCAGGTCCTATAGATACTGCTTCAATTCTTTCAGGTCACATGAGGCCATTCAGTGTTCAGTAGCCATCTTGCTCATCCTGACAACATCAGCCTGTATAGGCCAAGGTTGGCATTCTGCTCCCAGGCCAGCCTGAAGCCTAGAGAGGGAGCAGGAAGAATGCATTCCTTAAGTCTATGCACATCCTCTCCAGGTAACTGATGTCAACATAAGTATCTCAGCCTCAGCTCCTTTCACAAAGGAGCAGCAGTGTAGCCAGTGAGTCACATGGGAACTAACAAGGAAACAACCCACAAACGTCAGAAGACAGTCATGTCCCCATGAATGACTGAGGAAGACTGTGGAGAAGGGATCCCGGGCAAAGTGCTGGAGAGCAAACGGACTGTGGATAAATAAAGACTGGAGAATACTAAATAAGGCAAAGGCTCCAGGACGGAAATGTGGAGGTGGGAGAGGAGGAAAACAGAGTAATTCAGGAGGGTGGAGTGACTTGGCAAAAGCCAAAGCTTCATGCAGAATGCTGGTGAGGAGCAGGACTGGAGAAGGACACAGCTGTTTGGCATATGACTCAATAACATTTATTTAACCCAGTTGAAGGAGAGATGGAATGTTCTGCATCTTGAAATCCTAGTGATTCAGGTCACAGGGAAAGAGTGGAACCATACCTAGGGTCAAGGAAAAACCCCTATTCTCCTTTGCTGGGTGTCTTAGTCAGGGTTTCTATTCCTGCACAAAAATCATGACCAAGATGCAAGTTGGGGAGGAAAGGGTTTATTGAGCTTACACTTCCATGCTGCTGTTCATCACCAAAGGAAGTCAGGACTGGAACTCAAGCAGGTCAGGAAGCAGGAGCTGATGCAGAGGCCATGGAGGGATGTAACTTACTGGCTTACTTGCTTCTCCTGGCTTGCTCAGCCTGCTTTCTTATAGAACCCAAGACTACCAGCCCACAGATGGTACCACTCACAAGGGGCCCTCTCTCCTCCCCCCTTGATCACTAATTGAGAAAATGCCTTACCGCTGGATCTCATGGAGGCATTTTCTCAACTGAAACTCCTTTCCCTGTGATAACTCCAGTTTGTGTCAAGTTGACACAAAACCAGCCAGTACAATTGACCCCTTGTCAACTTGACACACAAACACACCACCATTAAGCCTCAACCCTTACTTTCTTATTCATCCCTAAGATCTAAATAACTTTAAAAGTCCCACAGTCTTTGCAAATTCTTACATATTAATGTTTCAATCCCTTTTAAATATCCAATCTCTTAAAATTCAAAGTCTTTTAAAAATTCGAAGTCTCTTAACTGTGGGCTCCAGTAAAATACCTTCTTTCTTTAAGAGGGAAAGATATCAGGCCACAGTCACAATCAAAAGCAAAATCAAATTCCAACCGTCCAACGTCTGGGATCTACTCACGATCTTCTGGATTCATCCAAGGGCTTGAGTCACTTCTCCAGCTCTGCCCTTTGTAGCACACACAGCTCCAGATGCCTGTACTCCACTGCTGCTGCTGTTCTTGGTGGTCATCTCATGGTACTGGTATCTCCAAAACACTGCTGTCTTTCACTGCAACTAGACTTTACCATGGTGCCAAGCCTCACCTCCTTTGCATGACCCCTTCAGTCCTGGGCTATCATTGCAACTGAGGCTGCACCTTCACCAATGGCCTTCCACAGCATCTCACAGAGTCCAGGCCTCAGCTGCTCTTCATGACTCCTTCATGCCTTCAAAACCAGTACCACCTGGGTGACTCTTACACATTACCAAGTCCAGCCACAGCACAAGGTACAACCCTGACTATCTCTGGAATGCAGCCTCTGTGTTCTTAGAAAACACTTCACAGAAGATTTCACCCCAATGATGCTGGTCTCTTCCCAATCACTACCAATTTCCCAGCTCCAGCCAACCAGCATCAATAGTCCCAGCAATGCAAAGTCACAGTCAAAATAGCAACAGCCCTGAAAAGAGTCTTTAACCTTCTCTCTGAAATTTCACAAGCCAGGCCTCCATCTTCTGCACTGTTCTCAACATTATCTTCCAAGCTCCTACAGAACATTCCACAGAGCTCTTAACATCCCAATGACTCCTCTAGCTCAAAGTTCCAAAGTCCTTCCATAGTCCTCCCCAAAACATGGTCAGGTTGTCACTGGAATACCCCACTACAATGGTACCAATTTGTCTTAGTCAGGGTTTCTATTTCTCGTACAATCGCAAACACATTTATAAACTTACAATGGGGCAATGTCCCTTGGGAACATTCCTTTAGTATCTCAACTTAAAAACCAACTGATATTAAAGAAATTGGAAGACAAATATGTTCTTAACAAAATACAGCAGAAGCATTCGTATTACTTTCTAATCCTCATTTCTGCAGCTGGTCACGTGGTCTTAGCTGGTATTTATAACCACCTTCCTCTACTACACATTCTGTATTTCCTCCATCCTCTGCAAGCACCTCAGCAGGTCTTGGCTCTTTTCCTGGAGGAGTGACCCATACCTTCATTCCTGATGGGTCTGTGTCCCTTGTCATCCTGCTTGAATTAGGCTGTGGTAGTTTCCCATTGACTTTAATCACAGGACATGGTAGTACTAAGAGACGCCCTAAGGGATCTCCTGTACTCCAGATATAATCCTTCTTACCCCCATTGTGGAGAGGCCATCCAATTTCCCCATGGTAATCTGGATCTATCACCCCTCCTAACACTGTTATTCCTTTCTTAGCCTGTTGGTTTAAGGGCATTAGAAGCCCAAAATGACCAGGGGGAAGTCTGACCTTCCAGTTCAATGAAATGTTTGTTGTAGCTCCTGGTAGAAGCACTCCCCCCTCTGGAACCAAAACTTCTAGGCCAGCAGAACCTAGAGTTGTGGGGACAGGAAGCAAAAAATTTCCTAGAGGGTCACAAGGAGTGACAGTGAATGGAACAATTCCCTTTTCCACCCCTTGATTCCTGGACCCATGGATCCTGGTTGTGGGAGAAACTGTACCATCTATTGGATGCTGATTTAAAGCATATACTGCCTCCTGAAGAACTCTGCCCCAGCCCTCCATGGCCTCTGCATCAGTTCCTGCTTCCTGACTTGCTTGAGTTCCAGTCCTGACTTCCTTTGGTGATGAACAGCAGCATGGAAGTGTAAGCTCAATAAACCCTTTCCTCCCCTACTTGCATCTTGGTCATGATGTTTGTGCAGGAATAGAAACCCTGGCTAAGACACTGGATGAATATTCTTTTGTCTACTTTTTAGATATCAATGTATCTCCAGAACCAATCTTTCTCAATTTCATTGTTCTCAAGTCCTTTCAAGGCAACCTTAGCCACTGCCATGCTTTTAACTACAAATCATGTGCTGAATCTGCCAAGAAGATAGCTTTGCCTACTTTTGGCATTTTTTCCCTAAATCTAATTGTTTGCCAACCATCTCAATATATCTGATATTGAACAATATAATCTTGTCAAGACTTAAGCCTTACATTTTCCTGCTACTCTTAAAGGTTAGCTTTCCTCCTTCCTTCCTTCCTTCCTTCCTTCCTTCCTTCCTTCCTTTATTCTTCTTACCACATTAATTAAATATCTGCTGAAATGAAACATATCAAATGAAATGGTCATTCATCTTAGGAGAATTCATAGTATAGTTAAACAGCTATTTCTTATTATTTAAAAACAATTTATACAATTACTTATAAAATAAAGGTCCACAATGTAGCAAGATAAAATAGAGATACACAGTTTTTGAGGAATCCAATCACTTTTATCCAGAACAATGTATTAAAAAACTGTCTCTCTCTCAAATAAAATCTGACAAGAGCCTTCAATCTTGATGTTATTTAGACAAAGAACAAAAGGAAACAAAACTAGTGTGATGAGACAGAAAAAACAAAGGGGTAGATAATATTTCATAAAAGGAGCCCATACTAACTGTGGTAACAACCCTCACTGTTTACCCACTACTAGCTGGAGCAGATCACATGCCTTTATACAATCTTCAAATCATCATAGAAACAGGGTGTTCCAACTAGAAGTTGAGCCAAAATACCATGCTTCCCTGACTCCTGAACCTGCGCAATGGAGAAGGGTGTAAGACAGAGCTGGGGCAGTGAGCAGAAACAAGAACCCACAGATTCTGAAAAGAAATGAGCAACTATGCTGGGCTTTTACAAGCTGAGACATTACCCAGGACAGACATTCCTTAATCAAGGTCACTTTTAGAGGGAGTCCAGGATGAGTTTAGGGATAAGAGGCCTTGTGAATCAGATGGCACGAGTGGGCTGCTATTATAGGACAGGTGACTTCTGGAGTATGGAGCAAAACAGAATGACCTCATCATGGTGTGAGTACTGGGGAGTAGCTAGGCTGATAACAGCTTGGGATTTGAAGAAACTTGCTTTTAAAATACTATTATGCACTTGATAATTCAGTTACATATCACTGAAAGTCTGCATTCCAGGTCTTTCTAAATACGGTAGATAAAACTAGTCAACAAGACATAACCCATGGCCTCAGGAAGGTGCTTGATGTAATGAAGGAAATATTAAAATATTATTATAGAAAATAACTGTGAATGGTACATATGGACATATCACAATGAGCTGCATTACAGGCAGGCTTCTTATGGGAGGATTAGTCTCCATCCCTCTGCCCTCTTAATCTACAAGCATGGTTGATGGTAAGGTTTTGGTATATATCCCAGGTTGGTCCCTCAAACTCAAGAATCTCCTTTTTCTGTTTCCCATGTGCTGGCATTACATATACCACAAGGCAGGTCTAGCTAAAGTAGGACTCACATTTCTAACAGCTGGTCATCTATGCTTCCTGACCCTCAGATATTTCTAATTGTGTTCATAATTTTAATTTAGCTCTGACATGTGTTTCTGTTATTATGTATCATATTTAATGTTCTAATGTATTTATTCATAAAATCAATATATTCTCTGGGTACCCATCAAATGTCAGGCATTGTATCAGGCATAATTCTTAGAGAACTCCTGAAGCGAGTTAATAGCTTGGTTTTGGTTTAAAAATGAGAACACAGAGGTGGAGTTTCTGAATAATACTCTGAAACATTACAATACTTAGTACAGTAGTGTTAAGAATACCAGCTTTAACATTTCTGCATTTTGCAATACCTATCAGTAGTGTGGTTCAGTTCATGCTCATGGCTTGCAAGAATCAATATTGTGAAAATGGTTATCTATCCAAACACAATCTACAGATTCAATACTAATGTAATTTTCCACAGAAATCATGCACAAAAAATTGAAAATAGAACAAAAAATGCCTAGGGGATCAAAGAGGACTCATAGGAATGAGGAGAGAGAAGGATATCCTTAGACAAAATATTCTTATATGGCTCTGGACTATGATGAATACATACAATGAAAATCTCAAACAAGCTGTGGTCCCCCCGGGGACCAAATGGATGAATGAGAGATTGAGGCAGGTTTTCCCTTGTGGGAAGAAGCACCACTCTCCTTCTCTAGCAAAGGCTGCTGTGAGGGGAGAATGACATTGTTCATCCTTCCCCAAGACCTAACTCCAGAAAGACACAGGCAGGGGGCCTCAGGCAGGCCCCACACCACTGCCACCACTCAATGTGTCTCAAGTACAGATGATGGGAATGGCTTGCAATGTTCTTGTGATGAGGACTGAGAGCTCTAATGGACCATTTCTAGGGAGCACAGCTTGAGATCTTTCAGAGGCTTCTAACCTTCTCTGGGGCCGCCCCTACTGATTCTCAGTATAAGCTTTGCGACTAAGCCAGTGAAGGGAGAAGGGTGTTGGTGAGAGAGACTCCAGGGAAAATCAGAAGTCCCAGTGAGGGGCATCTCCCAAGGGACAACAAAAGCTTGTGCCCATTATGCAACCCAGCAGTGCACACTTAATGAATGGAAGAGAGATTGTATGTATACATCAAGGTAAGGTAAGCTCCCTAGGGAGTTCAGAGACTGCAGTTCCATTAGCTTTCACAAAGGTGTTTCAGTGTCACACCTCTAGAGTTGAGTCCCTGCTGTTGCAGGCCTGAAGATCCTGGGAGAGAAGAACAGAGACAGACCTGACACAATTGGCCCTATTAGATCCCCAAATCAAGGTCTTGGAGAGCTATTGACATGGTTTCACTCTCATGGCACCATTAGAGCTCTGAGCAGATGGCTACTCAGAGGGTCTGTCAGTAGTTATTTCCAGTTAAAGCAGAGAAGGGACATAAAGGGGTCAGTTTCCAAACCCGAGATCCCTACAGATGTTTCCCAAAGCTGTCCCCCAATCAACAAGATCCCAAGCCCCAGCTCAGCTTTCCACAATGTACATGAAATTCAGCGCCAGCACACTAAAGGCTTAGCCTTAGGTACAAAGGATAAAAGGAACTCATCCCTGCATCCACTGAGCTATCTGATATCTATCAACTTATCCAACCATTGAATAGAGCCCAACTGGAACCCTTTGCTGTGCTCCCAGCCTAGAAAGAATTTGAAGCTTCTCTTCATTCCTCTGACGAGTCTACAGCCAAAAGTCAAAGCACAGACTTGCCCTTAGAAAGCAAAGCCTTGACTCTTAGGCTCCCTCGCAATGAGAAAGGGCTTTTCTCATGAGCAAGCATGTTCTCACAAGTTAGATAATTGCAATAAATCTCTGGGGGTTGGAAACATTTGGAGAAACTTCTGCAGGCCAGGGATTTTGAACAAGCTGAACCCTTTAACTTTGCAGAATTTGCACAGTTCTCACATGTCTGCACAGAATATGGGAGTTGTATCTCCAGATGCAGAGGCTTGGAGTTGTAGGCCAAGTGCCCAGCCACAATAGCAGGAGTGATCAATGTAAGAAGCTTTGAGGTATGATCAGGGCCTAGAAAACACTCCGGTTGGAAAGACCCAAGTGATGACAGGGAGGTCACAAGTTTACAACTGAAACAGAAGGGTAAGGCAGACCTGTCTGAAATCTCACAAGGACTTTAGGTCATTGGTTATTAGTTATTAGTGTGGTCCTTGAGTTGAAGTATATGGCCAGTAATCTCCTCCTGGCCTATCTTATTGGACCCCAGCTGCATAGTAGATCATGCTTTCCAATGTGGCCTGTTTGCAGTTTCTGTTCAACATACAAAGCTGGGCAAAGGCCAAGAAGGTAAGAAGAGCTCCTGGGCCACTGGGTCCATAGGAAGGAGGAAGGGTCAAATGTGTAATCTCAGGAACCAAGGATCACAGTCAGTTTAGCTTCTATGAATGGTATGGGTTTTTTTTTCTCTTCATTTTTTTTTCATTTTGTGCATTTTCTAAGACAGATCTTGATTTATCTCCTTTTAGACTAACTGCTATTACTTAAGTGATGCTCTGTGAGCCATCACCACAGTATGATAGACTTATTGCTGATGTTTTGTCTTTTACTGTCTAGTCTAATGATAAGTGTGAGCCCCCAAGACCTGGAGTCTACACTAGCCCCTGTGACCCTGCCCCCAAGTCAATTGTGATTGGTAAATAAAGATGTCAACAGCCAATAGTGGGAAGAAGAGACATCAGTGGGGTTGAGGTTTTAGGGGCTTGGGATTGGAGAAGAGGAAGAAGAGGAATGTGCAGGAGAGGAGAAAAGTAAAGCTGCCAAAGATTAGCTGAGCCATAAAAAAGGGGACCACATCTGCTGGTCAATTGGAGTTAAGAGTAGCTCAAATGGAACATAGTAAATAGTAAGTAATAACTTGGAGTTATCGATAGGAAAGTAGACTCTAACAGCATGGAGGGTAGCTAGCTGCCCAGCTAATGTGCTGTTTAAAACTTATTAAAAATATAAAGGGTATGTATATATTTTATCCAGGAACTCATTTACCAAAGGCAGGGTAGAAACCTTGGGTTGGGTTTTAAATATTTATTTACAACAACTTAGAATCTCCAACATAGGGTTTTTAGAATACTGATAGTTTTGATGCCACTTCTGTGGTTGTATTTGTTTCCATCTTACTGTTGGATAACTGGATAGTGTAAGTACTTCATCTTGTCTAAGAAGGAAGTCCACTCTTACTTAAGCATTCAGTGACATCTAGTCATGAACAAGTGGGAACAACTTCCCATGTTATGAGCTATTATTACACCTCAGTGCATTCACTTTTGAGTTGACAAGTAACAGTTATACAATTATGGTGCCCTGCCATATTAAGCACAGCCACAATGTTGTACAATACATCACTAGAACTTATCTTCCCATATATAAGACTCTGTTCTTTAACATCTCCCTCATTCGACCCAGGCTAGCCTCCAATGGTAATCACACTCTAAGAGTCTTCCACTCCACATAGAAGTAACATGGAGGAATTTGTCTCTCTTTGCCTAGCTTATTTCACTTTATATGGTGGGGGAGGCATCTATTTTCTCACAGATGACACAATCTTCTTTTCTTTTTAAATCTTATACAATGAAGTCCATTGATAAATTTCATTGTTATTTTAAGTAATGGTCACTGCCACCCCATTTTTCAGCAACCACCACTGAGAACAGTCAGCAGCCATCTACACCAAGACAAGAACCCTCACTAGCAAATCCCTTCTTCTGAAAGGCTAAATCGTATTCCATGTTGTACCTCTGCAATGTTTTCAAATTCCATTTATATATTGATGGTCATTTAGCCTGCTTCCTCATCTCAGCTACTGTGAAGGCTGATAAAATGAACATAGACTTGTAGGTAAATTTTTGATATGCTGATTTCAATTCCTTTGAATATAAACCAAGAAGTAGAATCACTGAATCATGCTATAGTTCTATTTTTAAATTTCTTTGAAGGAGCTTTATACTGCTTCCACCACACATGTATGAATTCATGTTCCCACCAATGCAGCATACACAAGTTCCTCTTTCTCCACATTTTTATCAACATTGCTTATCTTTCAGCTTTCTAATGACTAAATGATATTGAGCCATGCCTTGATGGAGATTTTTCATTACTGAAAATGGGGTTACTCTTTACTCATTACTAGTATGTTTTGTTTTCCTGTTTTCTCAGGATTCAGGCTTGGTAGGCTGTCTGTCACAAGGAATTTATGCATTTCTATCAGGTTACCAAAGTTTATGTACAGATTTTCACACATGTTTCTTGTGATCTCCTTTGTATCTCTGTGGTGTCTGTTGTTACTCCTCTTCTTTGGTTTCTGACTTTCTATGAGCTTCTTAGCATAACTGAAGGTGCACTGAGGCATTTATCTCAGAGCTGGCTGCTCAGCAAGGCTTCTGTATCTCTTCTGGCTCTTGCATCATTTCTTTCTATCTGATGCCCAGTATTTTCTGTCTCCTACTAATTTTATGCTCTTTCTTTCTACTTCTTTCTTTCTTTCTTTCTTTCTTTCTTTCTTTCTTTCTTCTTTGAGATTTAATATTGACTTGTGTATTTGGTATTTTCTGTCTCCTATTAATTTTATGCTCTTTCTACTTCTTTCTTTCTTTCTTTCTTTCTTTCTTTCTTCTTTGAGATTTAATATTGACTTGTGCATTTGGAATCCTTCATTCTGATGCAGACATGTATTGCTATAAACTTCCCTCTTAGAATAGCTCTTGATGCCTTCTGCTTCCATACATTATGGTGTGTTCTTTTTAAACGTATTTACACTTTTTGTCTCAAGATTTTTCTTAATTTTTCATTTCTTCTCTGACATATCTTGCTCTGGATTGTGTTTAATTTTTAATATATTTATGAATTTTCTAAACTTATTCCTCCTACTGATACCTACTTTCATGAAACTCTGGTTTTTCAGATACTTAAGTTTGTTATGACTTGTTTTGTGACCAACCCTAGAAAATGTTCCTTTTGGGCTTTAAGAGTGTGTTTTCTGCTACTTCTGGATGTGTATAAAGCATAAAAGATGAGGATGTGGGAAAGTGGGGTGATGTTAGCACAGCACAAGGAATTCTAGGCCAGGTTAATTGAATTTGATTCTCTATGTGATTGAGTTCTATTTAAAGGACTGAAGAAAATGTACGTTTCACGAGACTCTTTGCTTTGATTGGGAGACTAGCCAGGAGAAGGTAGGGCAGAGAATAGCTAAGAAGGTGTTGCTATAGCCCAGATTAGAAAGAACGGGCATTAAGCAGGGCACACCTTCAGAGATGGCTTAGAGGAAAGGGTGACACCCTGAAACACTTAGTCTGTAATGACAGACACATTTCAGAAACATGTAGTTGGTGAAACTACATGGGATTTAGTAAGGCATCAAAATGGCTCCTGGTTTTCTATGCATGGAAGTAAATATGTATGAGACACTGAGAATAGGTACTAATGAGAATGAGGGGAAATTTTTGTGAGGGAGTAGATAGATTATGTTCTGAATATCATTAACATAATAAGATTCCTTTGAATTTTGTATACCTTTCTACTTTTAAGCTATGTTTAGGCTATGTAGCCCAGTCTGAATTCTGTGTCTATAATACGTTTTATACCACTCATTTGTAACCCTGATCTGGTCTCTTAGATCTAGATCTCAATGTACTAGTGATAGGAAACTAATAGGTAGCTCAAACTTCTGAGGTATCTTGCCCCCAGTCAGAGAATTTTTGGAATGATATTCTTTTGTGCTGTGGTACTCTGTAAGTTCCACTGAAAAGCATTGCCTGTGCAGACCCAGGTATTCAGTCCACAGTCAAGGAAGGTGAACAGTAGTTTTGAGTTGTGCTATTAAAAAGGAACTTACAAAGAAAAAGAATATTACCTGTGTTCCCTGATTTTACAATGAAAACCATGGCATGCCTTCTGCTTAATCAAGTGTTGCTAATCGTGACTGGAACTGAGGATTCAGCCACAGGCATGATATACATAAACTTTTGCCCTAGATCATCTCACAGGTTAGTAGGAAGAAGAGCAAAGGAAGTAAACTTACAGTCACAATCCCTTTGTCTTTCCTCATTCCTTTCATAGCTAGCTTGTTATGAGTTTTGGGGACAATAGACATTATAACAAAGGCCATCTTTGTTGATAGACTCAATGAGAAGAATACTCTGCCTAAGAATTCATTCTAACTGAAGATTGCAAACACTCTGTAGTTCTGGGTTTCCTATTCCTCCTTCATGCTTCTGCATCTAAAAATGATCAAGTATGGAGGGAGGTACCATTGCCTCACTGGACTGTATATTGTAATGGTAGTGTATTGTAGATGGAGAGAAGACATGCCCATCTCTTCAATGGACTGTATATTGGGATGGTAGGCTACTGTAGATGGAGAAGAGACACTCAGCACTATTATCCCGAACAGTCTTTCAGAGAAATGACATAGGAGTTCGGATGCCCCAGGTAATTTTGTGTTTGCAGTTTGTGGATTATTATCTTTTTAAAATTATTGTATGTGAAAGGGCATGAGTCTTGTGGCTGCCTCAATATGTATTAAATTACTCTAAAGACACACAAGGAAGTTCAGAACGTCTTAGGGAGAAGAGAATATTTCTTCTTTTTAAGGCATTGGAGAGGACATGTGAAAAGCAATTCCACTGAAGCATGCAGTCCCCAACTCGATGCCTCTACACTGAAAGTTTCCATGAGGTTTAACAAACGCACCACCTAGACTACCACGTGTATTTCTGACAGAGTTCGCCATCGGCTGCCCCATGCATAGGAAAGGACAGATTCTCTCCCAAGTTGTGCTCAACTAAGTAACTTCAGAGAATAGAGAAAAGATGTCACATGATACTGCTAAAAATCCATTACCATCCTCTCTGATAGTGAAATGTAAGACAACTAAAGGCCTCACCAGCTTCTTTCCCTTCTGAAGCCATTGTTCAAACACTTGTTTATCCTAGGAAAGTCTTTCTAGTGACAATATTTGCCTGTATGACAGTCATGTAAGAGCAGTCACCAATGCAGATTTTATTTTAAGGGAAAGAAAGGAGGAAGAAAAGAAGAAAGGGATGACAATCAAATCCAGACATGATTGGGGAGCAAGGAGAGGTACACTTACGTAGCAACAATATTTGTGGGAATTTCTGGAAGTTGCCACCTCCTCTCTAAGTGGGTCAGGGGTGCCATTACTTTCAGAGGTTTTAAGGATCTATGAGATTGAGCATCTGATACAGTTGTGGATCTCAGGCAAATAGCTTAACCACATGACAGTTACCCTGTCATAAATGGGGATAATAAAGGAACCTACCTATGAAATTAGTTTTTATAATTATTTACTATCAGATGGGTTTGGTGGTACATGCCTGTAATTTCCATACTTGGGAGGGTAATGAAGGAGAATCATAAGTTTGAGTTAGCCTCGATTACACAGTAACACCCAAGCCAGCCTGAGCTACGTATTCTTTCTTAAACACAATGCAAAGCTACACATTCACAAAAAGATGAACTGTCTCAAAGTAACTAGAACCAACAAGATTAACATAAAGAATGATGTAATAATGTTTGTTCAAAGAAGTCTCATTAAATGGCTAATCCTACTCTTTTGTTAAGTCCAGTGCTGCAATAGAAAACTGAATTAGATACTCAGGACCCACAATCTGGACTGTTCAGCACTCCTCTGATGCCATGGACCACAGGATATGTGTTAAGAGAAAGACGGTTCCTGGTTTAATAAAAAGTCGCAAAATAAGCCCATTCCCAGGGGCTCCTTTGCACTGTTTTGCTGTAAGGTATGTGGTACCTGAGGAGTAGAGAGCCATGCTTCTTACTACTCCGCAAGAACAAGGCCTTGAGGAATTCTACAACCTCAGGCAGGTGCATTTCTTCAGTCTTCAGATGATGCCTGAGTCCCTGAGCTAATCTCAGAGAAAGCTACTCCCCTGCTCCATGACAGTATCTGTAATCTGTCTGAGCTCTTAAATATTCTTCTAGTTTCACTGTCACTTTCCTTGTCCACTACATAGGTGCTTGGTAAACATTGGCTAAATTCAGTCATAAGAATCCCCATGTCCAATTCCACTCTCTTTGCTGTTTGGCCTGATGTCATCATTTGGGGCTCATATTTTAGTTCCTTTTCCCACCTGTTCTGCATGGCTTCATCTTTTCCCCAAAGTGAGTTCTTCTACTTTTCTCTTTTCCTTGCCTATCTGTCTCCTTCCCTCCCTCCTTCTCATTCTTTGTATTCTGTAGGCTTTGTAGCAAGAATATCCAGCATTCGCTTCTGCAGCTCCCTCCTGTCATCTCTCAATGTGTCTCACAGTGCTTCTCTCCTGAATGATATAGCCTCTGTAACCTTACATAGTTAAAGGCATTTGATTATTCACTACACTGCTTCTCTAGATTACATTTCCCTAACTCTCAACCTTATCAATCTATCCTATACTTGATTCTGCATCGATACCTACTGATAATTGAACAATGACTGTCATTGATTTCTTTTGAAACTTTTAAAGAAACAGTCACAAAACAGTCACATTTTAACCAAAATAAGCTGCCATCCCCAATCTGGATATATAGCACAGAGGGCAAGAGATAAGCTCATATTGAATAAATAATGGGCCACGTCGATTTTTCATTCTCAACTACTTATTGGAAAGTGAGGTTATTTTGGTAGCCAGGCTCCTTCTGCTCTGGAATTTAAAAATAAAGAGAGAATTCAATTAAAGGTATACACTCAATCTACCCAGAGCTGTGCCAGATCATCCGAGAATACCCTACATTTCAGCCAATCAGAAATTGCAGTGTGCATATGCTAATTTAGGAAGTCAAATTACTTTAATTAAATAAGAGATTCACTGGCATATATGCAAGACAGTAAGGATAGCTTTTAAAGCAGCATATCTTGCCTCCAAATTTCTTGCTCTTATTTTTTTTATTATTATTTAAAGAACTCAAAAGGATGGAATGAACTTGGCAATGTGACATCTTCTACTCCATTTGCCTCTGTAAGGAAGGACACAATCAGGATGTGGGACACAAAAGTTACTTGCCTTTCTATATGTGGTCCTCATACTAAAACTCAGGAACCCTGGACTTACCATAGAGCTCTTGGCCAACTTAGATTTCTTGGTTTACTTAGAAAATACTCTAATAGATGTGAATAAATTTCAAAGTCTTACTTAGATTTTGCTAAGACCTCTGAAGAAACATTTTACTTAAATAAAAACTACTTTTATTGCTATAGAAGCATTAACAAAGGTCTGAGTTTGATCCACAGCATATTATAAACTAAGGATGGTAGTATATGTCTATAATCACAGCAGCTGGGGGACAGAGGCAGATACAATAGGAGTTCAAGGCTATATAAGAATATATCTAAACAAAACAACCTAAAAAATTAATAGATAACATTCCTATTGCTTCCTTGATGAATTTTTATTTTTAAGATAAGGTTTCATATAGTCTTGGCTGACCTTGAACTACTGCATTGCCAAGAATGACCTCAAGTTTCTGATGGTTCCTGAATGATGGGAGTTCAAGCATGTCTTACCATGCCCAGTTTGTGTGGTTCTAGGGATCAAACCCAGAGCTTTGTGCATGCTGGGCAAGCACTCTACCATCTGTGCTACATCCCTGATTCACTACCAGGTTTTTTAAACATGTATTTAGTTCTGTTCAATGTCTGTGACTAAAAGAATCCATTGGTTGAGGTCATGCATTAATCCCAATGCTTTGTCATTTTGTATTCTTAACATTTGAAATCTGAGAAATGATTATATAAATGAGATGATGACAGCTTTCTAGGAAGTATACCAATGAACTTGGCCGTGTCAACTACATTTTCCTGGCTTCACAGTGATGTAAGATACAAAAGGAAAGGAAACCTTCCTTCATGGTTTCAGACAGCCACTGAGGCCACTTGTGTAGCAGGAGAGTCCCTACATGGAGGTGGCAGTATAACTTCATGATAGACTTTCAGATGTAAGCTGAACTAAAAACCTTTTCCTCCCAAGTTGGTTTTGGCCATAGTCTTTATCACAGCGACAGAAACCTACCTAGGACACAAGCAAGGAAAGAGGTATCCCAACCAAGTTACCCCCTTGAGTGTTTTGGGGAGTCAGGGGTAAAGGAGAATACTAGGACCAAATCCAGTCGTGCTGAGAGAAGGTAGCTGATGGTCTTCAAGTTAATTCCCCATCTCGTGCTGAGAGAAGGTAGCTGATGGTCTTCAAGTTAATTCCCCATCTCGTGCTGAGAGAAGGTAGCTGATGGTCTTCAAGTTAATTCCCCATCCCGAGCTTCCGAGAGAGTCTTTGTCATTCATTCAACAGTAATGTGTTGAATATCTGCTTTATGCCAGGAAATATTCTGGGATGTAGATATTAAAATTATATGAATTCTTACTAATTGCCTTTTCCTTACTTTATGATTTAGGCATGACTTGAGCATCCCACTAGGTACATTGTGACTGTTTGGTCTTTGGGGTATTGGTATTTAGAAGCAGTCTTGGGAGGAGGTAGATCTTTAGATGTCCAAGGGTTGTTAGTAGTATACTTTTAGAATGTAGCTGTCATGAAATCTTTTAAGTTTTCTGGTACAGGATAAAGGGAACAAGAAGGACCTCTCTATCTCTTTTGCTCCTGTTTGATTTGGGACTACTTGCTCGTATATTCTCCCACCATTATATGCCACCATCCCCTGTCCTTACCAGAGAGCCAAGTAAATAAAGGCACATGCTCTTAGACCCCAAAGTAGAGCTAAGAAACCTCCTTGAGTTCCTAAGTAGCTGGGTCAGGGATTTCATTATCACAATACAAAGTTGACCTATAACTTCTGTATTCTCAACTCAGTTCCAGTGCCTCTGCTTTGGTCTTTGTTGTTTCCTACTTGAGTCTCTGCCACAGTCTCTCAAACAGTTCACAGATATCTGCTATTCGATCCCTCTACTCCAATCTTAATATGCACATGAGTGCTCTCTTCAATGCTCTAATCTGACCTCTCTTCACTTAAAATTCTTCAGTGTTCAGCATAAAATCAGAAGATTTGACACAGCCTAGAGGGCCCTTTCAATGCAACCACTTAAAGTTGACTTCAAACCTCATTCCTCCCTAAGGCTTCATGCCTCATGTCTCAGCCATATGGATCTTCCTGCAGAGTTAAAGATGTATGTTCTGTAGCCAAACATTCTGAGTGGCTCCCAGATCTGTTTCCTTATGGTTGGGTGTCCCAGAATGCTGCATGACACAACTCTGGAAATGGCTTTTTTTTGAGCTATGCAACCAGACTCATTGCCCCTGTGTGTGTGTGTGTGTGTGTGTGTGTGTGTGTGTGTGTGTGTGTGCATACGTGCATGTGTGTATGTATGATTATGTAAAGGTAAATGTATAAATACACATATATGGGTCTTATTATATATACATATATATGGGTCTCTGTTATACATGACATACACCTATGCTTTTAAATAGAAACATTTGAGTGCAGATATCAAGATATAGCACTTTATTTTTCTCCTAAAAACTATGTTTTCAAATATTAAGATAATTTTTGTTGTATTTAGTTTTGTACCCCTTTCAGTGGTAAATTCCACTATATTCACTTAGAGGAGGACATAACTAAGAATTACTTAATAATATACTCCTGATAAGAACAGAGCATGCAGAAGCTATTCTCAACATGAAGGGATTTTTCAGCATGCCAGCTTCACCTGTACTCTTCATTATAAGACATTTTCTATCTTGCAGAAGTTACCTTCTAAGCAGGCACTGGGCTTTCAGTAGTTCTATGGTTAAAGAAATACATAGTTTGACTAGACATTTCCTCAGATACTATAAATATCAATGAAAAACATCTTGCCTTCTTTCATGATTTCTTCTCTTGGACTTTCTGAAGAATTCTGTCTTCCAAATAGAGTTTATGTCTGATACAAGCTGTATGGCACCATCTGAGGTAAATTAGGTGAATGGTGTCCATTTTTAACACTTAATAAATTACAGCACCCCATTTGATTCAAATCAGACAGAAAAGCAAAGTTCTTGCCCCCCCCCTTATCTCCCAGTGCAGACTTGAGATATAGAACATCTCAGCTTCATCATGAATTCTCTCATGTTGAATCCATTACCTTTTTTGAGATAAGATCTCTCTTTGTAGCTCAAGATAGCTTCATACTCAATGTCTACCTAGGTAGGTCTCCTGAGTTCTCTGCTATTACAAGTATGAGCCACCACACCTGTACATATTAAGTTTTAAAAAAGAGGTAGAAAAGGTTCACTTACTTATGCATTCTTTGTGTATTTCCTCACCAGCTCTGTCACTGACATAGGAAAGTGTTGGCCATGCTTTGCTGCTCTCTATCTCAGTGAAACACTGTTGAAAGAATTTAAGGTACAAAGAAGGCTGAATAGAAAGACAGACTACACAGCAGTCACAAACTACATAATTGGCTTATCAGCTACAAGGTTTTCCTATAAGACCTGTTCCAAGGCTGGTCTTATTTAAGAGTGGTGGACTCAGTGTAGCTTTAACTCAAATGATAATGAGTAGTATATGCCCTTGGGTCCATCAGGCCATACAGCAATCCATGGAGAGGCTCACACCTTCCAAGAGACACCTCTGTCTGGAATCTTAGAGGAGATTTGTGGGTGCTTATGTAAATAAATGGTTGGTTGGTTGGTTGGTTGGTTGACTTAGGAAAAATTAGAGTTTTTGTTTTTGGATCTCTATTTTCTAATCTATATAGTATGATCATGTCTTACTAGCCTTGTAAGTTAGGGAAAACTGAAATACTTCCAGGATACTTCCTAATCAGTGCCTCCTGCCTTCTAAAGCTCTTCAGTACACTGCCAATTTAATCCAAGTGGCCATAAAGGCAGAGAGAGTGTATTGATTTCTTGCACAGTTGTGACCGGATATTTCACCCAAACAACTTAAAGGGAATTATTTATTTTGGTCCTCAGTCTCTTTTTTTTTCAAAGCAGAAATTTTGTTCAGCTACAATGAAATACATTTATTTTCTTACAATATATGACATCAAAACACCATCTTTCTCTCCCTGACATAATTGTTTCCTAGTAATAATTTGTTTATTCATTTTTATATTTTATTATTTAAATATGTTTAAATTTAAATATGTTTTTATTATATTTCCCCTCTCCTAAGTCCTTTCAGATCCTCATTTCTTCCCTGTCCACCCAACTTTAACAATTTCTCAAAAACCAAAAGAAAAAAAAAAACCAATGCAACAACAAACCATCCAAAAAAGATAAAACCACACCTCAAAATGAAATAAAAAACAAATAAACAGCAACAACAAAATACCAAAAAGGTATTCATTCACGGTTCCTAAAGGCTCTATCTACAGTCGTTTTGCCCTATACACATGGTGATGGGAATATGTGTTAGGGGAAACTTCCCATCTCCTAGTGTCAAGGAATCACGGGGGGTGGGGGGGAGAGATATGGATAGGTCTTGGATAAGACACACATGCATATCACGTCACCATCATCACCACTCTACCTCCCCTTACGAAGTCCAGTCTCCAATGTCTCCACAACCTCCCCAAACTGTCCAAACTAACACAGGAGTTTCTCTTTAGGATATGAGTGCCTCCTCTAGTTTTGAGAAGTAGAAGTTCCTTTGGATAAAAAAGGAAACTTCTATGTTTCTCTAATATACAGTATTGTTTTTGGTTAATTCTGTGTCTCTACCACTCATATGGATTGATGAGACAGACTATCCATCCCTGCTTATAAATAGCCCATCTGTTGATAATATGAACCATGTCTAAGAAGGACCTGCTCTGCCAAAAGCATAACTTCATGCAAGAGTAGCACTCACACTATAGATGTGAACCACCAAGTGCTGGTTGGGGAGGTGCAGGTAAATAGTAAGGTGAAGTATCACTGCTTCATTAATGCAGGACAATGATTTCTTTTTTTCTTTTTTCTTTTTTTTAGAAACAATGATAACTCAAACGCTGGGTACAGCAACTAAAACCTAATCTTGTAAGCCATATTAAATCTAATTTCTCTGGTGACAAATCCTGGTGTTTTCTCCATAAGCCAGGAGACACTAGTAGGTACATCTTGTCACCATGCTATCCCTGTCCTCTCTCTTGCCTTCTCCTCTCTTCCCCTATCCAACCCAGAAGTCCCTCTTATTTGATTGGCTCCTTTATTTATTAGGGGATTGGTTCACAAGAAGTCACCTGAGTACATGACTCACTCCTTGTCCGCAGCCCCTCCCAGGAGAGCAGAATTAGCATCAAAATAAAAACAGCACCAGGCCCATCCACAGTACTTTCCCCTTTCTGTTCTAATAAAAAACAAAACCTTTCTCTCAAATATAAATAGAGCACAACTATTACCTTTTGTAATTTATAAAGTACAAGATAGACCTAACACCCAGTCCATCATTTATGTCATAAAGATAGAACATTGTCATCTATCCTAAATTAAAAGACTTATGATTCTACCTTGACGTATGTCCTGGCTTTAGATTGTATGCCATCTGAAAACCATCCTCTCAAATCTGTTCTCTCAAAACAGTAAATAGCCTGGGTTGGCTATGAGACTATAAGTAGTTTTTCAACCCTGTCAGAAATCTGAGAATGACCAACATATCTGAAGATATAGGAAGCCTAACACAGCCTCCAGAACTGAGGCAAATTGTAGAGACAGCAGCCTACCTATACAGCCCCAGTAAGTCAGGAAGTTGGAGCACCCATTTATCTTCAGCCTTCTGGCCCAGGATCATCTGACAGACCTTTGAGAAACAGGAAATTAAGGACTAGCCTATTCTGTCTCGGCAGAACTAAGCTGTCCTAACCTATAAAATTGTGTCCTTTTTCTGAATAGTATCTTGTCTGTAGATGAAAAGAGGCAATTCTTGCTTAGTGGTCATCTCGCCACAACTGGAGCAACTCTTTTGATGCTCAATTTCTTCTTTGAATCCAAGAAAGGGATGCTGTCAGGAAAAGACTTGTCTCAACAAGTGAATAAATAACATTAAATGTCACATTCTGTGGATTTCTGACATTTTTTGAAAACCAACTATCTATCTTAAAGTAAGCTGGACTGTTCTCCGTTAACTACTCTCAGCTATTTCTAGTTAGGATATCTGAAAACACACTAACAATAAACTCAGAGCCATGAATTTGCTATTTGGTCCTTAACCCACAGGCTCAATCATCTCAGACCAGCTTATAGTAACCGTTATAGGAGGACTGGGTCTAAGCCCTGTACTTATAAAATATTTGTATCCATAGAAGAAATTTATACCAATGAAACTCTTGGTTTTGCATCAAAATAAATTCTGTGACAATGAACTCTTAAGTAGGAAACTGGTTAAGTGCGATGAAGTCATTGATGTCAACAATATGATAAAAAGAGTGATTATGTGCCTTGGGCATTCAGGAATGGTTATGTGTAGAAGAAATGTCAGTGGCATATTTGCATACTTGGGTGCTAAGACAGATTGACTATTATATCAATGACCTTAGTTCTCTATTTTCCATAACTAAATCCTATGTAATAGGTAATCTAACCCAACCATGTGATAAACTTTGTCCAATGGGAAGGAGTACAACAAAGTCTGTACCACTTCTAAGCCTTGTTTTATGTGGCAATTGCTTTGAGTCTCTCTTATCTGCATTTCTCAAGTTATTCTGTCAATCATCTCTAGTGTCATCTCTAGCATCTCTACATCACCTCTACAATCCCTGTCTCTGTCTCTATTTTATCTGGCTATGTTATAATAAAAAGTTTTGATATATTACAATAAAAAGTTGAGCACTGTGTTAGGACATAAGAGGCTATGTGAATTAGAACTTAGTTGTCACAAATGAGACAAACCTAGGGTTAACCCTCTAGCTCACTATGAGCTGATCTCAGAATCCTAACTGTTCATCTGACATCAGACCAGATCAGTACACAGAAGAAGCAGACTCATGAGGCTCATAAATAGGAAAAAAAATGTATGTCTATCAATGAAGTTTTGTGACTTCTTATTATATAACATTATCACATCAAAAGATAATGAATAGCTCAACATTTTAAAGGAAAAATACTCATTTTCATCTCTAATACAACTTTAACTTGTGAACTGTTTTTTCCACATACATGTGAATATAAATACTTAACCAAATAATACCAATTCTAGAAATATAAAGTCATGTAGATGAATTGAAGTGGAAACTTAAAGGTTCTCTAGAAAGTCAATTGTGTTAAATGGTGTTTTACTGGGGTAAACATGTAAATGAACATTTTGCTAAAGTGGATACAGGTAAAAGGCTATGGCAGACTCATAAAGGAATGTTTCACTAAAGCAAACACAGGTAAAAATATGTTCTGCAGAAACAAACACATAAAAGGATGCATGATAAAGGATTCTTTGCTAATGACACACATATATCTGTCTGCCTTACATTGTGTAGTTGAGCTCCTGTTGTCAGGACTCCATTGAGAAAAACACACCAAAAATCTTCTGGTGGTGTGCCATAGCATACTTCCATTGACTCAGGCTAACGGACAGAGTGATGTCAACTGATACAGACCCACATGGAGTCTTACCAAGTCAGACTCATGTGCTGAGATAAGACATGTATTGAGGCAAGAACGGTGAAGAACACATGATGTTTGAAGGGAATATAAATAGGACTCAACAGACTATGAAAAGAACTTGGCTTGCTTGCATAGCTAAACACTTCTTGGTCTTGCATCTTAGCTGATCTTCACTTTGTAGAAAGAGGCACAGCTAAAAACTCCTGACATTCCTGTTGGCCCTGGTCCCTCCTGCTGACTCGTGCTGACTCTTCTAGGTCATGCCAACACTGCTGCTACCCCAACTCTACTAAACTAGACTACTGGTATGTCTGTAAAGTATTTACAGGTAGATCGAGCTGCTGCTGCTGACCTATAAACTGAACTGTTGATTTCCTGACAACACAAATTGTATTTGCTCCAAAAAACAATTTCTAAACAAGTCTACTTCCACCATATTCTTTATTTTCCATTACCTCTGGTGGGTAGTGGTCTAAAAGAAAGGTTAAAACTGTAAAAACATCATTAAAACTTTAAAAAATTAAAATTACAATGAATGAAATATAAATTTCAAAGATATTAAGTAGGTTCATAAAGCCATTCTGATGACAGTGGTCTCAAACCAAGGACCATCTGATCCCAAGGTCAGTTGCAGGTTTTCAGGTCTGAGGATACAAGATCAGAAAGAAAAAGTAATGGTGGAGGTGGTGATAAGGTAAAAGAAGGAATGATAGAACTATTTTGTGATGATAAGGATGTAGTCATGATAATAATGGTCATTGATGTCTATTAAAAATGTATCATGTGCCATATATTGTACCAAGCTTTACAAAATGTAAGTTAAGCTTTATAATGTTCATATGAAATAGTCACAGTTTTTGACTTAATTTTACATTGAAGAACATGGACTCAGAATAGTAAAGGAATTTACTTCAAGGCATATAGTTCATAAATAGAAGAGAGCTGCCATCTATCAGAATCTGCATACTTCCCTTTATGTGCCAGTTCATTTTAGTTAATTGGTTACTAACAATTACCCCATCATTGCTTGTGCAGAGGGCCTGGTGTGCTGGTACTCTTAGCATCCTCCAAGTATCTGGCAGATGAGTCTGGAAAAACTCCTGGGAAATGAAAGAGCATGTAAGAGAGAACCTTCTGCCATTGCTATGACCCTAGATTAAACTATTTCAAACCAGACAGCCCCAGAAGCCTCATCAACCAACTGCTGGCTCATGTCAAGCACCCCAAACCTAACTTAGGCAAGAACTGCTTACCTAAGACCAATCTGCACAACTGTGAACTAACCAAAAAGTTGTTTTAAAGCCATTTAACCATAGAGTGTCTTGCCTCCAACAACTCATAAGGGACAAAGTTGGCTTGGTCCCTAGTATATGCAAGCATGTCAGTCATAGTCATCTATTGTGGGATTGTCCTGTCATCTATTATGGGACTGTTCTCATACAGTATCCTTGGTACACAACACTGGAGACAGCTTAGAAGCCTATGCATCACACTTTTCCAAGCATGGAATTTGTTGTACTGCTATGCTACACACAGCTACACAAACTCTGTTCTATCAATATTTAATTCTGGCCCTTCATCTCTCCAGTATCCTATGATCAAGGGACAACCTTGACTCACTGTTTCCTCTGTCCTATATGAGCTCAAGGCAGTCATGTGTGGCCAAGCATAAATATTTCATCAGCATCAGCTTGAGTGTGTAGAATACTAAGCATCTTTAGAAAGATGTTCTAGAAATTGTTCAAGTTCTTGATTCAATGGTCCCATTAGTATATGCTAGAAATGGTGTTTACATTCCCTGTAATAAGATGCTAATTATTTATCAAATAGGATGCCATAATTTAAATTATCCATGTACAAATCTATCCTAATTTATAAATTCTTCAGACAGCATATCTTATTCTTCTTTGAAATCACCATGATTAGTGTAAAGCCTAACATATTATATTCCTTAGTATAGTTTATGAAATCCAACAATCAGTCAGTCAATAAACCATATGCTTTACTGAGTCCCAGCATCATACTCATTCATTAAGAGGACCACAGAATGACAGTGTCCTGGTCCTGTTTTGCACTTTTTTGCTCTGTGTAGAACTGTGAATGGCAGCATGGTTTCTGGTTGAGCAAAGGTTAGAAACCCTGGTGACCCTGAAGGGACAGAAGGCATTTTGCCATGTTCCTGGACACCCGGCTCCTGGCACAAGGTTGCAACCCTCCATAAATTTGTGGCCATCAGTCACATAAGGGCAATGCCCCAAGCCCCTCCACAGGTAGAGGACATGGCCACAGGTCATATGGCCTCAAGACAGATCTCCATTTTAATGAGGTACCTAAAGGCTTGGAGGCTTAGCCAATTAAGCTTTCCTTCCCAGAAACTCCTCCCTGCAAAATGTATTTAACCTCAGGCCTACCATGAGAAGGAGGGTATGGTTTTACACATCCACTTTCTGCCATGACAATAAATGCCTTAAAACCAAGGACTGCCTTTTTCCATCTAGATCTGCCATGGGGAGCAATAGAGACAGCCTCTAATCTCCCATACCAGGCCTCTCTACACTCCTAGCAACGGCCACCACCAAGCCAAGCCAAACTCTGAAAAACCAAGGACTCTCTCCCAGCATGAACCAGCTGGAGCTTCCCCTTTTCCCCCCACAGTCCCATACTAGATCCAGCTGGTGAACCCCCACACTGTTCTCAGCTCTTCCACAGTTTCCAGCAGCACCTGGGTGCCCGAGAGCCTGAGAACCAGACAGCCCTGGCCTCCTTGAAGGTCCAAGGATCCCCAAGCCAGGTCCAGGGACCCTGGAGCCAGCTCTGGCTGTCCTGCACCTCAGACTGTGCTCCTCCACCTCTGGTACAGTGCCCCTGCAGCTTCCCCATAGCCCAACACCCACCTGGCGACAGTATGGAGCAAATGTCCCCCTCCCTGAGCAGCCCAAGCCTTGTGGCAAAATGGACTCCAGACCCCACTTAACCCTACAGCTCTGTGTACCACCTTGAAATGTCAAAAGTTTCCATTTGGCCCACAAGGTCCTTGCTTTCAGGATCTTTGATGCACAGTCTCTAATAAGTAAATATAAAACATACTTTCCTTCAGTATTTTTACAAAAATAAAGTTCTGGTGTAAAGAGGCAATATACAGCAACATCTGCATAGGTCTCTCAGTATAGGTGAAGGACAAGCTACTGCTATTAAAGGTTTTTGCCAAGATTTTATCTTCTCCATTAAGCCAACATCTATTACCTTTCTTTAAGTAACTTTCTGTGATGATCCCTGCAACCCAAATTCTGCTTTATTTTTAAAGCATTTATTTGCCTTCAAATATAAACTATTAATGCCTAGCAGATGGTAAGTGCTCAAGGAACCCTTGTCAATTGAAAAATTATATCCATAGATATTGTGGTAGACAGATCCTCAAGTGACCTTCAAGATTCTTTCCTTATGGTGAACACAACTGTAAATCAGTTGCAGTAGAAATGTCTACTGCAGTGAAAGCAAGATCCATGAAGATGAAAGATTGTCTGGGGCCAACATACCCACGATTATTTATCATATATGGCAAAACTGAGAAATTACTTTTTTACACAGGGTCTTTCTATGTAGCTTAGGTTGGTCTCAAACACTTTCCTCCTGCCTTCAGCTCCACAGTACTAGGAGGGCAGACATCAGTCAATGTGTTTGGTAAGATGAAGAGATGTTACAAGTGGGACTAAGGTTATCCTGGACAGGGGCATTCTTAGGGTTTCTACTGCTGCAACAAAACACCATGACAAATGAGCAAGCTGGGGAGGAAAGGGTTTATTTGGTTTACACTTCCACATTGATGTTCATCTCTGAAAGAAGTTAGGATAGGAACTCAAACAGGGCAGGATCCTGGAGGCAGGAGCTGATGCAGAGGCCATGGGAAGGGGGTGCTGATTACTCACTTTATACATGGTTTTGCTCAATCTGCTTTCTTATAGAACCCAGGGCCATCAGTCCAGGTATGCACCACTTACCATGGTCTGAGCTCTCTCCTATTGCTCACTAATTGAGAAATTACTTTATAGCTGGATCTCATGGAGGCATTTTCTCAACTGAGGCTCCTTCCTCTCCAATGACTCTAACTTGTGTCAAGTTGACACAAAACCAATCACTACAGATCTTATTTAGTGGCTAACTGTACTGGTTACTTTTCCATTGCTGTGATAAAATGCCAAGACCCAAAGTGACTTACAGAAGAGAAAGTTTATTTGGTCCATGGTTATAGATAGATAAGAATTCACCTTGGCAGGGAGGCATGGTGGCATTTGGCAGGCATGACAGCAGTAATAGAAAGTACAGGGATCACATCTCAACCACAAGCACATAGCAGAAAGGGAAACCTTGAAGTAAGCCAAGGCGATAGATAGTTTTCAGCAACACTGAGGGAAGAGTGTGGTCCTCAGAATCTAACTGTAAAAATCTGATCTTCTGGCTCCCTTGGGCAGTCTAATGTGCCCACAGCTAAGGAGGGCATGTTGGCAGTGGACATTTGCTCTTTTTTGGCTTTTATGAGATATAAGACCTCCCATGTTACAAATTTAGTACATTTTTCATAGGGGCCTAAGGGTCCCAAGAGGAGGGTTGTTTTGTAACAGTGGCCCTTCAATATTTCATGTCCTTTGGCTTACCTATTTTTCCTGAAGAGTTGATATGATGCCTTTTGATCAAATGTCTACCAGAGGCAATGCTTACACTGTAAATATCTTGATGTATTCTATTTTCTTAAGAACCATAATGCAGCCAGTCCCAATCCTCCACAGATTGTTATGTCATAGGGAGAAACTACACCTAGTTTTCCAAGATGTCTTGGGCATGACTCTGTCTCTATTCATAACTTCCAAGCCTTCAACCTTCCTCCATCCATTACTCTTTCTACGTGATTAATCTTTTATTCTAATTGAAATAGCCTCTTCTCCAAACCATCAGTTCTTACAAGAGATTTCTCAACACCATCCAACAAGGAAACTATTTCTTCTACAACACTCTCCCAGAGAGCAGCAGGTTCTTCAGAGTCTTCCAATGGCATCATCCTTAGGAACATAACAATTTGGCAACAAATTTCTAACAGTGTAGATGGATGAAAACTCAAGGCCAGGTTCCCATCTTCTACAGCCATTTGCACTGTGATATCAATAGCTAATAGTAAGCATTGACTCGATCATAAGATTTACATTTAATGTTTATAATAAGAATGAGTTCAAAGTTAAAAGTTTTATTTTCATGTAATTAAAAACTATATCAAGATATGTCAAGCAGGATTGAACTTGTGCTTTTTCCCTCAAGTACAAGCTCCTGGAGGTCAAACGTTTATATATTTTTCTCTAAATTACACTCCCAGAACCTAAAGTGCAGCAGGAAGATAATTAGTACCTGGTAATAAATATGCATTCAAGTGACAAATGAACAGAACAGTATATCGGGAGAGGGTAATGCCTGCAACATTTCCCAGCTGGCGCCTAGTTTCACCTATGTAACAATACTGAGCAGGTAAAAGGCTCCTCAGCATACTAAGTCAGGAATGCAGGTGACTAGAGGTCCTTTTATCTTAACCCTGTGGTTCAGAGGGGTATCTATTAGCACTAGAAAGAGTGGGGGATAGAAATTGTAAGCTAGAACTCAACCACATGGCTATACCTTCCTGGAAAAGAAGCTACAGCATGTATTCTAGCTGCATCTAGAAAACACTGACAATGTCAGATTGTTCTGAATAGCTAAGTAGCTTCTACACTTGGGATGGGGAAAACCAGATGCCATTTTATCTCCTAAAAGAAAACCACTTTTCCTCACATAGAAAACATCAGTTGTACTATTCTCTTTTCTTAGTATATAAACAGAAACATATATTAGGGACCCACCTTGATGTAAATACAACCACCTAGCTCATACAAAGTCATTAAGATAGTGGTGTGATGTGATGGACCAGGCACTGTTGCCATGCTTTGCTTCTTCTTAGCTGACACTAAACATGCTAATTATTGAGAAAAGCCAAGTAATCTACTCATAGACAATTTTCTCAGCTTAGTACATGAACCATCCCCCCCCATAACTTTTGGCTCCAGAAATCTACCTGTCTTACTATTCCCTAGGACATATTTTTATTCATAAATCCATAGTAGGATGTAATTTGTGCAATACTGGACTGTTAGTCTCTTTCTCTGGTCTGCAGTTCCTTATGACTGGCTCTTGTACACTAAGCCTGGGCTTTTCCAAGGCATCATGTAAAATGAACACTTGTATAGCATGGACTATGCTTTATTCATATGTGTACCACCATCTACTGTGTCATCAGAGCTAGGAACAAGGACATCATCAGTTCTCCCTGCCATCCCAGGCAGAATCCTTACACATGGCCTGGGTAAGATCATACATGCTATTCTTTCTCAGCACACAATTGGAATCTGGCCTTTTTTCTTTGACTATTTTGTCTCCCTAGTTTTAGGTACAGGTTATTGTCTTTAAGTTATATAGCACATTTTGAAATGGCCTTCAGTCTACTAGCTTTCTAGTATAATTGATTAAGTTTCCTTCTTACACTGAAGTTGTGTTTCTAAAGAAAAAGTTTCTAGTTTCCACCTCAACTTAACAAGTAAAAACAAACAAAGTCAAACAGTGAAGCTTTTTCTTTCCTTTCTGGGGAGTCTCAGTTAAGCCCTAAACTTATCAAGGCTGGCATTTCAAATCAACTTCTGTCATCCTATCCTGACTTACTATCTCCGTAGCCTTTGATCATTTTCCTGACCTGATAATCTACGCTATACTGATTTCTGGCTCAATGTGCTCAGTGTAAGATTTACCTCTAGCTCTCTTTCTTCTCTATCTTATCCTATTTCCCCCATGTGGGTCTATCCACTGTTGTTGACTCCTATAAAAGCTCTACTTCACTTGGTATTGTCTTACTTGCTTGATATCTTGAATACCTGCACCAGCTTCCAGTATAGACTGGATACCCTTTAACTATCGCAAAAGAATGTGGACTCAAAGTGAAACAATTATCCCATGCATTTTCCCTCTTGAGGTTGAAGGACTGTACCAAAATTGGAAGCAGAAGTGAGAACATTACATTCTAGAACCCAAACACACTACTTTCTCCCTACAATGCTCTAGAAATTATCACCACTGCTGCCGGCATCATCATGATCATCATCCAGGTAGTTCTAAACCACCTTTCATTTCCTACACACATACTTCAGTGCTGTCTTTGTTTGCTTTGCCTCAGGAATGTAGCCACCAGACAGCGCAATTTTGTGAGATTATCTTGTTTCCCAAAAAGTTCATAGCATGTTCCAAGCTTGTTTCTGGAGCCACTGTGTTTCATCTTTAAGCCTTTAAGCCAATCAGCTCACCAGCTTCCAGTCACAAATGAGTCAAGGTCAGGATGCCACAGAGTTCAAGGGCAATTTTTGCATCAACAGAATCATACATGGCTCTATTGAGCAATTGCATTTTAAAACGCTATGTTTCACTCTGACTCAGAAATGGGGCTCTAGTCTGGGAATCCAAGGGGGTGTGACATGAAGATCTCTGTTTACTAACATCCTCTCCCCTTGTAAATCTGGCGAGTTACCCAGAGTTGGTTCAGACTGTCTAAATGTCTGGCCTCTGCTTTCCCTTCCCACTTAACCTCTTCGAGATCCATGTGGCCAACAGTTTACCTGAGATATATGATCTCTTCAACCCTGTAAAACATGTGATGCTTTAAAGATGTTTTTGTGAAACACGACTTTCTGTTTTAGGAAGTTCGTGTAAAGGCATGCGACCTTAGCTTTACTTCTTCCCCACTATCTAATGAGGTATATATTGGCTCTTGCAGTGTTTCATTTTTAAAAGAATTTTAAATATTTTTATTAATCCTTTGGTAATTGAATACATTGTATTTGTATCATGCTCACCCTCTTCCCAGCTCCTCCCACACCCACCCCTCCCATAACAACCCAATTCTGTATCTTCATTCTTTGGTAAGCTCATTGTGTCCAATTTGTGCTGCACATACACTCTTGGGAGTGTGGTTGACCTCCCAGAGGCCACACCCTTAGAGAAAACCAACTCATCCTCTCCCAGCAGCTATCCGTTCCCAGCAGCTCTTTAGCCAAGGGTGGGACTTTATGCCCAATCCCACCCACCATCAAACTGGAATTTGGTCTGGCTTGAATTACATATTACTTTTTAAAAATAACAACAGTTTCAAACTCCATACTAGTAATTTACTTTTTTTGGATAAAGAAATGAAAACTGAAAAAGTTCCTCCCAAAGCCACACAGGCAGCTAAGTGACCTGTAAAGTACCTGAGCCTGGAACACAAATCTAATTCTATACTGATAAAAGCCTTTGCATTTTACAAAATGTTTATTTTACGTGGCCATTTTGATGCCAAGGAGGTCTTGATGGGGTTCACAGGCTAAGAGAGAGAGGCAAGCTTATACACAACAAGGGAATATGCTAAAGATTTCTTCTGTAAACATTATTACAAATATAAAATACAGTGTTTATATATAAATAATTTATAAATATGCATATTTATAAATAATATATATAGTTGTATGGTAAATATATGTTTATATAGTAAATATATAATAGTATAGCAAAGTATCAAAACATTGTTTTTATATTTATACTTATAAATATAACTAATTATTAAAACAATATTTTAATAATTTGCTACACTATCTTAAGGTTTTCTCAAAACATGTTGCTTTCTTCCACTATCCCTCTACCATGAACTCATAGTTGATACAGAATACAAGTCCTAGAAAGATCTCTTTGATGATGCTTTTCAGCCATTTTCTATCACCACTGAGTAAAGCTGAGGAATGACCGGCTAAAGATTATGAAAGACCCCGCTTCCTCCTGACTCTGTACAGCCCTACCTCACACAACCAGCTTTGCCTCACTCTGTCCAAGCTGCTTCTGCCTTCTCAACCTTCCTGAGAACCAAAGAATATATCAGAAGTCAAATTTCACAATATTCTTCCTCCACATTAGGCTAAAGTTCACATTACATGTCTTACAAAGGCATAAAACTTGAACCCGTGTACTCAATCTACCTTATTAAGTCGATAAAATTAAGTCAAGTTTCACTGAGAGAAAATAAAGTACATTTAGGAAAATGGAGTAGAAAGTAAGATACCTTTAAAGTTCAATTACCAAAATTTTTAAATAAATAAGATTATTAAGGACAACGACTGTTAAAACATTTTTAAAAGATTAGTTTGTAGTTAAGTGTTGAAGAGTACAAACTCAAAAGGAATTTAAAAAAAGACAATTAAGGCCAGGGAAAAAAAGTTTTTAAACATAAAAGGAATAGGGAGTGGGACTAATTTCTATGTGTAAATTCTTTTCTTTTTAATTTTTAATTTTTTTATTACTTTTATTTTTTACAGTCCAGTTGTTATTACCCTCCTGGTCCGCCCTCCCACAGTTTCTCATTCCATTCCCCCGCCTCCCCCTCTCCTACCCAGCCCCTGTCTCCAAGGGGATGTCCCTACCCCAACCCCCACCAGGCCTCCCCACTCTCTGGGGCCTCAAGTCTCTTAAAGGTTAGGTGCATCTTCTCTCACTGAGGTCAGACAGACAGTCCTCTGCTGTACTGTATGTGTCGGGGTCTCAGACCAGCTAGTATATGCTGCCTGGCTGGTGGCTCAGGGTCTGAGAGATCTCAGGGTTAGTTGGGAGTTCTGGTCTTCCTTTGGGGTCGCCCTCCTCTTCAGCTTTTTCCAGCCTTTCCCTAATTCAACCACAGGGGTCCCCAACGTCAGTCCATTGGTTGGGTGTAAATGCCTGCATCTGTCTCAGTTGGCTGCTTGTTGGGCCTCTCAGAAGATAGCCATGCTAGTCTGCAAGCACACCATAGCATCAGTAATAGTGTCAGGCCTTGGAACCTTCCCTTGAGATGGATCCCAAGTTGGGCTGGTAACTGGACCACCTTTCCCTCAGTCTCTTCTCCATTTTTGTCTCTGTAGTTCTTTTAGACAGGATCAATTCTGAGTCAGAGATTTTGACTGTGGGATGGCAACCCCATCCCTCTTCTTGATGAGGAGAGGGAACTTGTAGAGTCTATGCGTAAATTCTTAAGGGTAAGAATGTTATTTATCCAAGAAGCTCTGGGCTGCACGCCTATGGACAGAGAAGTGAGCTCCCTTCTTACTGTTTACCAGGAGCTATGGAAGCTTCTAAAAGTTCAGGGTAGATAGTATCTGTTTCTGACTGTATTTCTTGCTTATACCTCTGCTTCAAACTACATCCCAATCACCCCCACAATGCCTGGTCCATTCTCCTAATGAAGCAATGACAGTATGCTGTTGGTCTGAATTAGAAAAGAGTTTAAAAATTTATCTTGGCTGTTACTCTCAGGCCCATGTCTAATTAGGGTTTAATTGTCATGTCTCAGTTGTAGTTTACATAAAATGAGGAAAATTGGCCCTGACTTACTGGTCAGATGTGAAAGACTGAGGTAATTTCAGTGAATCACTCAGTACAAAGCTTAATACATTGCTAGCACATGGTAAGTTTTAACTATTTAACTGTTTTGATAAATAAGACTGAAAACAGACAGGATGCGTTCTTGCCGATCCCTTTGAACAGGTATCGATAGTGGGAGCTCAAATATTAGTCAAGTAAATTAACATACCTATCTTTGTAGTAATCTTCCTTTTCTCTTATCCTTTTTGTCCTGTTGAAGGACACACACACACACGCATGCATACACACACACATACATACACACACATACACATACATACACACATACATACACACACACACACACACACCCCGCATGGGTATGCATGCATACACACACACACATACATACACATACACACACATACACACATATACATACATACACACATACACACACATACACACACACATACACACACACATACACACACACATACATACATACACACACATACACACACATACATACATACACACACATGTGCACACACACATACATACACACATACACACATACATATATATATATATATATATATACACACACACACACACATGTGCACACACACATACACAGAGGGGTGGGAGAGCAATGACTAAGAGTCAAATATTCATGCTTTATTAATGAAAATGACTAAGATGATAAGATAGTGTGACTTTCTCAGATATGTTTTAGAGCACACTGATCACAATGTGGGGGGGGGGCAGAAGGCCTCCACTTGGATCCACTTGAGTTATAATCAAGAAAAAAACAAAAAAACATACATCATGGACATAGATGAAAAATGGATTAAAATGGGTTTCTGAGGTTACATGATAAGAGTCCTAGTGATAGATTAAATATGGGGAAGCAGAGAGTAGGTGTTCTCTCTCAGGTACAGCATAGTATCTCGGGCTCCATTCATCTGTTAGAGAATACTTCAACAACTTCAAGGTTGCTTCCATTTCTTGGCTATTGTGTACGTGGTGGCAATGGGTACTGCTGAGCAAGTATCTGTGGAGTAGGAGGTTAAGCCTGTGAGCACATGCCAAGGAGTGGTTTGGCTGGGTCATGTGGTAGATTTACTTTTGGATTTTAAAGTATTCTTTATACTGATTCTCAGAGTGACCACATCAACTTACATTGCACTAAAAGTGAATGAAGGCTCCCATTGTCTCCCCACAATCTTCAAAGTGTTTGTTGTCAGCTGTTAGAGCCATTCTGACTGGGGTAAGATAAAACCCCACAGTTGCGTTCATTTGCATTTCCATAATTGCTAAAGATGATGAACACCTTTTTTTTTTTTTTTTTTTCCTATTGAGAACTCTCTGTTTAGATTCCTAGCTCATTTTTTCTTTTAATTACACATATGTTTTCTTGGCTCTTTGCTTTTTGAGTTCATTCTATATTCTGGATATTATCTGTCAGAAATATAGGCAGCAAAACTCTCTAACAGTCTGTGTGTTTCTTCTTTACTCTACTGATTGTTTCCTAAGCTGTTAGTTCTAGTTTCAAGAGGGACCAGTTGTCAAACATTATATTTATATCTGGACAAATGGAGTTCTGTTTAGAAAATCCTTTTCTATATCTTTATCTTAATGGGGTTTTTGCTTATGTTTCTTCTAGTTTCAGTGTTTCAAATTTCAACTTGATGTCTTTGATCCATTTGGATCTAATTTTTGTGCAGGGTGATGGACATAGGTCTAATTTCATTCTTCTACATGTGGACGTCTACTTTTCCCAGAACCATTGCTGAAGACACTGTCTTCTCTCCGGTGTATATTTTTTGCCTCTTTTTCAAATATCAAAGAGCTTTAGTTATGAGAACTCATGTCTGAGTCTTCTATTATCTACCATTAGTCTATGTGTCTATTTTGTGACAGTACTATGTTGTTGCTTTTTGTGATAGCTCTATAATATATCCTGAAGATTGCCATAACAATCCATCTAGGATTCATTTGCTCAGGGTTGTTAGCTATCCAGGGTCTTTTCTGATTCTGTGTGCATTTTAGGAAATGTTTCTATTTCTGTCACAGGTGTTTTGATTTGGATTAAATTCAATCTGTAAATTACTTTTGGTAGGATGGACATTTTCATAATATTAATTTTACCTTTCTATAAACATGGGATGTCATTCTATTTTATGGTGTCTTGATCTCTTTCTTCAAAGATTTGAAGTTTTCACTGGTGAAGTCTTTTATCTCCTTGTTTGGCTTGATTCCAAGATATTTTAACATCTTTGATTTTACTCTAAATCAAAGTGTGTCCGTGGTCTCTCTCTCAATGTTTGTTGGCGTGTATGAAAAGGCTGAGGCTTTTTTGTATATCGATTTTGTATCCTGTCACTCTGCTGAAATTGTTGATTATTTCTAGAAGTTTCTGATGTAATTTTTGGGATTATATATATTTTCACAGATAATATATTTTCCCCCTTTCTTATCTGTATCCCTATATTATCCTTCTCTTCCATTATTGCTCTGGCAAGTGCAATAAGAGAAGGAATAGGAAGACCTGAAAAGGGAAAATATTTGAAATGTAAATAAAGAAAATATCCAATCCAAAAAAAAAAGAAGAGAGAAAATCTGGAGATGGCAATGCCAATTAAAAAATAATAATAAAGCAGACATTATTACTCAACAACAATAATAAAAACAAAAACAAAAAACAAAAAACAACTAGGACTATGGCATTCTTGATAGACATGCTGACATCCAAGTGGAAAATTTTCTCAGGGTCCCATCACAAGACAAAGAACTATAACTAACTAATAAAAGCCAGGAGAGGAGAATTATCCTCTTCCAGAGATGAAGCCCCCTATTCATTATATATCAGAATAGTTGTTGGGTCACCTACTGGCTTGTATCCTATCTCTCTGTTTTAGAGTTGGTGTCAGGTTCTTTGGTCTCCACACTTGCTAGTTGGAACACCAGGACTCTATGTCAGTTCCAGAGACACTGGCTTTTCTTTGTAACTCTTAATTCCTCCACACCTACTGTTTGGTATATCACTTAGTAGGGAATTGTTTGAGTCCATTAAGTCTCTAAAACTTATAGACTGTCTACCCTACATTGATAGTGGGTTAACAAGATAAGTAAAACATTTCCATTGCTAAGGTTCTAGGACAGGACACTATATTACTGTCTCCTGAAAGGCTCTGCCAAAGCCTGACAAGTACAGAGGTGGATGCTTGCAGCCAACCATTGAACTGAGCACAGGGTACCCAATGGAGGAATTGGAGAAGGAACTGAAGGAGCTGAGGGGGTTTGCAGCCCCATGGGGTGCAAAGTGTCAACTGACAAGAGCCCCAGAGCTTTCAGGGGACTGGACCACCAACCAAAGAATACACATGGAGAGACCCAGGGCTCCGGCCACATATGTAGCAGAGGATGGCCTTGTTGAACATCAGTGTGAGGAGCAGCCCTTGGGCCTGAGGGGGTTTGATGCACCAGTGTAGGGGAATGCTAGGGTGGGAAGGCAGATGTGGGTGGGTGGGTGGGGGAGCATCCTCATAGAGGCAGGGGAAGGGGGATGGGATAAGGGATTTCTGGAGGGGAGTCCTGGAAAGGGGGAAACATTTGAAATTTAAATAAAGAAAATATCCAATAAAAGGGGAAAAAAGAAAACAATTATTCTATATCTACACATGTACTCTGAAAACTTCTCATTTTTGAGAATATAATATAGTACTAGTCAGATTTGGTGGGATTGCAAACAGAAAAAACTTTAGTTTAAGCAAAGAAATTCATCATCACTGTCTAGTCCCAAAGAGCTTTGAAAAGCCTAGAAACTTAGCAGCAGGGACATTTACTCCAGGGACACAACTCAGTGTTTCCAAATGACACCAATAAGCCAAAATAAGTCAAATTATTACTTCCCTTATGCTAATTTTCAGATATACCACTTGACAGGCATTCTAAACTATTTCTTGTCTGAGAGAGGATAAGACTCTTTAACAAGATCAGGAAGATGGGAAAATGCCTGAAATATAGCAGAAGCAATTCCTGAAGAAAAAGAGAGGCACTGTTAGCAGAAGGGGAGAGTCATGATGAAGGATCCTCAACAGATGTCAAGGACAAAAGGGCATCCTGGAAGATGTCTACTGAAGGCTGGAACTGTGTGTCTAGGCTGAAATATCCTGGGGACAAAATAAATGAAGGAATTGTTTAGGAATATGTGTGCAAAGCATCTATAAGGCACTATGGCCACAGCCAAGAGCCTTGTGGGTGAGGTGAGGACGAAGCCGAAAGGATGGCATGGCAATGGAAGCACTAGTAGCTTCATGGAGGAAAAACAGAAAACAGCCAAAAGAAAGTAAGATTTCATCCGGAGTCTTCATATTTAAATGGAGGAAATAGAGAACTCTAACAAGAGGAACATTTGTCAGAGCGTAAAGAAAAAAGGGAGCAAAGGTTTGAGAAGATGGGAGCTATAATTTCTTTAAAGAGTAGCCAGTTGAGTGTGTAGCTAATGATGCAACATTAGGTTGCTGTAGGTAATGAGGAACAAGGAGAAGGATGCTTTTCCTTTATCCACTGAAGAAGCAATGAGACCTTGGTCTCTGTGGTAGCAGTGTGCCACAGAGGTACTGGCCAGCGCAGGAAGGATGCTGGAAGGTGAGGGATCATTTGGAACCATGGACTACAATATAATGAGTAGGAGTGAGGGTCAGAACTGACACTGATTCCAGGAAAAGTGAGTAGAAAGGTGTCTAGCCAGCAATGGCCGAGAGCGGGAAGTTGACATTTCAGTTCTGAGAATATCTGCCTAGACTTTGTGATTGATGATCATAATGTTATGGATGAAATGAGAGGGCACAGAAGAAGACAATCAAAGAGATTATTTAGCTGATAATCTGTATGCATAGAGATTGAAAGTAAAGTGCTGATGTCTTGGCCCTTTTGTGATGTAACCTGCCAGGGACAGGGTAATTTATAAAGAACAGAGATATATCTCTCGTAATTCTGTAAATTAAGAATCCATCATCAAAGGACCAGCAAGTTTGATTTCTGGTGAGCAGCTTGCCCTTGTTCCCAAGATGGTACCTTGGATGTTATTTCCTCCAGCATGGAGGAATACAGTGCCCTCTCCTGATAGAAAGGTAGAAAAGAAAAAAATCAAGAGACCCCACCAAACTTTCCAGTTGATAGTCTTGTTGAGGATGGAATCCTTGGGAGTACAACCACTTCTCAGAGTCCCCAATGCAATGATTAACATAGACAGTATTACATTGTAAATTAAATTTCAGTATGTATTTTTAAAGGGACAGATATTCAAACAAGGGAAGTTAATGAAAGAATCAGAGCAAAGAGAGAAGAAAATGTCCCTGGATACTGAGCAGCAGCATGTGAGGCAAAGTGTGAGTTAGTCTAATACTTTGAGAATAAAACAAAGTGAAGGGAACTTTTAGAATAAAAGCCATCTCACTTGCAGAGGTTTGGGGTATAGTCAAGAAGAGATAGACTTGAAGATGAGAAATAATGAGAATGGGGTATTCAGAGGAGAGACCAAGGCTGTTGGCATCAGAGTAGCAAGCCAGGATGGAGTCCTGGAATGCAGGAAGAGGGTGGGGGATACAGAATGACCATGGATGAGCCAGTTTTGAGTTTTCCAGCTTTGATCTCAGTAGGTTGAGGGTGAATCTGTATACCGAGAGCAAGATTGGAGGATGTGGGGCTTAAAAAATAAATAGAAAGATTTGAAGCAACTGCTGTGAGTTATCTATTGTGCTAACAGCTGCTGGGATGGTGGAAAGTCCACTAACTTCTCCTCCTTCCCAGAAACTTCTGGCTTTGTGCCCCAAACCAATGAATTGTCCATCACCTTGACAGTGTGATAGCCACTGTGGCCAGGGGTCTGTTGACTTCTATCTCTTGACTGGGACAATACTCTTGATCTAATGGCAGTTGTGCAATGGAATAACTGATCTGTTACTTTCTCCATTAGATTGTCAGTACACAGCCACTTACCCATTTAGAGCTTGGTAAATCAGAACTCATATGACTGTGGTCTCTGAGTCCAGGTCACTATGCATGTGGTCCTAATGGACATTAGACAAGAATCAACATGACTCAGTCCCTCAGATAAATATCATACAGCAAAGCTTTGTGGTTCCATGATACTGTTGAGCCATATATCACTTTATATTGTTTTTAGTTTTGTTGCACATTGCTTCATTTGTAAGGAATGCAGAAATATAGAAAGTAGATAGCAAACTCAAAATGCTAATTCAGTCATTTTTCTTCAAGATATTCCCATAAGATCCACAGCATTTTAAGTTCTCAAGTAATTCATCAGTGTAATTTTTAATAACATGTAAATAGTTGTATATTAACATACTCTAGTATGTTAATAATATGTAAATGTAAGATATAATAATTTTTATATACAATCAGAATTTCTAACTATCGAGAGTAAATTTGTTTGTTTGTTTGTTTTTGTTTTTCGAAACAGGGTTTCTCTGTATAGCCCTGGCTCTCCTCGAACTCACTCTGTAGACCAGGCTGGCCTCGAACTCAGAAATCCACCTGCCTCTGCCTCCCAAGTGCTGGGATTAAAGGCATGCACTACCACTGCCCGGTGAGAGAGTAAATTTTTTAAATGCTTTATTTTTATTTTATGTACATTGGTGTTCTGCCTGCATGTATGTCTGTGTTAGGGTGCCAGATTCCCTGAAACTGGAGTTATTGACAGTTGTGAGCTGTCATGTGGGTGCTGAGAATTGAACCCAGGTCCTTTAGAAGAACAACTGACATTCTTAACTGCTGAGTTATCTTTCCTGCCCCTAAAATATTCTAGATTTTGAAGATATTTTTATGTGTATGAGAGTTTTACCTTCATGTGCATCTGTGCACTACACATGCTGTTCCTTGAGGAAATGGGAAGCCTCCATGGGGGTGCTGGGAATTGAATCTGGGCCCATTCAACAAGTGCTCTTTACCTCTGAGCCAACAGCTCTCTAGCCTGGGACTAAGGTTTGCCAACTACTTTCAGTGTCTAATCTATGCAGTATCTAATTTTATGTTTGTAAATCAAAGTCAGACTCTATCCCATTCTCTTGTATTTATGATTTTTCATATTTACATGAAAAATATGCCAGTTTATTTTAAGTTCAAATAAAAAATTTCAAATATTAAGATATAGGTGAGTCTAGAACTTATACAAGTATTCCAATTAACTCTTAAAATATCTTTAGTCCCAAACTTAACAAAATCATGTTAAAATTTGTTTATAAATTGTTCTTCTTGTAAAGTTAATAGAAATAGAATATATATATATATGTGTGTATATATATATACCATAAATGAAAATATTATTGAAATTGCCCATTTGAAGTAAATTTTAGAGTACTAAGAATAAAATACCAGCACAAGTTTTTCTCTCCTTCCCTTCCCCCAGTATAATGATTGTATTAGTAATTTGAGAATTTCATACAATGAACCCTGATCACATTCACTTCCCATTCCTCTCTGGTCCACTCTCCTACTCCTTCCCATCCCCAACAAAAGTACACGAAAATTTCCATTTGTGTTGCCAATATACTCACTGGAGCTTGGTCAAACTTTCAGTAGCCAGCCCTTAAAAATACTGAGTCATTCCCCAAACCCCAGCAAAAGCAATTAACTGTGAAGAGCTACACTTCAGCATCTTTATCACAATTTTTAACGACTCTCTTCAATAGCTTCATGTATGGACTGCTTTTTGGGGGGATTAGGGAGGTTGTCACTGAGGCCTTCAATATCTCTCATTCTCAGTTATGAGTCTGCAGTCATGGATACTACTGCAAAAGATGGTTCCCTGCCCATGACAGCTGGGCAACAGCATAGATCTTGGATATCAACATGGTTTCTGAGCAGCACGGATCACAGACATCAACATGGCCTCCAGTGGTGGCACGGGATATAGATATCAACATGGTTTCCAGTAGCAACAAAAATCATAGAAGTCTTTTAAGAAAACTTAATCTAGAAAATAAACCATTCTTCATCTTGAATATCTTGCTGCTGCCAGAATCCTAGGTACAACCATTATGTTTGCAGCCTGCAGGCAGCATAGCATCTGACTGGGGCAAGCCCAATGTTTTCCAAGGCTCAGTAGCCCTAGGAATGTCTCTACTTGGCAAAGACATGCTTCTTTGTCTAACAAGGCCACTTTCCAATATCTTAGCTGCTGAGGTTTTCTGATAATGAAATAATTCAGGAGCATAAAATACCTAGACGGTAATGTAATGAACACCTATATCTTGTCACTGAATTTGAGAATGTATAGCACAGATTTGAATGATGTCAAGCTAAAATTAGAGTTCCACTTTTGTACCTACCCTGTAAAAATGATATGATTTAAAAGCCCCTGATGGGAGTGATAGGATTTTGCTATGGAAGTTAGTAAGCCAGAAAACGTTTGGGCACTCTTCCCTGTAGGCCCTAGTCCCTGAGGTTCATTTAACTGTGGCTACAGTGGACACACTGGATGACGTGCCAGGGTTAAGGACATGTGAAGAAGCAAAGGGAGTAAATGAGGCTCAAATACTGCTATTTGTTAAATAAAGGACAAACAGAGAGAATCAGCCACATCCATTTATTCTCTATATATGCATCTAATTATGTAATGGGCATTGTATGGTGGACTCAAAAAGCTAGAGTCAGGGTTAGAGTTGGTAAGAAATAATATCCCTTAAAGAGAAATGATCATGGTTGTCTTCTTATACAAGAGAAAATGGAACATCCCAGGGCTGGTAGCTGCCTGCATGTTTCTCTCTAATGAACACATAAGTTGTTTTGTTTTGTTTTGTTTTCTATATCTGTTGCTCAGGGACTTTAAGGTTTAGAACAAATAACCTCATAATGAAGCATCATACATGAAAGTACAAGTTCACCCCCACAATAGGAAGGGTTGGGTCTCCTGCCTCACTCCTTTACTAGTCCCAGAGCCAAAGCTGCTTCCTTACATCTACTCTTGGAGACAAGAAGTTGCCAAGGCAACTAAAGGACTAAGAAATACGTTCTAAAAATAGTCCAGGTTCTGACTGTAGTGAAACCAGGGACACTTGAATTAATTGATGACCAAAACGTTCAAACATGGTTCTGAAAGAATCTGCCTCATCACTGATCCTGTGAATTTATGACTACTTCCAAGTGCATTCATATTCTTTGACCACATCATGTTCTAACATGGAGATGCTCTATCCTAAACCTCTTCCACACATCACAAAGTCCTAGCATATAAGCCCTGTTGATTTGTGAGGAATACAGAGGTGGTACTGAAGAAGTAAGTATAGAAGAAAGGGGAACGTGAAGTAGGAAGGAAATGAAAGAACAAAAACCCTTCTGTCCCAGGCTATTAGCATGTTAAATGAGAGTGGGGGGCGAGCAAGAGCTTCATCCTAATGTTTTCTGGGTATTGAACCTCATGAGAAACTCAGAAAAGCTCCGAGGTATACCATACTGTGCATACAGATCCAAGAAGTATATAAATTTCAAGCTAACCATAAACCCTATAGTTCCTTCCCATTCTATGTAAGCAACCCTAGTATAAATTGTGATTGCCACGAGATACTGATAGCTAGTTGTTCGCATAGGAACCTGCAGCTCCAAATGAGCATCGTATAGCACGAAGGACATAGTTGTTGTTTCAAGGGTTTGACTATATCAGAAGTTTGCATCAGCTCCCTAAACATGTGCATTCCACAAAGCAAAAGTCTGAGAATTCTTTTTTTTAATTTATTTATTTATTCATACTTTATTTACATTTCAAATGTTTCCCCCTTTCCAGATCTCCCCTTTGGAACCTCCCCATTTCTTCCCCCTCCCCCTGCCATTATGGGGGTACTCCACCACCCACCACCCATCCACTCTTGTCTTCCCTCCTTGGCATTCTCCTATGCTGGGAGATCAAACACCCTCAGGCCCAAGAGCCTCTCCTCCCCCTGATGTCCAACAAGGCCCTCCTCTGCTACATATGTGGCCAGCACCATGGGTCCCTCCATGTGTATTCTTTGGTTGGTGATCCAGTATCCGGGAGTATTGAGGGGTCAGGCCAGTTACCACTGTTGCTCCCTCCCTGGGCTGCAAATTCCCTCAGCTCCTTCAGTCCCTTCTCCAAGTCCTCCATCTGGGTCCTCACACTCAGCCCTACTGGGGCTGCAAAGTGACTCTTGGGTATTTCGAACTTTTGGGCTAATAACCACTTATCAGTGAGTGCATACCATGTTCATTCTTTTGTGACTGCTTTACCTTGCTCAGGATGATATCTTCAAGTTCCATCCATTTGTCTGCGAATTTCATTAACTCATTGTTTTTAATAGCTGAGTAGTATTCTATTGTGTCAATGTACCACATTTTCTGTATCCATTCCTCGGTTGAGGGACATCTGGGTGGTTTCCAGTTTCTGGCTATTATAATTATGGCTGCTATGAACATAGTGGAACACGTGTCTTTATTACATGTTGGAGCATCTTCTGGGTATATGCTCAGGAGTGGAATAGTTGGGTCCTCAGGTAGTCGACAAATGGGACCTCACAAAATTACAAAGCTTCTGTAAGGCAAAGGACACTGTAAATAGGACAAAACAGCAACCTACAGATTGGGAAAAGATGTTTACCAACCCTACGTTCAATAGAGGGCTAATATCCAAGGTATACAAATAACTCAAGAAGCTAGACTCCAGAGAGCCAAATAACCCTATCAAAAAATGGGGAACAGAGCTAAACAGAGAATTCTCAACTGAGGAAACTCGAATGGCTGAGAAGCACCTAAAGAAATGTTCAACATCCTTAGTCATCAGGGAAATGCAAATCAAAACAACCCTGAGATTCCACCTCACACCAGTCAGAATGGCTAAGATCAAAAACTCAGGTGACAGCAGATGTTGGGGAGGATGTGGAGAAAGAGGAACACTCCTCCAGTGCTGGTGGGAATGCAAGTTGATACAACCTCTCTGGAAATCAGTTTGGTGGACCCGCAGAAAAATGAACATAATACTATCTGATGTCTGAGAATTCTTGAAGCTGCTGTGGCAATTCTTAGCGGGGCTTCTTTTTCTCCTCATCTCATAACCCACGCCCCCATACCAAACATTCAAAGAAATTGGAAGGGCTGTTGTTATTTTTATTGCTGTTGTTGCTTGGTGTGTTTTTCCCTTTAGAAAAAGGCTTAATAGCGACCTGACATGGGCAACAGATTTTTCTAGTTTGGTTTCCCTCCTATTTTCTCTTATATAGAGGGCGTGAAACTAACAGAGGAAGTTCTCCTGGCAGTGTTGCATTTCCATGGTGATAGCAGAGGTCAAGGTTAACAAACCAGGGTCCTGGTACCCAACTACAGCAGAGAGGATGTGAAGGAAGGCCTGGCAAAGTGTCACCAGGAGACCCAGCTTCACAGCATCCTCCTTAGAATGAACCACAGAGCCTGGCTTGTGCCTTTCTGAATGGACAAGGCTGTGATATGTTGACTATAATAATAGTTCCTTCCCCTCCCCTTGTGCAGAAATTTTCTGTGCCCTTCCTCTCAGAGGCCAACAACTGATGCCTCTTATGACCAACAATCTGTGGATTGTTGGAATATGTATGTGCTCTTTGTATTGCCATGAGCAGTTCAGAGATGCCAAGTTTTAGAAACCAAATGTACTTTAGAAAAGCAATTTGATCTTTGGGAACAAGAGATGCTAAATAAGTTCTGACCATGTCAGGACAGGTCAAACAGATGAATTAATTAAATGGTGAGTGGAAAGCATCTAGCTTAAATCAAATATCAGATAACTCAAATAACATCCCTCCTAAAATCTACCTCAGTTATTCTGTCCAAGATTAAATGTTCTGATTTTACTGTTTTGTATTCTCTTCTACTTTTATGTGGGTGTTTGTATAGCTTTGTTCAGATTAGATTTAAAGAGGAAGAGATGCTGAGAAGAACATAAGCTACAATGGACCAAGAATGTTAAAGGTAATTTGGTCAAAACCTCTGAGTTCTTTGAGAGGAAGCAGAAGCAGCCACTGCATAAATGAGTGCTCTTAGGATACTAAATATGAAATAAAATAGATTCTTGTATCTATGGAGCCATGGTACAGGATATTCAAAAGGAGGGCAGCTTTTCCTATCTTAAATAATATTAACATACTTAAAAGTTAAGAGTTCCATATATACATTGCCTCCCATGATTATCTAAATACAAAAGAATCTAGAATTTTAATAGCCAGAGCTCCAGGTCCAAGAAGCAATTGCCTATCATATTTCCTGCTGAAAATGCTCATTTAACAAATGAAACTCAATGAGATCGAAGTTGACCTTCTGGTCTGTCTTATCCTTTGCTGGCTTTTCCCCTAGCTCACTAAATACCACTGAGTCACTAGCTCAAACAGAACTAGGAGCCAACATTGCCTCCCCTTTCTCCATCACAAAGAGCATTATGTGATGTGTCTATACTCTCTTGTTAATACTGCTCAAATCCATTCCCTTCATCCTGTCTCCAGTTCTGCCTGCCCTATTTAGATCTGTATCCTCTCTCCAAAGAATGTTCAAACTCTTTTGTACTTAGCCTTTTGCTTCCGACCTGTACATATCTAGCAATCTCTTCTGTTGGAGGATGTTTTTTGAGAACTATGTATTCAAGGGCTGATTTCTGTGCCTCCAGAGAGCTGATTGAAGTCTGACTTTGGTATTGTTATTATTATGAAGCATCTCTGAACTCAATATTCTGTGAACATTGTTCTCCATCACCTTCTGATTGGTTAAATAAAGTGCTGAACAGCCAGTAGGTGGGAAGGGGAGGAAAAGGCAGGACTTCTGGGCAGAGAGAGACAGAGACAGAGACAGAGACAGAGACAGAGACAGACAGAGAGAGAGGCAGAGAGACAGAGAGAAGGAGATGCAGAGAGATAGAGAGACAGAGAGAGAGAGAGAGAGAGGCAGAGAGACAGATACAGACAGAGACAGAGACGTACAGAGACAGAGACAGAGACACACAGGCAGATGGTCTCCAGTGGGGACCAGAGATTTGCCAATGGTACATGGTCATTGATGAAGAAAGAGGTGCCAGGCTGACACTAAGATGATAGGTAGGGGCCACGTGGCTAGAAAGTAGGTCAGGCCAGCATTGTCAGGTCAGACTATCTGAGTATCTGCCCAGCTACAATGCTTGAAGCTTTTAATAAAAATAAAGGTCTCTGTGTCATTATTCAGAGTAAGGGTGGGCATAGAAAGTCATACTACTACACTCTTCTCCAACATATAACAAGAGTGGTCTTTAGGACTCAAGTGTGATTATGGTCATTCCAATGCCTCAAAGAAACTAAAGTTCAAAGCAACAAACACAGCTTTCAGCATGAAGGGGATAAAATACCCCTTATCCTTGAGCTAAATGAATAACCATGGCCTGGGGGCATAGATTTGGGTTACCCCAAATTCCATGCTCCAATGTGATAACTGTCTCTTACTGTTCTTATTGTCACACAACAAAATTCTAGCCCAAGATCTACATTTTCAAGTTCACTGGTAGAAACATCATGTACATCGGTTATAGCAAAAATTGGAAAGGTCTTCTATAGGTCTCAGATGGTATTTGTTGGCCTTTGGAGTGGTAGAAGCAATTGGTCTGTTAATAGATTCTAAAATGTTTCACCTCATAGACACAGTTGTTAGGTCACACAGAGAGGTGGGTGAGGAATGACAACTAAGGTGTCTAAAGATAGTCCAAGATAAATGATAATTAGGCTCTGTCTTGAAATAGTACAGCCTTTATACACTGTAGTACTAAAGCTGTTAGTTAATGAGCCATGTAGAAAGTTTAATATAAGGTGTAGCTCCTTTCCAAAAAATTTTTTTCTTACCACCTTCAGGATAAATTTCATATTTACAAGACTTGGTAGGAAGCCTACCTTACCGTGTCCCCCAGCTTTAATGTGTATACGCCACTCTGTCCCTGACTCTACCCGGACTGTACACATTGCATAGATTTCCAGAAAATTCACATTGAAAGTAAATGCTGGAAATACTTATTTTCTAAGAAAATTCTTGTGAATTAAAAATTGGCTCCTGTAGAAATCAAGAAACTAGCCCTTCCAAAAAACATAGGTGGAGTGCATATTCTCAACATTTTGGGCATTTTTTTTCCCCAAGGCAGGGAATACATTGGATGGGAGAAAGGACTCAAGATTATCTCCTTTGGAAATAACATACAGAGTAAGAGTTTGCCAACTGCCTAAATATTTTCAACATGATGTCTTAGGTCACTTAGTAATCTCTTTAATTTCTAACAAATGTAAAATGTTTTTATAGAGTTACAGTGGCTAAGAGGATCTGTGGCAATGATCTGGTCCTGTCTGACAACTCCCATCAGGACATCCACCTAGAGCCATTCAAGTTCCTAAAACCCAGCATTAATTTCAATGCCTCTACTTGTAAAATCCTTGTAAAACCATCATTAGGTTGGCTCAGAGGATCTGTATTTCCCAGTCCATGCACTCTTGAGGACTTCATCTTATCTTCATGTATTCTATTCTCCCTGTACCTGCCATGCTTCAGACATGTCTTGCTCTTTCAAACCTCCACACCAAGGTCTATTGATGTATCCATGATTCTTTCTTCCTTCACCATCTTTGACAACCACTGCTACTCATTCAGCAGCACTCATTCTTCCAGCATCATGATTGTTATAAAAGCTAATGAGGACCCCTAGCTAGTATGAGAACCTGAGTGAAGATCATGGCAGCTTAGCTTTATCTCCAGAGAGTGAGATGGGGCATTCTTCTTTATTTACACAGATGACTCACAATAGATGGTGTTTTGTGAAAAACTTTAGATTCTCAGGAACCAATAAATATAAATATTCATATATTCCCCAGCCTGAAGCTGGGACCATCTTTCTCACCTAGTCAGCTATCTACCATTCTTGACACCGCCTTGTGCTCACCATGCTGCTGGGCAGCTGGAAGCTTCTACTGGCACATCAAGCTAGACAAACAACTAATGTGTTCCTTACATCATCAGTTCCTTTCTGTGTCAGCACTGATTTCTCAGGCTGCCACTTTCATGACAGATTTCCCAATTAGTCATCTGTAAGCCAGATTCAGGCTGAAAACGAAAATCAAATAAGGCATGTTTACTCAATGCCTTGGTAATAATATAATAGCAAAATAAAGGAAGTAGGCTTCCCAACCCATTGATGACATCTTTGTTTTAGTTTTTGTAAATGGCAGAGGGGTGAAAAAGATAAAAATAGAATCACTTGGAGAAAGTTAAACTTAAAATCACTTAAACCTGTAGCCTTTCTCAGTATTATCCACCAGGAAGCCAGAAATTTCTAGTTGACAAAATTGTCAACTAGAAACTCACTGTCAAAACTCATCTAGTGACAAGAAGATGAAATGACCACGAGTGTGTTAAATTGGTACAAAGATCTTGTATTCTGAAAAAGAAAACCAAAACTTTCCAACTAGAAACTTCACTGAAAGATCTGAATTGTTTTAAGTTTAAGTAAATGTCTCCAAAAAGTTATCCTAAATAGATGCATTTTGTCTGCTTTATTAGTATGTCCTGGCTTATTTTCTTTCTGTTGAAAGTCAATAAAGAACAGCAAAGATGTCAGTGTTCCCATACAAAAGCTAGAATTTTCTCTTTGTATTTTTTGCTACAATTTCCCCAACCTGGAAAATATTTTTTTTTCATTAGTTTTATTGGGCTGTAGAATATAAATTTATATATTAAGGAAAAATCCAGTGGGCCAGACTGACTTGCTGGGATCCCTTACCCCCTAAATAACTGGGTATTCAGTTGAATCTCACTGGAGAATCTATAAACTGATGAATGTTGGTGGACTCTATGTGGGAAGTTATCCTGGATGGTTCACAAGTCAAGCCAGCAAGTTAGTGAGATGACTCCATCCCTGTAGTCACTGCCGTAACCGTCACAATAACTGAGATATGCAATCAGTCAACATAGACAGATGAGGACATACATGATCGTGCATTTCAAACTACTGCAGTAGAATATTACATGGTTATAAGAAATGGAATTTTATCATTTGCAGCAATATGGATGGAGCTAGAGGATATTGTGTTCAGTAAAACAAGTGAGGCATAGAAAAGATAAATGTCATATGTTGTCACAACATATAGAATAAAATTGTTGACTATCTCCACTCATTTCACAAAGAAGCAGAGTGTTGAACAGTAGTTATCACAAGCTTAGAAGGGTTAGGGGGAATATAAAATATAGAATATAGTCAGGGGGTGAGATTGTGCTAAGACATTCCTTCCAGTGTTTTATATATTTGTAGATAACCATGATTAGTAACCAGTAATTGCATATTTTAAAGTAGCTAGTAATGAGGCTTTTGTTCCAAATCTACACACACACACACATGCAGGGTACATGTACATGCACTTGTATATATATATTTTATATAAAGAATACACCACTTCCTCTGATCTAATCATGCCACACTATGTACTTATATTAAAATTTAAAACTATCTCAAAAATGTATATGATTAATATGTCCATTAAAAATCAACCATTTTAGAACCTATTTGCAACTTAGACAGTCTTACATCTCTCTTCTCTTTTCTTTACTGAGATTGGTTAGTGTGACTACTGTGCCTGAATGTCTATTTTTTAATTTCTAAAGAATTCATTTTTATTTTTAAATGTTTTAATATCACTTCTATTAGTGGAATTACTGTATGGGTAATAAAATGCTTATATATTGTCCCTTAAGTCCCAGGTGCAAATGGTATACAGAAAAATAATGACACTTCTCTTTGTAACATCCAGTTTAATTTCCCAAAGGAGTCTGTAATTATCTCTAGGGAGGTGAAAAATACAGCCTGCCCACATGGCTACAGGTGGATCAGGCAAGACTTCATGTTTCTCCATTTCTATTCCTGCTAATGTTACTAGCTCACCTCCCTTCCCTAAAACACACCTTCTCTGGGCACTCAAGAGAGATTCCAATGGGTTAACACTCACCATTTGAAGGGGGAAGGCAGGGAGAAGGAGGTCGTGGCTGGGAGAAGGCTTGTCTTTAAGAACTTTGTCTGACAGTCAGGGAGCACCCTGCTGCAGAGGGTTACAACCCCAAGTTCTGTTTCATGTTAAGGAGTCATGACCAAGGTTTGTCAAAACAAAGCCACATACAACACCCTAGTGCCAAACAGGGCAGGAGCTCTGGCTGTGCAAATGAAATCACTGGGAATTCCTTTGGAGTGAGAGTTCCAGTCCTGAGCTTCATGGTTAAGCAAATGCAGATGTCTAATTGTGCCTGTTGCTATCTCCCTTAGGCACAGCTTGGAGTCTCCCGCTTCTCTTTTCAAAATCCTTAAAGGATGCCACCCTCCTTGAACAAAGTATAAACTCTTCAACCTGCTTTTCAATTTGCCATATGTTTTGCTCCAATGCATTTCCAATCATGAGCCACAATAGTTCAAAGTGCCAGTCATGATCCAGAATAGTCCAAACATACCAATCATGGACCACAATAGTCCAAAAGTACCCATTGTGAGCCACGATTGCCCAAAGTGCCAATCATGATCCAGAATTGTCCAAAAGTGCCAGTCGTGAGCCACAATAGGCCAAAAGTGTCAATCATCCTCTAGCCAACAGCCTACCACTTTCCCTGTTGGCCCAGCTCAACTCCAGACTCACTATGCCTCTTTCCCCATCACTCAACTAGTGCCTACATCACTAGTTGTAGTGGCATTTCCAACATCCTTCCCAACGACATTTACACCAGACACCACCAATTCTACCAGCTCTTCAGCTTACTGAGAATGTTGTTGAATGTGATATGACAGAGTTGCCATTTCTCCTCTGATAAGTGGGAATTACTTTTGTAAAATCCCTTACTTTGAGGATTAAATTAGACAGTCTTGGAAGAGCACTTAGACTCCTGCCTGGCACCACGCAGCAGTTTGTGACCTGTTTTTATTATGACTTATTTTTCTAATTATGTTGTGGTATTGGGGACCTGAACTGACTTGTATTCTCAGAAGCCCTGTGGTTTACACCTGATGAAAACTAAAGATTGTGTTGCTGGACTAAGGTTCTGATGATGAGATTCACAGTGTGAAACTGGGCGTAGCACATCAAGTAAAGGAAATGAGGTAGATCTCTGAAGGAGGAGACTCCCACCTCAGGTTGGTTTGGTTCAAGCTCATACTTCAGATCCCCAGAAAAGAATGTCTGAGAGAATTACCCTACGCAGAGGCCAGTACACCAGTTTGCTTTCTGGAGCTACAAAGCCCTTATATATATCACAACTAAGAAGAAAAGATTAATAAAAATTTGTAGTTTCCCCTACCAAAACAACTGCTACTTCATTCCCTAAAATCAAGTAGAATAAAAAGGTACAAAAATTATCTGCAGTGCTAATTCTCAGGCTTCTGTTCTCAGAATCCCTCGCGTTTTTAAAAATTACTCAGGACACCCAGAGCTTTGTTCACATCAGCTGTGTCTGTCTTTATGTCATGGTATTGAGAATTAAGCATTCACGAGTATTTCTCTTTAACCCAAGCCTTAGTCAAGAATACAAGCTTTCCACAAATGTCTTGTAGTGTCCGTTTTCACAGGAAACATCTAGATTCCTGTATGTGGTTCTGAATTCAGTTGGTTGTTAAATGTTATTTTGATTAAAGTATAAGAATAAAATTAGCCTCACAGAGATGCCTAATTAAAAAGAACTAGGACCCTGATAAGAGAGAGTTAAAGGTTGGTTGTAGGGCAGAACCTGAACCACACTGGTGAAACTTTGTGCTATGCCATATTAAATCCCATCAATTGTTCTTGCCCTTTAAGTGGCTCTTTTACTGCACATTGATCATAGAGAAAATACTGGATCATGGAGTGATGCAGACCTTCAAAATGCTAATATGTTTCATTAGACAACACACACAAAAAACCCTCTAGATTGTTAGCATTGCCAACAACCTTTTAAGGAACATCTGAATATTTATTGGTTAGCTTATCGGGGATATTTTAAATTTTTATCTTTAAAACTCATTTTAATTTTTTACCTTTGTAGCGGGCACACATGTGCCACAGCACATACGTGGAGGTAAGAGGCAGGCTTTGGGTATCAGTTCTCACCTTTGACCACATTTGAGACAAAGTCTCTCTTGTCTTTCCCTGTTGAAAATTTCAAGTTAGCAGCTCCACAAGTGAAACAAGGAAAATAGTGTCCTATCCCTGGAGATCAGAAATACATTGTGAGGAGGTATAAAATTATTGAATAATAAAAATTAAATAAAAACCCTTCTTTCCTGATAAGTCAGGGTACTTATAAATACTGAGAAGTCATAGTGTTTATATACCTCTTTGTATATAATTCTTCATATAAAATGTTACACCCATCTTACATCAACATTTTATAATAGCATAGTCAAATCTAAGTAAACTCATGAATACTACTTAGCAAGCTAGTCTTTATTAACTCAGTTTCTGGTTTCAGGATCCAGCCCAGGATTCCATGATAGATTTAACTGTCTCCCAGTACCCTCTAGCCTATGAGAGAGTTCTTGAGCCATTCCGTGTCTTTTATGGTTTTGACACATCTGAAGGAAAAGCACTGCTTCGTTATTTTGATAACAGCCTGTTCTTCCCCAAAGTTGCCTTTCTTTTAAGCCAATGTCGCATCATTAGTTTTCATTTGCTAGCTGCACAGTTAAATTACACACACACACAAGGTGAAATTTTGATCCAATTGTACATTGTAAAATGACTACCATTAATGAAGCAAATTCACACAGCCAGTGTCGGTTAGCACTATTGTGTGTGTAGGTGGACAGAACACATGAGGTTTATTCACTTAACAAACAATACTAAAGTATGTAATGCATTCTTATTTATATAATGTATTCTTATTTATTCATTATAATTTCCAAGCATGCTATATATCAGGTCTCCAACCCTTAGTTACCCTATAGAAGGGAGTCTGATCAGCACGTAATACTAAAAGCAACGCGATGCTGATTTTTCTTATGGGAGGAGCTGGGAGTCCACTGACTCAATTCTTATTATATTTTCATTTTGGCTCCTACATGTTAAATGGAAGGCAGACTAAAAGCACCAATTATTTCCAAGAGTAGAGGAAGGAGGAAGAAAAAGAGGATAAATAACAGGAAAGATATGGAGGAAGAGGAACAAAGAAGAGGGCAGGGGACAGGGAGGGGCAATGAGGAGCAGAAAAATTATGTAACCCTCGGCTCCTCTCCTCTCACACATTAGAGAAGGGTTGGATTAGGACCATGAAAGTCAAAATGAGGCCGCCACACTTTCCTGATTCTACTTACTATGCAGTTACTGTTAACACATGTGTTTCCAATCAACTCTATCTTAAAACTAGTGCAAATGTGGGTGCTAAGAGAATCGGACCTGCCAAACATATCTGACATCACAGCACCCTTGGAAGTGCTCTCGGTGAAACCCATATATATGTGGACATCACAGCAGTTCTATTTTATTAAACTCACAACATTTCCACCCCATTTAAACTCCCTGTGATAGCACACGTCATCATGCATTTGGGTAGTGGTTTTCCATCCAACTGGCACTCAGAATAGTGTGTTAAGCCAGATCCACAATCAAATGCCAAGTCCATGATTAGCTCTCCTTTTCACTTAGCGGTCTCTCTCTCTCTCTCTCTCTCTCTTATGCAATGCTGGATACAACTATCTGTGGATGAGCTAAGGCTAGAACCTGGATGTGACAATGGCCATGACAGGCTTTATAAACAGGATTCCTATTGCTTTGAATATATCTAAGATTTTGTAGTCAAGAGCAGCCTCTGTCTATAATCAAGCTGCATTGGTGACCCCTAGGCCATGTGTAGCTCAGAGATGTGTTGTATTTGGCTAGCTCAATGTTACAAAAGCATCTGAATTTGTGGCTAATATTTATGTATTAAGAGATTCTACATGAAAATATGGATTTCTGACTTCTCATAAAACTTTTGCGGCCACAGTTGGGTCTACTTTTCCACATGGCAACAATTGGCCGGAGCTGCCGAGCAGCTGGCTTTTTGAGACAGGCTCTGTACCATCTGGTTAGCATCTCCATCCAGCTTGCTTCTCCCATTTATGTAACTTGCCTCCTCTATGTGGGTGTTTAGATTTTCAACACTGGTTTATAACAACGGAACTTTAGATTATCTAAGCTTCTGGTTTGACCAAAGTGGGAAAACCTATAATGAGAACCACTAATGACCTTTGTTTTAATCTGGCTTCTTTAAAAGTAGACCTTGTAATAAAGATTCAAGTCTAAGTAATTTATTTAGGAGTTGGGCCCAGGAACATTAGCAGGAAAACAGAGAAATAGGCTAGGAAGAGATGAAAACCAACCAAGAATGTGTCATGAAGTAAGTCATCACCTTAGTCAACTAAAGCTTAATCCTTCTAGAGAATTTTGAGAGAAGATAATGTATGACCCAACAGAGGGACAAGAGAGTAGAGAAATGTAAGCCAATTCCCACAAGTTATCAGCTGGTGACTCTCAGAAGTAGCAAACCTCAGTTTTTCTAGTCAGCCATGGTGGAGGCAAATCAAAGAGAACACTCAGGGAACAAGAGGTAGATGATAAAACTAACTGGGAATCAGTGCCAAGATTCAGTGGGATGTATTCAGGACGCTGGGAGGATCAGCTACATCGCCTCTGAGGTCATCTGCAAATGATGGGTACAATGATGGTTGTCTCAGAATAGGCAGCTGACAGTTGATATTTTCTGACATGCATTTCAAAGTTTCTTTCTCCAATGAGAATGTCTCGTTCTTTAAACAGACACCAAACATTTTCAAATTGACCTCCACTTTCAACAAATACCTACCCTCTGCATAAAAACATTGTATTCAATCAAACTACCTCAAACAAGAGAGTTATGTGAGGCTTCAGAGAGTGTGACTTTTGTGTATGTATATATGAATATATATATTCAAATCACCTTATTCACCTTATTCTTGGCTCTTCAACAGGATAATCAGATACCATTCATTTTTGCTAACAATGTTGAGTCATGGAAGAATTGCACATGCTTCAAACATGTATAGCTAAGCTCTATATTTATGCTGAAATTTCCTTTGGTGAGAAGCCTTCCTAATTCCCCACCCCATGATATGTATAGTGTTATATCACATATTTTTCCATTGGGTTGACTACACAATCTGACAAGAAGCAATCTAGGAAAAGAAGGCTTTATTTAGCTTACAATTTAAGAGGGTGTGATGCAAAGATATGGTGGCAGAAGCATCGGTGGCAGGTCACATTTCCCAGGAAGCAGAGGCATATCACAGGGGCTCTCAGACTTCAAGATCTGCATCCACTAACTCATTTCCTCTAGCAACACTCCACCTTCTAAGAGTACACACTCTTCCTAAGCGGTACCATCTGCTGGGGTACCAAAATGTTCATGCGCATGCATCTATTGGTGACATTCCACATTCAAAATCACAAAATCTGAAAACACAGAAATATTATGTAATTATTTATGCAATTTAAATCCTACAGCAGCAGGAGAAAGTATTCTACAAGGGGGAAGAGTCACACAAAGCATTTTCGCCTTCTGCTTTTCTTCACCAATTGGGCTTCTCAGACAGTACTCACCTGCACTAAGGATGGACTTTTTCTAGTCATTTGGCTCGTCTATATTCTAATACAGAAAAAAACCTCACAGAAACATCCAAGCTATGTGTTGATAGTTTTGTAGTTGTTCATCAAACATAGGTAAAATAAATCCCAAAAGTGACTCTCATGGCACCTGGGATCTTGTCTTAGTTAGGTTTCTATTGGTGTGATAAGACACCACGGTCAAAAGCAACCTAGGGCTAGAGAGTTTCAGTTTATAATTCATTAAGGAAAGAAGTTAGGGCAGGAACCCAAGACAGGAACCTAGAGGTAGGGAGTAAGACGAGGCCATGAAGAAATGATGATCACTGGCTTGTTCCCCATTACTTGCTCAGTCTGATTTCTTATATACCCCAAAACCATTTGCCCATAGATGACACCACCAACAATGGACTGGGCTCTCCCACATTATTCATTAATCAAGAAAATGCCCTACAGGTTTGCCCACGGATAATTTAACGAAGGCATTGAGCTCTTTCTTTGCAGATAGCTCGAGTTTAGATCAAGTTGATGAAAAACTAACCAGGACAGAAGGTTTTAGATCTAGTATATTTTTCCTGAGCCAAGAATTAATTCTTTGTGGAAATATGCCAGGACGGACATAATTCCTCTTCACGTCTTGGGTAGTCATAATGTTTTGTATCAACTGCAGGCCTACAAACACCTTTACCAAGTTGATTGTGATTATCCTTCCTATTGTGATGCAAATGCATTTAGATGAGGAAAATGTCTTAGAGGGTTTTTTTTTTGTTTTTTTGTTTTTTTGTTTTTGTTTTTGTTTTTGTTTTTTTGCTGCAACAGAACACCATAACGAAAAATTAAGTTGTGGAAGAGTTTATTCAGTTGACATTTTCACATTGCTATTTCTGGTGGTTTAAATATGCATGGCACAGAGAGTGGCACTATTAGGAGGTATAGCTTTATTGCAGTAGATGTGTCCTTGTTGGAAGAAGTGTGCCACCGTGGGGGTGGGCAATGAGACCCTCCTAAGAGAAGCCATTCTTCTCTTATTGACCTTCAAATGAAGAGGTAAAACTCTCAGTTTCTCCTGTACCATACCTGCTTGGACACTGCTGTGCTCCCACCTTGATGATAATAGACTGAACCTCTGAACCTATAAGCCAGTCCAAATTAAATGATATCCTTAAAAAAGTTGTCTTGGTCATGCAGTAAAACCTTAACTAAGTCAGAAGTTGGTACCAGAAGTGGGATGTTTATGTGATAGGCCTGACCATGCTTTTGTGAAAGAATGTGGTTTTGGGGACTTCGGATTTGGAAAGCACTAGGATGATTTAAATGGGGCTTAATGGATTATACTAGTAGGAATATGGAAAACTGTTTTGTTTTTTTTTTCCTGAGGGTGATTTGAACTGTGCAGACCTGGCTCAAGGGGTTTCAATGGAGAAGAATTTCAGTTTGTGGCCTAGAGACTGTTTTTGTGTTATTTTGGTAAAGAATGTGACTGCTTTTTGCTCTTGACTGAAGAGTCTCTCTGAGGATAAGGTAAAGAGATTTATATTAATTACATTGACAAAGGAAGTCTCAAAAAAAGCCATCAGAGTCTTTGTTTTCTGGTTTAGTTTTATGATGAGCACTCTGATAAAGCACAATAAGCTTAAAATTAAAAAATACAAAATGTATAGCTCAAGTAGTAATAAAGAGGCACAAGGACACTTCTAGGAGCTGAACCTTGTGTTCAGGGAGATAAAGAGATTAAGTAAATGGTCATCTCAGGGGAAGATCCCACACACCTAAGCTTATTATTTGTATTTGCAGTTGAAGAAGGAATAGTTTGTACTTTTAATCTAGAATGAACTATAGTCTAGAAATAGAGGGCACACTTGTGATCCAGATATAGAGGTTGGGAGACACAGGTTTTTGATCCAAATATGAGGAACAGGGGGAACAGTGGCCATGAAAAGCTTAGGCCCAAGCATGGTAGAACATACCGTTAGTTCTAGAAGAAAATGCCAAGCAGATATCTGAGTTCAAGGCCAACCTGGGATAGAGAAAGTTCTAGATGAAGAAAAGCCTAAGACCAGGCCTGGTGGTACATGCCTTTAACCCCAGCATTCAGGAGATACAGACATGCAGATCTATGAGTTCAAGGTCAATCTACAAAGCAAGTTCCTGGAAAGCCAAGTTTAGGCACTAAGGGAGTTGGAAAACAGAAAGCAGGAGGAAAAATAAGAGGGCAGGGGTCATGTTCCATCCCCAGTAAGCAACAGAATTCAGCAGCTTTGGCCATGTAGCTCTGTCTTAAGAGTCAAGAATAGAAGGGACTACTGGTACAATTGATTCTAGTTATCTGGAACTAAAAAATTAGTAGTGATTAAGAAGAGACAAGCATCACTGAGGTGAATTCTTCTGGGAAATATTTTCTGAAATCACAATGAAACTGTTCCAGAGATAGTCTGCAGCTAGACTCAGTAATGTGTAAGAATCACCTAGGTGATACTTGTTTGAAGGTATAAAGGGGTCATGGAAAGTAGCTGAACCTTATCACTGTGAGATGCCAGGGAAGGCCATTACTGAAGGTACAGTCTTAGATGCAGTTGACAGCCCAGGACTAAAGGGGTCATGCAAAGAAGTTGAGGCTTGGCGCTATGAAGAGAGCCCGTGAGAAGCTATTGGTCTAGTTGCAGCAGAAGACTCCAGTGTATTGGAGATGGCAATACCATGGGATGACTACCAAGCATAGCAGCAGCAATGGAGTGGAATCAACCAGAGTGTAGAGTGCTACAGAGGACAGAGCTGGAGAAGTGATGCCAGCCCTTTGGAGGAGCCCAGAAGATCATGTGTGGATCCCAAACATTGAAACAAGAAGCTGTGAAGTTGAAGTTGAGGACCCCAAAACATTAAAGATGCCAGAGCCTTGGGATACCTGATGAGAAAAGCAAATAACAGGGTTAGAAACCAGCCCAGGAGAAAAAAGTTTGTTACAGTCAACAAAGATGTAAAAGGAGTTGGATATCTGAAGACTGCTTTGACATCAGACATGGAGATACAGATTTTGGAGTTTGCCCAGCTGGTTTCCTGTCTTCTTGCTTTGGGGATTACAGTTAAGTGATTAGATGAATCTTAGAAGAGACTTTGAACTTTATACTTGTAACATTATTGAGATTGCTGTAGACTATGAGGACTTCGGAAGTTGGAGTAAATGTATTTTGCATTATGCTATGGTTAGGTATGGCCCCCATAGACTCATGTGTTTAACAAGCTTTTGGGGCCAGGGAGCAGAATGTGGTGGTTTGAATATGCTTGGCCTAGGGAGTAGAACTATTAGGAGGTATGGCCTTGTTGGAGTAGATTTGACCTTGTTGAAGGAAGTGTGTCACTGCAGGGGTTGGCAATGAGACCCTCCTCCTAACCAGGTGGGAGCCAGTCTTCTCTTAGTAGCCTTAAGATTAAGATGTAGAACTCTTCAGCTCCTTTTGTACCACGCCTTCCTGGATGCTGCCATGCTTCTGCCTTGATGATAAGGAACTAAACCTCTGAACCTATCAGCTAGCCCCAATTAAATGTTGTCCTTAAAAGAGTTGCCTTGATCATGGTATATGTTCACAGCAGTAAAACCCTAATTAAGACACTGTTCATCACTGAAGGAAGTCATGAAAGGAATTCAATCAGGGAAGGAACCTAGAAGCAAGAACTAATGCAGAGCCATGGAGGCGTTCTGCTTATTGGCCTTTTCTTCACAGCTTGCTCGGCCTACCTCCTTATAAAACCCAGGACCACCAACCCAGGAATAGCACCATCCACAATAGGCTGGGCTCTCTTCCCATTGATCACTAACAGAGAAAATGCCTTACAGCTAGATCTCAAGGAGGCATTTTCTCAACTGAGGCTCCCTCCTCTCTGATGAGTCTAGCTTGTGTCAAGCTGACACATAAAACCAGCCAATACAACTTACAGAAAATTTTACTCAGTGTTTATATATTGATACATATTGATGACATTCAGATTCAATTACTCAGTGTAAACCATAAAAAGTCAATCCACAATGATGACATGTTGGTTATTATTTGATATAATTGTGGAAAAGGAAAGACACATTCAGAAAATAACTGAACAAAACACATGGGCTCTAAATAAGTATAGAAGATGTAAGTGTCCATGGGAGAGTATGGGGCTATAGCAAGAGAATACATCAGAATTACTTGTTTTAGTCAATTCTCCATCACTATAGCTGAATCTCTAGGATATATAACACAAAGAAAAAATTATTCAATTTACTATTTTATAGGTTTCACCCCATGAATGATTGGGCCTACTGCTTTAGGACCTGTGGTAATGAAGCATATTATGATGCTAATACATGGGAAAAATAAAACCATTCACCTCATGATCCTTAAGCAAAAGAGTAAGGAAAAGACCAGAGTCCCACAGTCATTTTCCTTGAGCATGCCTTTCACCATCACCCCAGGGACATAAATATCTTCAGATAAGCTCATTTCTGAACACTTCTATCACCTCCTTGTAGTGCCACCCTAAGGACCATAAAAAGAGTTTTGAGGGGACAGTCAGTATCTAAACTACATTACACCCAGGCAATCCTTTCAAGGGCAAGTTTCTTTTTATGTAAATCACACTGGCTGTGCCTCAGGATCACAGAAAGTTCTACTTACCATGTCTCCTCCTGAGTAAGAACACCAAGCATATGATGAAGTGGTCACCTATAAGAGTCATGGTCTATGTCACCACTGCCACTGACCACCACTGTATGGGTGATGTCCTTAATCAAACATTTTACTAACTAAACTCAACATGATTCCTACAAGACTGCTACCATGAACAAATTGCTCCTTATCAGAGGACACTATTCCAGCATCACTAGATTGACATTTCATACTAGGGGTATCACTTACAGCTGTTCATTTGTTGAGTGATAAATGTACTTCATGACAATCATTAAAATAGCATATGGCTGGGCCTGACAACTCACAGATTGGAAAGAAGCTCATAGGATCCTACTCTTCCCTTTGAACCTACTGACTACTGGTGTATCCTAGGGGAGAAGAAGTAACTGGCTTCGGTTGCATCGCCACTGTTGAGTCCATGCTGCAATGGGTAGTTCTATACCATGCTCTCCCAGAGGGTCCTGGTTAAATTAAATGGATCACAAAACAAAACAAAAAGACATGAATGTGGGGAAAAGGATTTGTGGGGAGGTAAGACATGAGAGTGGGATAAGAGAGAGTTGGGATGAGTATAATCAGGATGCATTATATACATGTATGGGCTTTTCAAAGAATAAATATTTTTGGAAATTTATAATTTAGCTAAAATTGTTTTAGATACTGCATGGTGAAAGAAGATGGAGAAACCCGAGCAAGATGTCTTAGAGCTATTAAGTATCAGAGTCATTACTCCAATAAGCTGGTAAATATTATTGTAGACCAATAGACATTGTCTATTATGAAGGAAAGCCTGTCTATAGAAGAAATGAAACTATAGGGATGTTGTTGTTGTTGTTGTTGTTGTTGCTGATGATGATGATCGTGATCACGATCATCATCATCATCATCATCATCATCATCATTGGGATCTTAAAAATGACAGATTGCTGGGTGGCTGCATAGAGATGGTGCTTTTCATTCACCTGTTCGATTCATTGGTTTTCATGGGCATCACTAGCCATCAATTATCAATGATTTAGCTTACAGATATTTTGAAGGTGTATTTGCATAACAAACACACATCTTATGAAACTTACCTGAAACAACTTTAAAAGAGAGTTTATAGACCTTAAGATCCCCAGTCACTCTTTGATGCCATCACAAATTTTTCTTGTAGTATTTTTAAGGGAGTTGCCATGTGTTAGGCTGGTTGCCTGCACACTGGATATTCAAGGCACAGAAAAACACAATACTAAAAATAACATAATGAAGTGAAAAGACTCAACTACAATAAAAAAATGCTCAGAACTTATGACCATAAGTCCCCTGAAAACTCCCTCCAATGCATCAGGCAAATCCTCAACTCCTTACAATGTCACATAATAAATTTTTACTATAGTCTACACACTGGAATGGAGTCTTGAATTTTCTTCTAATTCAAGAGGAGTGTGATGAGGGACAGAGTAGCAGATTCTGATGTCTGAGTTAGCATCCAAAGGCTAAGTGTTATAGGACATGCCAGTAAGAAGCTATTGTGGGCATGGAAATAGAATTAAAACTAAACAAGAAAAAGCAGGTGTGAGGGAAGAAAAGACAAGAGCTTGTCTTTGGGGACAGCGGGTCCTGAGTTCCAGGCTATTTGGAGGCTATGCTGCAGTGCGTGTGGATAATTTACTTCTCACTCGCACCTTTCTTACTTACGAATGGAAGCATCTCCCTCTTACAGTTATCTCAAAGAGTATAACAGCAATACCTACACAGCATCCAGACTCATCAGTGTACAGTTGCAACTGTAGCTATTCAGAGGCTGAAACAGAAAGTTTCATAGCTCAATGGCAATGTTGAGAAACTGTCTCTCAAAAACAAACCATAAAACTGAGCCTAAAGGACCTTGGTATAGCATCATGACTTGTTCAGTGAGTGGTTATTATTGGAGATTCTTGACCTAATTCTGATTCATCATAGAGTCATCCAGAATTGGACAAATCATTTTTCATGTATGGGTAGGATGTACAGTTTTTGCTCTGTTTTTTTTCATTTGTTTTATTCTGCATATAGAAAAAAGCTTAGGTGGATACTTCTAGAATTATCTCTCTTTCCTACCTCTGTATATTTTGTTACCACTGTTAATCATACCTTACTTTCATTAGTTTCTCTCAGTAGCTAAACTCTCTGCTCACCACTCCATAGCACATACTGACACACACACACACACACACACACACACACACACACACACTCATACACTGTACATATCATGCATGTTGACATACATACAGATACTCATATGTAGTTACATTCATATATATGGACATAAATACACACTCATATACACATACATATGCACACATTGACATACTTACACAGAGAGACATACACATACACATACTTCTGCATTATTTTCATTTCTCTATTCTTTCTAGATAATCCCATCACTAAATTATGAATATGTAGTTGAGTCACACATTTATTTGCAATCAATGAAGCATAAAACTTCCCTTGGACAGAAGCTGTGCAGTCCCATCTCCTGAAGGGAAATCCTACTCCTCCTTTCATTGAAGGTATATGGGGAAGAATGGCATAGATAGACAACCAGCACTTCATTTATATTACCTCAGAAATCCAAAATGAAGAAGCAGCATTTACCAAATTACATAATCATGTGAAAGCTAAAAAGTCAAAAACATCCAAGATTCACAGTCTGAGTAACAACCTCTTCTCACATGAATGACCACAGATGCTCAGTGGAGTGGATATTATATTTTTCTTACAATGTTCAAAACTCAGGATATGGTCTCAAGGCATACAGCTTTCATGAAACCTAAACATGCTACTCTAAGTTTGTGTTTGTTTGTGTGTGTGTGTGTGTGCATGCATGCCTGCATATGTGTATACATGTGTGTAGGCACCTACCTGCCTGTGTGCATGCATTCATGCACATGTGCAATGTGTCACAGAGACAGGCTGTTACAAGAGGGACACACAGCTCCCTGTGGTGACTGGAGATAGTCAGGGAACTTAGAGTTAGCACCTTTACTGCCAGCAGTCATCTGGGAGCCTGGTCTTATTCTTAACATTCCTAGTCTGTCGTCAGTCTGCCTCACATGCTCGGTGTGGTTCAGGGTCTGTTTCTCATTTAATTCTGTTGCACTCATAATACAAGACTGAGCCATGTCCACTGTTCTGCTGATAGAGACTGAGGTAGGCACCCTTGCCAATCACCCAAAGGAGAGATAGGGAGCTGGGAAGGTAATGATCAGCTTCATGGCAAAAACCACACAGACACATCACAAAGTAACATTTAATCCCCCAACTCATGAGGGATACCATGGTTTCACATTAGCTGGATTTGTCTGTTTCCCCCTCACAGCCAAACATATGTTCGCTGTAGAATCAACCCAGCCCATCTGAACTGGTTGCTATTTCTGTAAGAAGTGGGAGGGGGAGGTAAAAATTTCATATTTCTGTTCTCATGCGAAGCTATAAATATTCACCCACAGAAAGCCATGGGGTCTCATTTGCATGAATGATACATTAAGACCAACGGTGCTTCTGTGAGTGGAAACATCTCTCACCACACTGCCCAGGCTGCTAAGGTGGGCTCTAGGTTCAGCCAACTCAGCAACATGACATTGCACAACCTTGAAGACTGCACAATTCACAACCCACTTCCCATTTCCCCTGTCCTGCTCCCTGACTGTTACTGTCCACCTCTCACATCACCTGCATCCACCAATACTTCCATTTAACCAGGTCATTTGGTACATTTATTTATAAGTATTTCACTACCTTGTCTCGTTTTCATGGGCTGTTTTTACCCATTATGCACTCTAATGCTTCATGGTCATATACCACTATTCCCCTGCATAAACCCTTAATGTTCATACCCTTCTCCTTTGAAATGCTTGCCTACCTAAATGATATACTAATTATAACTCCATCTTGGCCTATTTGGGAAAAAACCATACTTCCTTACTGATTAATCTAAACCTATGAGTACCATCTTCAAATAGGCCTTCAATATTGCCCTACAGCCACCTGTACACCCCTATCCTCTCTCACTTCCCACCTGATCAAGTCATCCTTCTGCTCTCTTCAAATCTCCCTGAACCTACCCCCAAACACCAACCCCCTCTGCAATGATGGCCAATCTTGGTTGTAAACTTGACAAACACAGGAAAAGGGAACCTCAATTGTGGAATTGCCTCCATCAGACTAGCCCATGGGCATGTCCATGGGGGCATTTTTTTTATTGTTCATCGATGGACAAAGAACAAACCCACTGTGGGCAGTGCCATCCCTATACTTGTATGACTGGGTTGCATCAGAGAGGTAGCTGAGCAAGCCAATAAACAGCTTTTCTCCATGACCTTTGCTTCAGTTCCTACTTTGGCTTCCATTGATGATAGACTGTAACATGTCATCCAAATAAACCCTTTCCTTCCCAGATGCTTTATCACATCAACAGAGAAGTAAACTAGAGTACTACCCATTCTCCATTCCAGTTACTGGCCTCACTTATGACTCTCCTAAGTAAAATGGGATCAATGAGAGGGAATTCCCACCTCCTCCTACCTCTCCCTCCTTCCAGCTGTGTATCTCATTTCTGTGTTTCTGTGCATGGAGATGAACTCTTTCTGTGCTGGGTACTTTTGTTCTGGCCTCTGTCCAGTCCCATCCCAGCATGCTCTTATCCTAAGGATTTTAGAAACCCCATCTTCTAGGTTCTCCCCAATTTTCCTATACTTCTCCCATCTTTTTAGAGAAAAATCTCTTTAAAGGTGCATTTTATAAAGCAATCACAAATTCTAAATAATTTCTTCCTACATCTTCTGAACATACTTTGGTCAAGAATTTGTTCCAATTAAAGCAATCTTATTAAGTCTACATGTATCACCAGACAGTTAAACACAGTACTCAGTTCTCAATAGGCTTGTCTCTGTGTGTGGATGGATGACTCTAAGCCTTACTGTCTTCACATGTAAACTAAGACAATGCCTACTTTTGAAGTTGACTGTGAAGACTGATACTACAGAAAAAAGATTTAGCAGAAGTGCTAGGTTGCGAACAGTGCTAAGCGATTTAATCACATTCAGAGTAAATATCTACAAACACTCGGAAGCTGCCTTAGTGTTGACTCTTAAAGGAAAGGTGTGATTGCACCAGGTAACCATGCCTTGCTTTTATGCAAAGACTGCTTCCCAGTTTTTTGAAGAAAGGGTCTATATTTCCCATTGCTAGATACTAAACATCGACACACTGATAGATGAGAATTTTACTGTTTTTTAATTATACTGTAGAGTAATTAAATGAGTGGCTAGATCTCTTTATAGAAGAGATTTTAGCACATTGAGCTTGTTTTTTAAATACAGCATGTGTGCAGACATTTGAAAATAATTACTATCTCATTGAGAAAAAGGTGAGGATGAAGTGGGTATAAGAAGTGAGTGCTATGGTCTGGTGGTTTGAATATGCTTGGCCCAGGGAGTGGCACTATTAGGTATGGCCTTATTGGAGTGGGTGTGGCCTTGTTGGAGGAAGGATGTCATTGTGGGAGATGGCTTTGAGGCCCTTCTCCTAGCTGCCTGGAAGCCAGTCTCCTCCTGTTTGCCTTCAGAATAAGATGTAAAACTTTCAGCTTCTTCTGCACTATGTCTGTCTGGATGCTGCCATGCCTCTGTCTTGATGATACTGGACTGAACCTTTGAACCTGTAAGCCAGCCCCAATTAAATGGTGTCCTTTATAAGAGTTGCTTTGGTCATGGTGTCTCTTCATAGCAATGGAAACCCTAACTAACACATATGAGTGTCTGGTTAGAGGGATTGAAAAGATGGTTTTACTAAACCAGTCTCATAGGCAAGGAGCTCTGGTACAGAGAACATGGTAGAACAGCAGTTCTCAACCTGAGGGTCATGACACCTTTGAGGGTTGCCTATCAGATATCCTGCATATCAGATATTTACATTATGATCCATAACAATAGCAAAATTACAGTTATGAAATAGCAACAGAATAAATTTATGGTTTGTGGGCACCATAACATGAGAAACTGTATTAAAGGGTCATAGCATTAGGAAGGTTGAAAACCACTGCTGTAGAAAATTCAGAAAACATTCACACTATACTCTGGATTATACGTTCCTGAAACCTCAGGTATAGTTTGGCAGTATGCATCAGAAAATTCTGAAAACTGTCCTTGAATATAGTGGTTTCTTCGTAAAAATTTTTTATAATATATAATTTTTTAAAGATTTATTTATTTTATATATCTTAGTACACTGTTACTGTCTTCAGACACACCAGAAGAGGGCATTGAATCCCATTACAGATGGTTGTGAGCCACCATGTGGTTGCTGGGAATTGAACTCAGGACCTCTGAAAGAGCAGTCAGTGCTCTTAACCACTGACTCATCTTTCTAGCCCCTCATTCATAAGAATTTAATAAAAGGAAGAAAACATAGACACGGACACAGACTTAGGAACAAAGAGAGTTGCTATAATAGGGTTCACCACATTAAAAAAAAAAAAAAGAAAAAGAAAAAAAGGAAAATCCAAATGTACACTATTGAGGAATTAAACACAATTTTTATAATGGTATTTAATATATCCAGTCATTAAAATATGCTACGTATTTCTAAACATTGGAATGTGTCCAAATCCATTGTTAAATAAAAAAAAAAACCCTCAGGTTACAATATAGTATGTAGAAAGGGACATATTTTTATAGATTTATAAGAAAAAAGACTTTGTAATGACTTTCATTTCTTTGCATTTATATTTTATACTCCTAAAAGTACGAATTATTTCTCTAAGCAAACCTAATTAAACAAAGGAAAGGTTTTGTTGTTGTCATTGTTACTGTAGAAAATATCAGGCTCTTATGTTTTTCTTGGTCCCAACCAAACATGAAAAGGGAGACCTGAAGAGTTGTACATCCCCAGCTGTCATGGAAGTGCAAATCAAAACCACATGGCAATTTGCCATTTCACTCCTGTCAGCCTGAGGGAAGCCAGGGGAAGGGACTCTTATACAATGCTGATGGCAGTGGGAACTAGTGAAGCCACCAGACATTCAACCAAGCACAACCACTTATTTCAGCTTCAGCCATATCCCACGCCAGGGTGTGCTCCAAAAGGAACTAAGCCAACAGGCTACAGAGCCACCTGTTGATCCACATTTACTATGTCTCTATTCACTACAGTCTTATCATACAATCAGCCTGGGTGTCCAGGAACAAGTGAATGAACCAAGCAAATGTGCTGTCTGTGTACAATTGAGTTTTATGCAGCTGTAAAAATGAAATTATATTAATTGCACAAAAATGGTTAGAATTAAGACAGTGAAGTAAGCCAGGCCTGGAAAGACAAATATTGAATGCTTCCTCTAAAATATGGAAGCAAATTATACACACACACACACACACACACACATCTGAGTGTGTGTGTACATATGTGTATAGATACATACATACACACACATATATCTGAGTGTGTGTATACATACATACACACAAAAACACACATACACACATACATATATATCTGAGTATGTGTGTATGTATGTGTATAAATACATACATACACACACATATATATCTGAGTGTGTGTGTATACATACACACACACACACACACACACACACACGGTATGAAAAGGAAGACTGTTTAGGAAGAGGAAAGGGAAGAGACAGAGGGAGATGGGAGAGAGAAAAGGGGAACGAATGTAGTTGATGTATAAGATATGCTTGAACAAAAACATCACTATGAAACCCACTGCTTTGTAAAACTAGTACACACTCATAAAACTTCAATGGAGTTACACGTGAGCTAAGGAACCAACAGCATGCAGAAAATGATTAGGAATGTTACAATCACAAGTGTGAAGCATTTTCAGACTCTGTACAAGTGACCAGCCACAGTAGGATTCTTATGATCATAGCCCTCATGGAGTTTTGCATTTATTAAAGAAAACCGAAATTAAGGCAACTGTTATGTATGAGGGCCGCTACATGAATCTTCAGGCACAACAGGAACATATAAAAGGATTTAGTCAGGATGAGGAATATAAAATCTTTTCTGGATAAATTATTTCTTAGCCAAGATACGAAGAGTGAGCAAAGTTGGCCACATATACAGGAAGGGAGAGAATGCAGGGCAGAGGGTCAGTATGAACAAAGGTTAAGTCAATATTAAGACAAGACACATTTAAAACAGCGAAAGAAAAAACTAGCGTTGAAATCATGAGGACAAGTGGACGGAAAAGGCCAGCTTCTGTAGTCAAATCCCAGCTAAGTCTCAGAATTAGCAATGAGAATTCTAGAAGGCTCCATTAGGAATCATGGTAGAAGATCACTAACAGAACTCAAACAAATAACTGAAGAAATCTAAGCTAGACCATCCCTGGGCACTTCAGGGCTGTTGGTAAGGTGGGGCCTGGCAAAATATTCTTCTAAAGTATTCATAACTACAGTCAAAGGACACTGGTGTGTGATCCAGGCATTTGCTGCACCCTTCATGTGTATTTCCTACTGAACACTGTCTTCCATTTTCTAAAAATCTGAGCACTTATCATAACCTGACAGATGAGGAAGCTGAGGCTCGGAGCGGTTATTTTTCCAAGATGGAAAAACTTGTGAACAACAAAATGTAGGTTTAACCCTAGGAGAGTTTGTTCCAACCTGAGTAAAGAGAGAGAAAAGGGAACAGGAGTCCCCATGGTCATCTCCTCCTACACTTGGACAAGGTTTCTTTAGTTTTTATGAGGTAAGCAGAATTCAAGCTGAATTCAAGCACTTACTCCAAGGAACTGTTGAGGAAACAGAACTCAGCATTCTGAAGACCCCCTTGCCCTGTCCTCTACCTACAGGCTGTGGGATTTGGGTGAGAAGTCACTCTACCGCCATTGTCTCTACTCCTGGCCTTTCCTGGAACACAGACATGGCCTAGGGGTCTATAGTGAGGATGTTTATCTCCAGTCTGTTTCCCAGTACCACAGGTCCTGACACCATCATAATATCTCCCAGAGCCTGCAATCTCCTTTTCCTCCCCTGATCCTCTATATCCCTGGTCTGAAGCAAAATCTCTCTTGTCCTTTTCTTTGAAGAGCCCCTCCTCAGCTCTTGGACCCTGGTAGGCTTAATGTATTCAAGATTTGGTGGAGGAAAATCCTTGAAAGAATGAACCCCATGTCAGACCAAAAGCAGCTCAGCTTCTATACAACTCTTGAAGAGCACATCTTTATTGTTTTCTTAGCCCCTTGCTGTAAATTTCCTTCCCCTTGGTGTACCTTCTAGAAACATCTGTATCCCTGGTCAGGCGCCCAACAACTTCAGGTTTCAGATGCGTAGGAGGGACACCTTAGACACGGGCTTGGGAAGATTTCACCTTTCTGATTCCCCATACAACTCCTCTAAGGAAAACTACACAGTGGTCTGACTAGACACTGGTCTGTTGCAGACCCCCAGAGTTACAATAGAATCACAGCCCCCAGCTATGGGTATGCACTATACCAGGAGTCAGCAGACTCATACAAGTACCACCTCAAGCCCTACCTGTGTGACCTCAGGCTGGTCACATGTGGAGAGGTTTACTCTGAGTATTCACAGAAAGAGCTAGGTAGAATGCAGGATTCAGCAAAGACTGTTGGACGTCATAAGGCCAGAATTCTTCTGGAGGGAGAATAGTAAGCATGATGTGTGAATGAGCCTAGGCAAAATCTAAGGGGCTTTGGTGAAGATTGGATGAGAAAAGTCAGAGATTTCCAGACCAGAAGGGCTCATGTCTTAAAGGAACAGGAACTTGTAAGCTGAGAACAGGAAGAACTCCAGAGACAGGAACTTTATCCTTCTATCTATTTTGACTCAGAAATCAGTCATACAGCCCACTCTAGTACATAACTAAGCTTACTCAAGTCTGGGGGAAGATAGATGGGTCAGAAAGCACCTACATCCTCAGGAGAATGCTGCCCATCACTTCCGGACATTTTAAGGCCCCTTTAACTCTATCCAATACCCTTGTCCTCTATCCATACTGCTTCCTCCTCTCCCTTCTCATTATTGTCTACTATCACTTTCTCCATCTGTCCTTCATGATTATTTTTCAATATATTTCTCACTCCACTTCTTAGATCAGTCCATCTTTCTGAACCTGCATCTGTACAGCTGTGATCCTTCACTCACAGTCTCTAGTCCCATCCCTGCATGTTGGAACCCATAAATATGCACCTCAGAATGATGGGTCATTTATGGACCAAAACTCACATCTTCCCTTGACGACAACTGTATCTTTTGGCAGTAATAGATCATCTGTTTTATAGTGTGGGGGTTGTCTTAGGCTATAAAGTAGAACAACTATCAGAACTTTTCAACTATTAGCCATTATTATTAGTCAAAGAAGCAAGGCTTTCATTTGCAGAATTCATTATCCACCATCCTGAGAACATGTGAGGCCATTCCTCAGGGAAAGGTTCTGGGAGACAATGATAATTTGACAAATGCTGCGGTTATCTAGGTAATAATGTCAGCAGTTCTCTGAAGTACAGGGTATGATTGGAGCCCCAGATAAGTTAGCCTCAGAACATGGAGATATGTGTTGGGTCATTTATCCCTATATTTTAGAGTCTAATAATGCTGATCTCAATGAGCAAAGACTCTGGGCAGCCTGTGTATTGTTTACCATGGATGTGCAATAAGCCACACAGAGAAATGAAGAGATTGACACACTCAGAGCAATTCTGGTTCTGTGATACACAGATGTGGTAAATGAGCTAAATAAAAGGATATGGCCACTCCTTAGGGATGTAGGTGGGCCGCGTCTTCCACAGCACAGAGGGAAGGAGCACTGTGCAGGGCAGTATCAGGAGAGCTAGACCATTAGATACATTTGTGTCTGACATTTCCTTTAAACATGTCTGGACAGCTTCAGGCTTGATAAAACACACACTTAGCTGTCCCTCTAATGGTTCCAAATGGTGATGGTATTTATCTTGGATTGATTTTCAAAAGCTTAATGTTAAAGTATATATTCTCCTAAAATACGGCAACCTGCTTATAGTGTTGATTGGTTTATTTGCCTCCTCTCTAGAATCAAAATATCTCTTCTTGGTCTCAGTCTTCTCAAATGCTCACAGAAACACTGGATTTGGAATCAAAGACTAGTGAGTCTATATTAGCTAGTCTAGAGTCATTAGCTAATTGACTGGATGATCTTGGACAAGGTCTGTCCTGAGAGGAAAGGCAGAGAGAATGGGCCTGGATGATGGAGATGTTGTGGGAATAAAGAGGGATGTGTGTAGTTGCTCTGACAGAACTCTAGGTATGGAGAGGATCTGGGAGATGCTAACAGTTGAACAAATAATGAAAAAATTAGTTAGCATTTCTCAGCCTTTCCAACTAGTGCTGCAGCAATGGTGCATGTGAAATGAGACTGGAAAAGTAAAAGACATATCATCCCTGTGTGGGTAGGGAGGTTACGTGGTGAGGCAGGTGAGAAAGTGGAGGTCAGATGGTATAGGATGGCCTGGAGGGCAGAGCTAAGAAATGGGAGCCTTAAAATCATCACTTAGTATCAGTTAGCATTGCTACTTACAAAAACAGCTATCTGTTGCTAAGGGTGTACCCCAGCAGGGCACACAGCATTCATGTTTCACATCAGGGCCCATGACTCTATGGGGTGTTGACAATTAACCCCAAGTTATAATTTAAAAACCAGAAACAGAGTTTGTAAGAAATGTAAGCAAAGTTGCATGTGAATAGTTTTTCAGGCTGTCGCTCAAATCCAGGTATGGATCTGACATCCAACTTTGTGCCATGCTGCTGTTCTTGGTCTGTGAATGGATGGGGAAAAAGGACTCCTTGTTCCAGATCCCAAACTGCGGAGCAGGGCCTCTGACTGGATGACCATCACTGCTTCTTACCTGTTCACAGGATTACCTGGACCCACCCTCCTAGACCCCTGACCAGATACCAGCCTTACACTATACACACAAACACATATGCATACACAGAGAATGTTGGAACACCAAATGGCACTCTTGTTTGGATTCCATTAAATTCTGTTTCAGCTCTTAGTCATGATACTGTTGCTGGGTCTTTCCCAAGGATCTACAGTGTGACTGATGATCTCTTTGTGCTTGAGTCTTTTTAATCTACTGAAGAAAAAGCATTAATACATACTCAAGAGTATAAGTAAGCAGGAACAGTAAGATACTACTGAACATAGTCATTGTGTATGAAAAAAATAATAGTTTAATAAAAATAAAATGAAACCGTCCATCTGCCTTGGACAGTAGGAAACAGCACACAGCATGTAGCTGCAAATACTTGTTGGGTTTCATATGGATAGATGACAGGGAGAGGTTGCTTAGAGCTGGGATAGCCAGTGGTTAGTGCTCGGATTCTGTTGGTTGAGGAGCTTCTGACAGCTGCAGTGAGGAACATTCAGCCAGCCATTAAGGGCTTCTGAGAAATGCACTAGGATTCTGTTTTCTAGCAAAACCCAGTTCTGGTGGAGGTTGAGTCAGTGCCATCAACACTGCCACTTTGGGTCTATTTTGGGATCTAACAAATATTGTATTATGAGGGTTGAGTTAATATAGGTGACACTCTTGGAAACATCCTTGGTGTATTGGGAGAATTACTACACTGTGAAGTTTGCCTCTGAATAATAGATATAGAGAAGGCCCTCCTCTTGGTGCTTTATCTTCCCAAGAATTCTGAAGTAATGTTCAGTTTAGACCTACTTCTTCCTGCCTTCAAAGATGACATGATTATTGTCATCTTTTACCATAATCTAAATAGTTGGCCTCAAGCATTATATAAGAAATAGACCAAAAATGAGCAGAAATTTTTGAATGTAAATAAGTTAGGCTCAAACCTCAATTCTGTGGCTTCCAGGAGCTTATTTTGGGGTACCCAAGAACTTCCATGAATACATTATTTAGGAAATTTGACATCAAATAACAGAAACTTGATTTTCTACATAGAAACCCAAAAGGGGAATTTACTGGAAAGACACAAATAGCCTTCCCTCCATTATATACACAGTAAAAGGAAAAGATACACACACACACACACACACACACACACACACACACACACACACACTTGGCCGGGAGGAGCAAGAAGTCAGGTGCCTTTGAGGCCTTCCATACAATGACAAGAACCACTTCTTGGAGTTTGACCTTTCTCTCTTTGGTAATGATCTGTGCTCGAAACCATCGAGGTTGCTAGGATGGGAGAAAGGGTTATTGCACATTTAGTAAAGTACCTCATGTGAGTATCAACTTTACAATTTAAAAACTTTTGAAAATAACAAAACAAAAAAGTAAATATGTTCAAAACAAAAATAGAAAGAAAATGGATTCTTAGAAGAGCACACAATTTTTTTATATCCAGCCCAGTTACTGCAGCATGCTAACACTCTTTTTGTCCCCAAAAGGACAGTGATACTCTGAACATTTATCTTAATTGACTCATTTGACAACTAGAAGAATTTCACAAGATTCTTTGACTCAATAAACTTGGAAGGGGACAAACAAGAAAGACATAATGGAAGGGGGAAGTTGTAGGTAGCTTAGAAAGGTACAAATCTTTCAAAATTAAAGAGAAAAAAGTAAATGTGTGTGTGTGTGTGTGTGTGTGTGTGTCACAATAATATTAAATACTCAATGTTACCACTAAAAATCAAGAGAGCAATCTGGATATATTTCCATCCTAAGCCATGGATGGGGTCAATGGCCAAGAACAAGGAAAAACTCACCCTGTTTCCAGGAGAAATTCTAAGACTACAGACTTAAAGGAAAGAAAACACAGAATGAATAGTAAAATATAATCCTACAAATGTCTGATGCAGTATGTGGAGCTTACTCTTGATTGTCAACTTAACTACTTCTAGAATTAACTAAAATCCAAACAGATAGGTATACATGTAATGGATTTTTCTTGATTAAATAATTGGAAGTAGACCAGCTTTTGTACACTACTTGATAGGTGGCTCAGGGTCTGAGAGATCTCAGGGGTCCAGGTTAGTTGAATCTGCTGGTCTTCCTATGGGGTCACCCTCCTCCTCAGCTTCTTCCAGCCTTTCCCTAATTCAACCACAAGGGTCTCCAACTTCAGTACATTGGTTGGGTACAAATACCTGCATCCATCTCAGTCATCTGCTTGTTGGGCCTCTCAGAGGACAGCCACTCTAGGATCCTGTCTGTGAGCACACCATAGCATCAGTAATAGTGCCAGGCCTTGGAGCTTTCCCTTGAGATGGTTTCCAAGTTGGGCCATTCACTGGACCTCCTTTCCTCCTGTCTCTTCTCTATTTTTGTCCCTGCAGTTCTTTTAGACAGGAACAATTCTGGGTCAGAGTTTTATTTACTTCCTGAGTCTTAACAAGTTTCCTTCCCCCTCTTCAGGAGAGAATTTGCCATTGGAGAAAATTTCTATACCACACAAGTGGCGTTTCATTTACCATTGATTGATGGGAGAGAAGATCCTATTGTTCCCTAATAAGGTTACTTTTGCTCTTTGTAATATCAATATAATTGCTCATAATAATATCCACACAATATAATTCGATCTACACAACTTAGAAACTGGTATTCCAAGTACTTTTTATTGAATAAAATAATTCCATGGAAGATTTAAAAATCAGTTATTTTATTTGTACCTACCCAAACTGTTGCTTTTCTTATACCAATGCCTTAAGATGGGAGCCAAGCAGTTTGATTCAATTCTTAGTTTGTCTTCTAATTGACTGTGTGACCTTGTGAAATCTACCTAACTTCTCTCTACCTCAGGTTCTTTGACTATAAAGAATGAGATTGCACATATTTACTGAGATCATTGCCTAGTTAAGTTAATGTATGTGATGCACTTGGAATTAAACCCAGTAGATTGAAGAGCTATTATACGGTGAGGTGTAACTCCAAATAAAATACTTGGATTCTTGCCTGGCATATAATCCTCACACTTCAGAGGCAGAATCAGGTGGAAAGAAGGCTTTAAGTCAGCTTAGTGCACACAAAGAGATCATTCCTCAAAAAAAGAATGGATTATTGATTATTTCATCAACAGCTTTATAGGTTCCTGGAGTGATTTAGGTGAGTGCTGCTAAATTTTATTGAGAAAGGGTTGATGAAGCTCAGAGTAACAGATATGCCAAGGAAGTTCTGTGCTAGGTCCAGTTAAATCCCTTTCTGTCCCTTAATCCTTTCCAGAGCATTTAACCAATCTATGTTAACTATGAATTTATTTAGATGATTTCCTATACAAAGCCCTAACTCTAGTCTTCTTTTCAAGGTGAATGACAGCCATGATGATTTCTCTGGGAGTTGGCGATATCTTAAGGTCCTGACTTGCAGTGCCTCAGGATGTAGGTCTCTGCCTTGGTCATGTATGGGAGGTATTATCAGCGGAGCCAATGATCTGGTTTCTCTGCTAATCTTTCTCCAGCCCAACTGATCTCACAAACTGTAGACTTGGCAAGAGGTGATGTAGGGTAAAGAAGACTGAAACTTTTAAAATGAAATAGAGCATGCTAGATTAGGTAGGTAGATAGATTACTTGAGGGAACCTAATGTTAAACAAAGGTAACCAACACTTATCAAATGTTTATAGTTGCCCAAAGTGTTTCACCCATATTATCTCCTTGGAGTATTTCACTCTTAGCTGTGAGCTGATTGTATCCACCTTACAGTGAGGGAGTGATGGTCATGAAATAGAAGATACCTCTTTAACATCACTGAGCCAGTGACTGGCATGGTTGAGACCCAAAGCCAGGCTCTGCCACTCCAGAATCTGTATATCCTACACTCTGCTGCCAAGCACTGAATCCCAGGACCACGAAGCAGAGAGACCTAAGAACTGGTGAGAGATTTAAGAAAGAGAGGTAGCTTTAGATGAGCTCAGAGAAGAGCTTTCCGTCTACATGCTTGATGACAACGTAACACCTGGCACCAAAGGAAACCCATCTCTCTGTGGAGCTGAAAAATAATTTCAAGTTGGAAATTGCATTGTTTTCTCCTCATTCGCTTTAGTTCAAAATTCAACTTGAACTTCCCATATTTGCCTTTAATTTAAAGAGAAAAATCCAACATTACAATTCAATATGCAGGGAGTCCAAGTCTCTGTGAATCTACGATAAAAACAGCCAATTGAATCAGAGTACTGGAAAATAAGACAGGACACTAAACTCAGACATCAGAGCCCATTTTGTCATTCAGGATGACTGGTGAAAACAGAGAGATACTTCTGTGCACAGGGTAAGATACTTAGGTGCTGGGAACTGCTGCTTCACCATGGCTGTCCCAGAAAACAGTTTCTGTGAGTCTAAGACCTGAGCAGAAGAAGATAATGATTTTACAAAATTTTGCAAAGTTCACAAAGCATTGTGTCTATTCACAGAATCACTGATAATGAGAGAGAGAGAGGAGAGAGAGAGAGAGAGAGAGAGAGAGAGAGAGAGAGAGAGAGAGAAACACTAGCATATTCTATTAAGCAAGAATATTGGCCTGGGGGAAGTCATCCAATGAGGGTTTAAACCTCACCTTCCTCTTAATAAGCTTTGTTTTATACATTGCTACTATCACTGTGATAAAACACCATGCACAAAAGCAACTTGGAGAGGAAAGGATTTGTTTCATTGATATAACTCAAATCACAGTCCATTGAAGGAAGTCAAAGCAGGAATTCAAACTAGGCAGGAATCAGGAGGCAGGAGCTAGCACAGAGTGCTGCTCACTGATTTGCTCCTCATGGCTTACTCAGCTTATGATCTTATAGAAGTCAGGACCACCAACCTAGGGATGGTCCCACCCACAATGAGTTGGACTCTTCTCCATCAATCACAAATTAGGAAAATGACCTAGAGGCTTTGCCTACAATTTGATCATCTGGAAGCATTTTTTTTTCAGTTGAGGTTCCCACCTCTCATATGACTCTAGCTTATATCAAGACAGCATAAAACCACCTGGCACATATACTTATGATTTGAGAGTGAAATGTATTCCATGTACTCATGTGTTTGAATATTTGGTCACCAGCTGTGGCACTGTTTTGGAAGGTTATGGAACCTTTAGAAGGCGGGACCAAACGGAGGTAAGTGGAATCTTTGCTGCCTTGAGGTTTTTCATGGCCATGCTCTTTGGTCCTCTCTCTGCTTCCTAATCCACGGAGATCTAAGCAAGCTGCTACCACCACAGCCACTAGCAGCACCTACCTTCCTGCCTTCCAAGTCGTGATGAATTATACTTTCAAAAATGAGCTAGAATAAAACTTTCCTCTTTATTCCCAGGAATGAGCAAAGTAACTAATTCACACACCATAATGTGACAATCCAATAAAATACTCACTGTAATCAGTACTGGTTTGAATGTTTGTGTTCTAAGTCAATTATACCTATTTAATTCAAAGCTACCATAAATAATAGGAAAAGAAGGACATGGTTTTTGTGCTACACAGGCTAAGTTATTCAACCAAGAGATATTCTGGCCAGCAACAGCCTACAACAGAGGCTGATGAAAACCACACACATCAACAGATCTAGGCTGGTACCATAGCTCATTCGTGCCAGAACCTAAAGCCCAGAGGGCCAAGGCAGAGGTAGAGCCCATGGATCCTAGATGGCCACATTCCAAATCCAGCTCAGAATGTGAACAGAGTAAACTAGCAAAGAGACAGCCAGGGGATGCCGACCCTTTTCTCATGCCTGCCAGGAACATCCTGGAATCCTGTGGCTAAGAGCCCAGAATGCCTAGGAGGAGCCTGTTGCCAAGGAGGTAAAAACTAGAACCCAAACAAGGGGGGAAGCCTGGGAGCTGGGAACTGTTGCAGAGTGAGGTAAATGTTTCTTTCAACCTCATTTGGGAGGACACAGAGGAAAGGGCATCATAGAGGGCTAGGATGACTATTTCTGTCAGGAAAATACCTCTCTGACTAGGTCCATGAATCCATCCCTGGAAGATAGGGTTCCTTGTGTGACCAGTCAGGATCAGGTGCATGGGTGGGGGTAGAAGCGTCTTCTTGTGTCTTGTGTGTATAAACTTAGTGCCCTGGAAATCTAACACCTTACAGAAATATTTCTCTGAGCTAGAGTCCAAAGTAAATCTGAAGGTCCTTGTGGAGAGTGAGAAATTGCCCCAGACAAATGCTTCCTGAAATGGACATGGTGGTGTTCATTATTCTTAAAAAAGCAAAAGCCTCATTTGGCAAAATCTGACAGATACAGGAGAAAGGCTACAGGTTTTGTGAGTGATCCCTGGGTTAGAATCCTGACTATTTACACACCAGTGACACAGCCAAGTGACAGAGTCTATTTGTTGTGTAGATGGTGGCACCTTCCCAAAGGAATGTCCTAGGAAACACAGGCACTACTTAACACATGTTTACAACGTGCAAAGTGTGCTGCTAGGGTTTCATAAACACCTCACTGAATTCTTAGAGCCAATTTATGAACTCGATTGTTTTCCCACCTTCTCCCAGCTCCCCCAATGATAGATAAGGAACCTGGAATAGCTTCCCTTACACTGAAAAGTTAGGAAAATGGCCAGAAATTTCCCAGCTAGTGACTAGGCAAAGACAACAGTCATGAAGGCTCTTGGCATTTACTTCATATCAGTTTTTAAAACTGACTTTTAGTCTTTTATGTTTTCTCTCTTTGCCTCTAGAGCAAATGCAATAGACTGTTTGAGTTGTGCTCCTGTCTGTTTCTTGAGTGGGTTGTTCCCCAGGTTGTTTATTCATCTGTGTGATTTTCCTATTCTGGCAGCTCCAATACAGAAATAGTCATTGTAAGCCAATTTGCGTCTTTTTGGAAACAGATAGGACTGAAAAGCAAGAGGTCTAAAGGCAAAAAATAAATATTCCAAATGTAAATAGTTCCAAGAATATGTGATGGACTTGTTGGGAATTCCATAGAGTATCCATGGTATAATTTCTCCCACCTTTATAATGTGAGAGCAAATTCACATTTAGGGTACATATTACAAAGTCACATAAACCAAAGCTATTAAATGGGTAACTGGGAAAAGTGTGCTAAGATGCAATAACAGATCACTGCTTAGGGCACAGAAATGGGGGCTGGAAAGAAGACTCAGAAGTTAAGAATGCTTATAACTCTTACAGAACCCAAGCTTGATTCTCAGTACCCACATCAGGTGGCTCAAACTTTCTGTAACTCTAGCTCCATGGGATCCTTTATTTTGACCTCCATGACCACGCACACACACACACATATACACACACACACACACACACATAAACACATACACACACACACATGCACATACACACACACACACACATGATTACTTTTAAAATAAAAAAGTATGAAAATGAACTGGGCATTATAGCTCATATCTGTAATTCAATCACAAAGAAGGCTGAGGCAGGAAGATCAGAAGTTCAAGGCTTGCCTCAGCTATATAAGGAATTGATGACCAGTCTTGGTCCAATGATGAGACCCTATCTCAAAAGAACCATACCTAAATTAAATAGAATAATGATTAGTTTTCTAATGGTGCTTATAAATTGCCTAGAAGAAATATTGAAGAATGATGTAACATCAGAAGACTTTGTTTACAAGGCCATGGAAAGGAAGTAGTAACTTAGATGAGAGATTTTCCCTTCTGAGAGGAGTGATGAGTTGCAAGTGGGCAGATCCTAAGTGAGAGAAACCATGGCAACCAGAGGATGCTCTCAATGTGTTTGTGAATACTTGGCTGAGGATTCAGGAAAGCATAGGGGCACAGACTGAGTCCTGCTAGGTGCCAGAGAACTCCTGTTTCCTTGTTTACTGCAGTGCAGACTGTTGTAGAAAGCAACCCTAGAAACACTCAAGAGCCAATGTTGGATGAGAGATGAAGAAATTTGGACATAGATTGAGCACATGCACAAAAAATATTTTTTCTTATAAACATGGCTAGCTAAATACCCCAAATTAGTTTAACAGCCCAGATCTAGCTAAGCAATCATTTTTAATTGTTCAAAAGATGTTTATTTCAGTGAATATTCATGACCCTTTTGTGATAGAGGCAAGGTAAGTAACATTAGTAAATTTATTTTCCAGTTAGGAGAACAAGGAATTTAGTTAACTTAGTTCACTTAATCCCTGAAGGTGACTCAAACCATAACTACTGGACTCTGGATCTGATGTTTTAATTTTCAAATTTAAGCACCTATGACATGTCTATTCTCCTAACCTACCACAACACAACTTCCAGGTCATCTACTGGGGCGGGGGAAGACAATCACCGTGAGTGTAGCAGTTCTCACGAACATCTCAAAAATAGCTCTGGATGCTAAAGGAGATTCTTCCAATAGAATTTGAGACCTAAGAACTTACACACTGGGTATTACCCTCTTGCTTTTTTTGTAATATATATTTATTTACTTATTTTTACCCATTCACTTTACATCCTACTCACTGCTCCCCTCTTGGTCACCCCCTCCCACAATCCTTCCCCCACTCCCCCTTCTCCTCTAAGCCAGTGGGGTGGAGGGCTGGGTATTCCCTTACCCTGGCACTTCAAGTTTCCTCAAGGCTAAGTGCTTCCTCTCCCACTAAGGCCAGACAAGGCAGCCCAGCTAGAAGAACATATCCCACAAACAGGTAACAGCTTTTAGGGTAGCCTCTGCTCCAGTTGTTCGGGATCCACATGAAGACCAAGTTGCACATCTACATATGTCCAGGGAGGCCAAGGTCCATTCCATGTATGTCCTTTGGTTGGTGGTTCAACTAGATGTCTACATGTAGAAGAACAAAAATAGATCTATATTTATCACCTTCCATTCTTGCTCTCAAATGAAGCACAGAGGGCCTGAGCAGCACTCCCTGTGGTGAAAGCTGGGTTGTCTTTGGAGTTTTTGTTTTGTTTTTGTTTTTGTTTTTGTTTTCTTCAGAGATCAGTCTACACTGAGCACCTAGCTATATCCTGAAACATGCACCTTGGCAGCCGTTGCAGCATTATGCTGTCTTCCCACCCTAGCCAATTTGCCTGCAGGGCAAACATGGCTCAGTATCTCTTGAGCTTCTGCCCACTTACTCTGCTTCTCATTGCTCAGCAATCTGACCAGGCAGCCAGAAACCTTGGCCCTCTGAAGCCCTGAGACTCCAATCTCATTTTACTCCTATACTGATTGTTGAATTTTATCAACTTTACATAAATCTAGATATAGCTGGGAAGAAGGAACCTCAGTTAAGGAGTTCTCACCATCAGATTGTCCTATGGGCAAGTCTGTGGGTCATTTTCTTAATTAATGATTGATGTGGGAGAGCCTGTCTTCCTTTGGGTGGTACGGTGCCTAGGCAGTGGATCTGAGTTGCATAAGAAAACAGGCTGAACAAGCCTTGGCTTTTCTCCATGGTCTCAGCTTCAGTTCCTGTCTCCAGGTTCCTGCCTTGAGCCCCTGTCCCGACTTCCCTCCATGATGGACTATTAACTGCAAGCTGAAACAAACTCTTTCTTCCTCATTTACCTTTAATCATGATATTTATTACATCCATAGAACAAAAATTAAGACAATTACTAATTATGTCTTTGGTTCTAAAACTTATTAAAAAAAAAAAAATAGCAAAGGTTCAAATGAATACTCTCCAAAGACAGGATCTCTCCCTAATTTCTTTTCCTTCAATGCCAGTGTCAGAACTGCAATATGTTTAGGAAGAGTGTGAACGGGATAAAGAAAAGAAAGTATAAGATAAAGGAGAGAGAAAGTCTAGAGAAAGGAGAGGAAAGAGATCAAGAGAAAGAATAAAAAGTGGAGAAGAGTAAGAGGTGAAGGATGATTTCTTCAATCGTGGACATGTCTGATGAAGTCTGGTCTTTGGTTTTGGTTTCTGCCCTTTCTAAGGCAAGAATCAGGAATCTCAAAATAATTTCCCCTATAGTCTGCTGACCGGTTTTCAGTCCCTGATGATTTCAATGAACACCTATTATAGAAATACTTTTTGATTAATTATAACTAAAACTGCCAGGAAACACCACATCAGGAGACGTTACATAGCTAAAACAGAGATCAAGACATAATAATAAGACACCTCGTATGCCTCGAGATGTCTATAGGATGAATTCTGTCTTCGGTGGGGCTTTCCTAAGACAAGGTAGATGACATCATTCTTTCAGGCCAAGAGCAATTTCTCTGTAACTTCTGTCAATATGCCTCCGAGGCAATGCCAGGATGATTATCTAGTGTCACCAGTGGTTTATATAGGTTTTTGCCTCATGCCTTCAATAGAATCAAATATTTATTGATTGTTTTTCTGGCATGGTGTTAATATCTCCTGCTCTCCTCCCAATTAATACCTGAAAGATAGTAAAAGTTTGTGGCTAGGCATTAAACCATGCAGTGGTCATCAGTTCATTTAGCATAGTCTTGGTTTCTTTCTAGTCCAGGACCTTTTGAAGACAGAAGAATAGAACTGCAATGAGAATATTATACTATACTAAGAATATAACTATTCTATTGTTCTACTTTGTTCACAGGGGTTCTAACTTACTAAAATATGGAATTAAGACTCATATCCTCACTCAGGAAGACTTTATCATATATCTGTGCCAGAGAAGACTTTCTCTAGAAAGAAAAAAGAAAGAAAAGCAAGCCAGAAGACATCTGAACTCTATATACATACATATATATATATATATATATATATATATATATATATATATATTAATGAGAAGTTAATTTCTAAAAATGCAAAGGAAATCACTATGATATGATTGCAAAAGGATCAAAAACTTTTGGTTTGAAAAATGAGTTAAGGACAGTAAGAGTAATTTCTTAAGTTGTTTGTTCACTGCCAAATAGTTGTCACCAAAATACATATATAAGTAACACTGTATGGACTGAACAGATTATATTTAAGAATATATATGTATCTATATAGACATATATCCATGTAATCTCAATTAGTGAAAAAATGAATCATGAGTTTGAAGGAGAGTAGGGAGGGGTATATACGAGGGTTTAGAATGAGAAAAAGGAAGAAATATGATTTTATTCTAATCTCATTTTTATGTAAAAATAGTTATGCAAATAGCCAAATGCTATATGAAAGGCTGTCAGTATTAAGAATTGTAAGGGGAATGTAACTAAAAATCACCATAGAATAACCTCTTGTTTTTGTCAGAATGGCTACTATAAACAAACAAGTGTTGGTTGCACATGAATTAATGGGGCCCTAAAATATTCTTGGGGATAAATAAATTGGTTCCTCAGAAGAGTTAAGAGTGGCCATATATTCTGCAACCCTCCATGTAGCTCTTTACCCAAGAGACTAGAAATCCACATCTCAAAGACTACCATATTCCCTGTGATGCTGTTTCTGTTAACCAAGGTATAGAAATTACCTTATTGACCAGTAATAGATGCATCAAAAAAGGTGCTATGTTCATGCAATAAAATATCATTTAGTCTTAAGGTAGTCTGCAATGTGTGACAACATGGTATTGGAGTGTCCAAAAGGAGTCCACTTCACAGAACCAGGGAGTGAGAATCAAAATGAGTAAGCTCTAGAGCTACTGTACAGCACTGTATAGACAAGCACTAACATTATTGTACACTTGAAAATGCTAAAGAGGGGTATGGGGTGAGGACAGGAAGAATTGGAGGGGGAAAGAGATGACCTAAATATACCATTTTCATATGTAAAATTGGCAAAGAATAAAGTGTTTAAAACTTCTTTAGGGGATAACTTTTATATTGGATGTTATTACTAAAAGAAAACAATGTTTTAAAGAAAATTAGTGTAGAATTTTGTGTAATTTATCAACTTGCAAAATAGCCTGTAGACTAAACTATTCAAATCTATATTGCAGAGACCCTGTAATATATGTTCCAGAACTGTTTGCTCATAGCTGAGGAAGCCTAAAAGTGATGTCAATCCACCACAATACAGCCATTCCAAAATTGTTGTTAGTGCTACTTCTGGTCTACCACTGACAATCCAGTGGTTTGAAGGGAGGTTGGCGTTCACCAGGACCTAGTAAAGAATAGGCAGTCAAGGGTTAGATGTAAATGGTGCAGCCAGAACTTATATAAGAATGATAGAGCCTAAGTATCCTGTCCTATGAAGACCAATGGTGGATATTAACAGTAAGAAACTACTGGTAGGCAAGTCTGCATCAAGACCTTAAGCAATTAGGCTAAGAACATAAAATTAGATTAGAAGGCTAGAAATCTGGAGGAAAAGAAGCAATTTTATACTCATTTGCATAATAACTTAATACAAGTCTCCCCCATTCAGCAAACCTCCTTAAAGACATGGGCTATACTAATTTGCTGGTGATAAAATAACTTCAGAATCCAGTACTGCACACTTGGTATTGACTCAGCCTGTGTAATAAATATCTACATAATGAGAGCTTCTGTGATTTGTTGAGCCTGCTGCTGAGCATATTGTTATGTGGTTTCCTCAATACCAGATACTTCTACAAGTTCTCCTAGAATTTAGTGCTAGACAATGATGTCTCACTCCTTGATTTCATGGCTGTTTGCTTGTGAGTTGTAAGCTTATGATTTAGGTCTATGAGCCAGTAGGCCTATAAACACTAAAGACAAAGTGATACAAAATGATGATAACTACGGTGTCTGTCTCTGTGAGAAGCATCCCAGAACCCTAGAGTTCCAAAACTAGGAAATTCTTCCTTGTCACCAAACTAGAAGAGTCTTCTAGGCTACAGGCTCTGGTATCGTTGGAGCCATTCTTCATGACATGGAGATGTAAAAATGTATTAGAAGTTTGTGTAAGCACAGTAGTCAAACACCATGCACTAGAAAATGGTAAGACTGGGCATGATGCAGAGTAGGACAAAAATCATGGCCATGAGTTCCAAGCCAACAGATGCCTATGTCTCCTACATCTGTTACACTCACAGAGGGGCCACCTGTGAACAATGGCAGATAAGAAAAGAACATGGGGGTAGATTTGCTGCTTTTACCCTGCCATCATGAGCCCACTGAGCATAATATTTTTTGGTACTGGTCAAGATGAACTATTGTTGACCACAGCTATACTTGGGCATGACTTGTGTGAACAGTGTCAAAAGGAATTCCTGTTTATTAGTAGAGCTGAAATCCATACAGATGGGCATTTGTTTGGCATGAAGTGGCTGCAGGTTGCAAGAAAATAGTAAATGGCTTATTTGCTTGACTAGAGTCTTCAAGAAGACTAACTGAAAGGCAGAAGGCAAGGAATTTGCAGAGTAGTATGTGCATGTCAATGGGAAGGGCCACTAAACATGTAGAACTTTGTTTCTTCATCTAATGCCACCAGAAGAAAGCCCCTCAACAAGCAGGTAAAGAGGACAACCTGCTATGAGGATGTCAGACAGCCTTCCTCGCTTCAACCATTGCAGTGCTTGTTGAATGAGCTATTTATAGATTCTAGAAGCTATGCCCAGTAGTATAGAATCCCTTTTTCCAAGGTTGATCCAGCTATTACCATAGGTAAGTGTCCAAATTAGCATCAGCATAATCTATTCTAAGCCTTCAACACAGTATCACCCATGAGGAAACCAGGCAGTCACTGAACACAGTCCTAGAGGGGCAGTCCTTCATCCTGATAGAAAGGATGGAGGATCTTCAACGAATGAATCTATACCTCCTGCTTCAGTACCTCTACTAGAACTTCTCCAGGGGACTTATAGGATGCCTTAATCAGCAACAAAGGGTCTTGCACAATATTTTTTAGACTTGTAACAATAAACATACAACTACAGGAGACTGGCTTCATCATGATCCTTATCACCTGGATTCAGCTTGCCTAGAATGATGATGCTCTAAGGTTTGGTTAAGACTGGTCCCAAGATGGTTACCCACCATACTAATTATACCATACTAAGGTATAATAAGATATTTAAGATTTAAGATAAGCTAAACACATTTAACTACTAGTTGGCATACAGTGTTGGATATCAAATAGCTAGAATGCTCGTGTTACAAAACAAAGGGATGAATATAAAACTGGTCCTTCAAAGTACCATCTCATAGATCCATCTGTGGATTTCTTTGCTTTTACCCTCATACATTGGCATGTTTTCAGATTCAATGTTTTGATCATTGGAATTGGAGTGAAAAGAGACTTCTACTACTAGGAGATGTTTATTGACTCCAAGTTATGACTGTCTATGGGTTCCTCATGCTAGTGAGCCAATAAACAAAGAAAAGATAAACAGTGATTATATGGAAGTCTAACTACTGTGAGAAGCTAGTGTTCTATCATACATTGTAGGCAAGAACTTGAAAAGTCCATTATGGTGACTCCAAATCCAATTCTATGCAAATCAGTAATGATAAATAACCAAGAGAACCATCCAAACCCAAAAGTGGCTAGGCAACTGAAAAATTCAACCACTTTAAGATGAAAGTCTAAGTTGTCATCTCTATAAGCAAACTATACAACAGAGCTGCTGGGTGATGGTGTGGATGGTGACCGGAGCAGACTTTGTGTTATAGCCTTGGGACCTTCTGGAGTGATGGCAATCATATCTTGTTCCACCAACTCACAAAATTGTAGAAACTGGAACTAGTGAGCAATGGATTTGGCTTACTAGAAAGTATAAGATCCAAAGGTGGACATAAGAAGGTTGACATTTTGTCAAGGTCTCAACCTGCTCTCAACTTTAACTTTGTTCCAGTTCCACTTGGGCTTCACTCCACTTTGAAAAACCTCTTAGATATGTTCTTGGGATTTCACTGAAGAATAGTTAAAAGAATACTATGGATAGATACCCCCAAACATGAGAGAGTTACACTCAAGAGGCGACAGAGAATGAGTGGAAAACAGTAATTATGGGGAAAGATGCTCATCTTTGTCATTCATGTTGACTACCTCACATTTGTGCAAATACTTCTGAGAAGATTCCCAATGGGATCAAGCACTGCAGTGATAACTGATGTTCTGAAACGCCCTTTCATTCACATCCCTGCTTCTTGTTCATGATCCCTGGTCTCTCACTCTGATTCCCTTGGATCACATCCCAAAATAAACCATCTAAACACAAGCTCTTGTTTAAGACACAGAGTTTGTAAGAGAAACCTAGGCTTAAGCATTCCCATAGTCAGCTTTTCTATTATAGCTGCTTCTCCCTCAGAGTTTAATTCCAACCATCACACAGCTTCTAATCCCTTAATTCCATTGCACATAGGCTTCACAGAACCCATTTTGTTTCTCTCCCACCTCAGATACAGGCAGTCCTTTGTTCGTCCAGCCACCATTTCCTTTGAAACACTCACCTCTGGGTGTTTTCTTCCAGGATCCTTCCTGGAAATTCTCAGGGAATGACTTTCAATTTTCATTCCTAATGTCCATCTACTTCCCCTGCTACTAAAGATGGCTTCGCTACTGTTCTGTAGATAGCTGAAAGGACAGCTGTCCTGCCAACAGCTGGGCACACAACGACACAGGTGGGACAGGTGATCTGAAGCCAATAGATTTATCTCCTTCTTTCTAGCTAGAGTGATCTAGTTAGGTGTTGTGATCTAGTTATCAGTTCAAGCACCAACACCTAAGCAAATCAAAACTAACCAAAATAAATGGCAAGGCTGTTGCTGGAATGACAAGAAAGAGTGGGGAGTTTCTGCTACAGAAACTATAGCCTTTTTCAGAAGGGAAAGACCCTAGAGGAAGCAGAACTGAGAAACATCATGATCCTCGTGACAGCAACAAAGTCTCTATACTTTAGTTACTATAGATATCTAGGCACATGGGCTTTTCAGTTCTTTAGCTAATCTATTAGTTGCTTAAGCTACACTGGTTCCAGTTTTCTGTCACTTGCAATTAGAGTCCTAATTAGTTCTCCTAGACAAGTCATAGTCCAACATCCCTGCTTTCCTTCATGGAAATCCTGCTCCAAATTTAGTATCCAAAACAAATAGCTCTCAACACCACCTCAAAAACATATATATATATATATATATATATATATATATATATATATATAGACATGTTTTTTATTAAACTCTATTCTTTAAGAACTATTTTTTAATTTAAATAGCTCCATCTAATATTTCCACTTTTTAAGTCATCTTATTCTCTTTTCTCATTCTTCAGGACACACCTGATAACTCATTAAACAAATCAAACTTATCTTTCTAAAAACTATGATGTCACTCTATAAAAACAACGTAATTTGTTTCTTAGAAACTCTACAAACTATAACTTAAGTTTTAGTAAAAAAAAAACCAAAAAACAATAACCTAGTATGTTGTTGATGCTCAGCAAATATTTGTTCAATGAACAAGTGATTCTTTATCTAAATACAAACCACATTTATATATATATATGAAAATAGGTTTTCCTTTCCTCATAATATACAGAGCACAGATCACAGAGCAGGTTTTGTTCGCTTGCTATTTCCAGGTTTTGGAGAATTGTTGGAGATTTAACCCAGAGTCTCATATGTATGGTTTATTTCCAGCTCCGGAGTGAAAGTTCTACTTTACAAAGGACTCTCTCCATCTTTAACCCTCTCCTTGTGCTCCCAACCCTCTCACTGGAATGTTTTCATTTTGAAATAAAACTCAAGCCTATAGTAGATGGTCAACAAACAAAGAGTATGATTCTTTCTATCTCTGAGTAGAACTGAGAATCATAGCTCTCTAGAGTCAACTGGGACCTTGGAGCTGATCTACTCCAAATACATTAACAGATGAGGAAACCAATACTAGAGGAAGTTAGACAACATTCTCAAGGTTATAAGAGACAGATGGATCTGGGTTCCTGTGATAGTACTCCTTCCTTCGTGATGGCTTGATACTTAACATGTTCTTATGGGGGTGGACAGTTTGGAGAGCTGGACTTGAGTCACTTGCCTACTGAGACACAAAGAACATAGAAAGCAGAGAGAAATGATGTTGGCTGTGATCCTCTTCAAGAGTCTTTCTGTTTGCTCACTCACCCCAGCCCTTCATTCATATTTGTAATCAGGAAGTGGGTAGAAGAGAAAATGATGAGGAACACAAGCAACATTCTTTCTCTTGCCCCAAAACATCATTTTCATAGGCACCAACTCCCAAAGCTAAACCAGTAAATAAAAGTGTGTTCTTGACAGTGGCCCAAGCCAAGTGCTAAAATCCAAATAGGCCAGAAACTTTAGAAGATAAACTGTCTCAGCCTATAACTTTGAAAAATCAGAAAACTATGCCAGATATGAATGTTAATCTTTCATAATAAAATGAGAAAAAATATAGCCTAGAACTAAAATATACTTTAAAAAATACTGACTCAGAAAAAGGAGCAGCATGCCCTGTGGAAACTCCATTTCTGACTCTATCTGCAAACTTATGTGAGAAAAAGCTTTCAGTTTATCAATATCCATTAAGAGTGTGCTATGTGCTGGGGGTTGTGCTAGGTTGCTAAGGGGGGACCTCAGTGAATTTCTACTGTGGTCTGGCTTCCCTACAGAGGTCTCTTTTTAAAAAAAAAAAAAAGATTTATTTTTATGTATGTGAGTACACTTTAGCTGTCTTCAGACACACCAGAAGAGGGCATCTGATCCCATTAAAGATGGTTGTGAGCCACCATGTGGTTGCTGGGAATTGAACTCAGGACCTCTGGAAGAGCAGCCAGTGTTCTTAACTGCTGAGACATCTCTCCAGCCCCCAGAGGTCTCTTTATGGCCGAATGTCATATCTTCCTTGGTCCTTCAAATCAATCCTTTCTCTCATATCCCTGCCATAGTCTATTTAATCCTCAGCCATTTCTCCCCTGGGTTTTGTTTGCTTTGTTGATTGGGTTTGAGGGGGGTAGTCTCTGGTTGGTTGGTTCTGAGATAGGGTCTCATAGAACCTCTAAGTCACTATATAGGCAAATATGACCCTGTATTTCTGATCTCCCTCCCTCTACCTCGGGAGTTCTTGGATTAGAGGCATGACCCATAACATCTGGTTTATACAGTGCAGGTGGTCAAACTCGGGGTCTTGTACATGGTAAGCAACCACTCCCCCAACCACATCCTCAAGCCAGAGGGCATTTGCTTTTAAGAGCTGGGTTAAGCAGCTCTTCCCTGGCTTTTAATCTGTAGGTGTAGTGTGTTCTCTGTCTAGTACATAGCCCATGTCATCCTAGTGTCCACAAACTTTTCTCCCTGGCTCCCTGCCGAACTGCCCTTTAATTGTGACTGCTTTTCTCTTTGACTCAACTGCCCTCCTGTGAGATTCCTTCCTCCTCTCATCTACTCCACCATGTCAAGAGCCTAACGCTAAAGTGCTCCCAGGAGATTTGACTCCCCTTTTTCCATTCCCAACTCCAAGAATTTTCTTTGGTATTAGCAGAGTTTGGAATTACTACGTTTTCCAGATGCGTTCTTCTGGTTCCAGAGTTCTTTCCTACACTCAGCCAAAAGGACTGCTTACCATCTGAATCCAAGAAAACTACCTGGCCCTCCCCCTGCCAAGCTCTAACTGACCCGAGACAGTGAGCATCAATCAAAACTAGACAACTTTAGGTGCAAGGTGTTAGTTGGGGTTCCAACCCCTTTCCCTCTTTGTTGTATCATCTGGTTTTTTCCAGGCCACACTGCCCTGGCACAAAATAGGATCATAGTAATTAAAAAAAAAAAATCTGACATTCAACCTTTAAGAAAGCCAAGTCTTGACATTCCTCTCAAATACCTGTGGGAAGGTCCAAGCACATTCTTTGGCTGGCACTTATCAGCCCTTACCTTCCTTCCGCTTTGATCTTCCATTCTAGAGCACAGGCATGATGACTTCTGTCACTACCAATGACAAAGTATCCACTGTGTTGATGACTTCCACCAGCCCAACTCACTGTTCCTCTGCCAAGGCTGCCAGCTGTATAGGGCTGCACGCTATCCTGACACCAGTCTCCATGCCAGAACACATTCACTCTATTTCAGGGACACTGATATCACTACCAAGAGTACTATCTCCCATTTTGGATGGCACCAATTCTACTGCTATCCAGATTCTTTGAGGCCCATGAAAATCATATGAAATCAATCCTTTGTATTTGTATTTACTTTATAATGGAGTTTTATAAATGTAGCACTCAAACATGGCTCTAGAGTTGCTGAATCATTTGACAATTGAGTGGTCAATGCCTGTTTCTTTCCTTCTGTATGCATCCATAATGCCCAACACCTATATCTAAGTCCTCACCCGTCTTTCTTTAGACTCAGCTTTGCTCCCATGTGAAGACCACTGGAGATTTGTACTGGCTAGCTTCATGTCAACTTGACACAAGCTAGAGTTGTTTTGGACGATGGAACTTCAATTGAGAGAATGGTTCTACTAGACTGGCCTGTAGGCAAGCCTGTGATGCATGTTCTTAATAATTGATGTATAATTAATTAATAATTCGTGGTGGATGGTACCACCCTTAGGATGGTGGCCCTGGGTGCTATCAGAAAACAGACTGAGCAAGCCATAGGAAGCAAGCCAGTAGGCAGCATTCTCCCATGGCATCTGCCTAAGCTGCTACCTCCAAATTTCTATTCTATTTGAGTTCCTATCCTGACTTCCCTCAGTGATAGACAGCAATGTGGAACTCTAAGTTGAAATAAACCCTTTCCTCACCGCATTGTTTTTAGTCATGATGTTTTTACCACAGCAATAGAAATTCTACCTAAGATAAGGTTTAACCTTCCACTCCCCCAAGCATGAAACACAAAACCCCCAATAAACAAAACAAGAACAGAACAATAAACATCCTAGAGGAAAGGAATGACTGAAAAGCCAACCATCCATCTATTTTTTTAAAATATCAGAGCTGTTTTAATTGTTGTGGACAAGATGTGTGAATTATGCATGGACTAAAACCAATATGTAAAGTAAATGCTACATGAGCTCCCAGTTTCATCAATAAACATGAATATTTTAAGTGCAAAGATTTGGTTTTCTGTAACCCGTTACAAGAATCTTTTTCATAACTAAAGAAAAACATCTCTTAAAATTGTTGAGAGGTCCTTTATGACAGATGCATGCAGTCTAACACACTGCTCTCGGCTGGTCATCCACCCCAGAGGAGAAAAAACTGTGGCACTCATTAATAAGAATAGAGCTTGTCCAGCCACTTTGGTCTGCTCAACGAAATTTCTGTCTCTTCACTGTAGCTCTTAGTGACTGCCATCTCTTGCATAATAAATATCTGAGTATCTACCCTAGTAGCTGTGAACAGCCAACATTCTCAACATTGAATTTCTTCTTTAAAATTATTAACTAAGCTCCAGGAAGCACACATTTACATCGTCCACAAGCTTCCTGCATTAAGCCTGTGCCTTCAGGGAGATATCCACAAGAGGGACATGAGTCACTGTAGTATATGAATCTTTTAAGCACTGTAAGTTCTTCCAAGATACCTACCTATTGTGCTCAAATACTGTATCTCCACTTTCCTAGGAAACCAAATTGTTTTTTTCTAACATTTTCTTACAAGATTTATTTATGACAAGGAGCTCTATTCATTGTATAAACCATTTCCACCTTTTCTTGTCAAGCTTTGCTAAAGAAGGTATCGGACTTTCTCTTTCTTTATTGATTTTGGACCTTGCACACTCAGCTGAGGTACTTACTAAAATCTCTTCATTCCCATTAAGTGTAGTATTGCTAATGGAACCACAGACATCCCCAGCAGCGAGAGAAGTCTTGATCAGAGACAGAGTTCTTGCTCCTTTTTGTGTGACCATGGGTATGATTTGAATCTGTGAGATTAAGCTCATGGCAGACTGCCATATCCACTGATGCTAGGCCAGCTCTCAACACTCCCATCCTTAGCCTCTCCTTTGAGAACATCCCTGCAGTGGTTTAGCATACAACTGTACAGTGACCTGAGCTTAGATAACTTAACTTAGCTTTCTATCTCAATTGCTACCTGCTCTGTAGACTTTTAAATCTGGAAGATGAGTAGAAAGGGTAGGTGCAGACACAGAGCTGGGATGTGAGAAACTACATCAATACTATTTATAAAGTGATGTGATGTGATATGTGTGTGTGTGTGTAAATACATAAAGGATATATATGTATCATATGTGTTTGTGTGTAAACACATAAAGGATATATATGTATCATATGTGTTTGTGTGTCATGTGTAACATATGACAAATTTGATTCCCCAAGAAAAAGTAATTTAAAATATGTTATGCATTATATACTATGTGTGAGGACTCAAACATTTTTTGTTTCTACCCTGTCTGAGACAGCTGATCATTTCCCAGTACATCAGCTCCCTTCCTTCTCAAGTCAGAATACTACTGTCCTGTCATCCCACGGGAGTCAACATCACCTGAGTTGTTTATAGAGGCATTTTGGAAACACATTAATGTCCATGAACCTGTAATGAATTTGACACTATTATCATCCATAGGTTAGAAAGTACATCTCCAAAAAGAGTCATTTTCTCATGAAATGACTACTCTTTGCTCTCAGAGTTGGCATCTCATAGACAGAAGTGATTGATATCTCCAGTGTGGTGAAGTCCAAAGATACTTGGGAAGAATCCTAAACCCAAGAGACCTCTTGCCACCTGCTCATTGTTAACTGAATTACCACCAATCACAAAGGACACATTCAGAGATGCAGATGACATGAGCTGGAGCCTGGGATCCGGTCTGAATGTGAGAGGGCCAGGCCATCTTCACAGGTGTACCAAACTCTTGGAGCATATGTGTTTTGATCCTTTGCCTGGAGTTTCTTGTTCTTGTTCCATCTAGTCATTATCCAAATGGCATTGTTAAAAGGGAGCAAACGAACAGGTGCCTCCGATGATCACAGGTGAGGGTTGGCTAATGAGATTCCCACCCCCATTAAAGAGACTGCTGGCTAATTTGACTCACAGGAACGAGTGTTAAGACAAAGAATGTGCACCTTGCTATAGGCAAACGTCAAGTTTGGTGATCAAACAATACATGTCTACAAAGTGACCATATTCAATCAACCAGTTGCCAGTTTGTAACTTCTTACCCAACTCCTTCACTGTGGGGGTGATCAGTGGGCTAGACTGTAGTCACATGAGATACAATGTCTCAACATCATTGTAAAAACTCAAACTCCTCCCTTTTATGTGACTTACAGTTGTTCCTGAGGACATCACAGCATTCTGTCTTAGTCACCATGTGCTGTCTACTCTGCTCTTTAAATTTCTTTCATTGGTTTTATTGAAATCCTGGGATTTCAGCCTTTATGCTGTGGAAGGAACTTCCCAAGCTAATACTGGTGGTACTTTAGTGAGCAACAGTGCTATTCCAATGTGCAACCTCAATCCCCTCAATGCCAACTTCCACAGTACAGAGAAGACTGTCTGCACTGGGTACCTGGGCTCCGAAGCAGTGTTGGTTGAGCTCAAGAAATGTAGAGGACTCTTTCAAAGCAGCAACTTGGCTTCCTTTCTCTGTGTTGTCTCTCATACATAGTTCTAAGACAAACACAAACATCATCCATCAAAATGAGCCACTACTCAGGCAAGGTGCAAACAGTGCCAAGAAACATTTCTCCCCACCCACCCTACCAGCAAATAAACAAAAGTAAAATTTGCCAAGAAATTGCTTTGACTGAAATAAACCCAGGAATTTACATGAACCCAAGGAACCCAGCTACTTTGTTTAAAGCCCAGAGTGGAAAAAAAAAAAAAAAAAACCCACTGCCTAGTCAGTGAAGGGAGTCAGGACTTGGATTTCATTTATGCAACTATGGAGCCTATTCAGTTGTTTATAGCAGAGCAAAGGAACAATCTTCCCTGAGAAGCACTGAGTCTTGACTTTCAATGGCATTTATAATTGGCAGTTTTCAGCCAAACTGTTTCAACTTCTACCCAGAGGATCGTCAAAGAATCTCAGATTCATGTTTCCAGATTAAAAAAACAAATAAATAAAATACTAAATTTCTCCAGAGAAGCTATGTCTAACAAACATATGAAAATATTAAAAACACAGAAATGAAATGAGTGCAATACTGCCTACTAGCCTGGCTATTAAAGACAAGCGATCGGTGTTGTCCAGCATGCAAAGATATCAGTGCCATTTAAATTACTAGTATCAAGTGGTGCCACTATTTTTGAAAAGTGCGACAGTTTCTCAAAATAGTTACCATGGGATCTGGGCAATTCTACACCTACCTAAGACAACTACACCCAAGACAATGAAAATGTGTGAGCATTAAAAGCAAACAAACCAGTGCATGGATGTTTGTAGAAGCATTTTCTCTTACTTATTAAGGCAATAATAATAATAATAAACCAGGAACAGTAGGTAATTAACAGCCACTGATAGAACAACTGCAATAATACAGTGTAACAAAAGTTATATTGATGTAAACTTTTCTGTCTCAAAATACATTACTGTATGTATAGGTCTAGGAACCTCAATATATGGCTCTTGTCTTTCCTTATGGAGTTGAGATGGTTCCTGTTTTCACTTAGAGAAAGCTCTTTACCTTGATATAGTCAATTTCCCAGCATCACCACTCCCTTGGAATGGTAGCCAATATCTGTGACTAAAGGGCAGGTAGCATATACATTCTGTATATATTGAACAAAGAGATGGTTCTCATCATAGGCCCATGATTGAATGGTATGAGACTTCTTCACACTATTCAAAATCATAAGCAATTTATAACTTATGAAGTCTCACCTGAGAAAAAAGCAAGTAACTAATAACTGAATTTGCTGTGTCCTAGAGGTAAGGATCTTCAGACAGAGACACTAAAACAATACCTTTTAAACATCTTACATCAAAGTAAAACCTAGTCAAAGAACTGAGCCACTCTGGGCATTAATCATCCACTTTTTAAATCAGTGGATGAAAAATTACAAGGTAAGAGACAAAAAATGGAATAATAAGTACATCTGGCGGGATTTGCCTAAAATCACTGATCAATAATATAAATCCCATCTCTCAAGTGAGAAAGCTGTCTCATGATATGTGGTAAGAGTAACATGAAGAACTTAGCACATCCTCGGAGGAAAAAGGCCCAATCACAATCCTGCCAAGCAGAAGAAATACATAAATACATCTGATTTAGAATGTAAACTATTTTACTAGACTGTTAATGTTTCTAATGAGTCAATAGTTTAAAGAGGGGCAGAGATCTGTTTTAAAGGAACTACAGTCATGAGCTAGAGAAAGGTTCTGTAGTTAAGAGCACAAGCTGCTCTTGCAGAAGACTCAAATTCAGGTGCCAGCACTCAACTGTCTGCAACTCCATCTCTAGAGTGCTCCAACAACCTGGGCCTCCTGGGCACATCCATACATGTTCACATGGCCACTGAGACAAGCAGGTGAGTGAGCACATAAAAATACAATTAAATTAATAAGAAACTAAAGTCATAAAATATATTGTGTAAACATCAGGGCTTAAATTTAAGAAATTATATAAAGATTAATGGAGAATTTTGAATGTGCCTTGTATATTAATGATATTAAGGACACATTTGTGGTTGTGACAAGCATCCTTGTAGCCTAATGGGCATTTAAAAAAAAATCTTAGAGGATTTATTATTTTATGTATATGTATTTACCTGCATGAGTTTATGTGTACCACAAGTAATCAGGAGCCTACATAAGCCAGGAGTGAGTGTTGAATTCCCCTAGAATCGGGGTTCTAAATGTGGGAACTGCACCCAAATCTTCTACAAGAGCAATGAGCAGCACTTTTAACTGCTGAGCCATTTCTTCAGCCCCTAAAAATTGTTATTGTTGTTTTTAAAATCAATGAAGAGAACAAAGCACTTTCATGAGGAATGAATATATATATATCACAGAATCTGCAACTTGCCCTAACATAATTTTCTATAGTGACAAACAAACAAAAGGAACTGTAGGCACATAAGTCTAGCAAAATGTTGATATTGAAGCTGGATAAATGCAAATTAGGATTCAGTATGCCACCTCTGTTGTGTTTGAAATTTCCTACCAAAAAAGAAAATAAATAAATAAATAATTTACCTTAACTTTTAAAAAATATCTGGATGGTTAGACAAAGTGATTTATTAAAGTTTATTATTGGAGATTCTACATATTAATAGTACAACTTAAAACTTCTTACAATGGGTGGATTATTTAACCAAATCATGCTCAACCATTCTATGGATCTCAGGAGAATAAATCTACACACTCACACATAGAGCCATGAAGAATTTTTTGAAATATCATATAACACTATAAATAAGGAATGTGTTATATTTGTTCTGTTGTTTTTGCTTTTTATTTTTATTATATTATATATCTTATGGGATTCAATGTAATGATTGACTTCAACGTTAACATTTTATGTACTCATCAGAGAAGGAGAATACATACAGTATATCTAATAAAGACCTAATACACTTATGTAGTTACAATGTGTAAGTTCTGCATTGTGCATTTTTGGAATTTTCCATTTACTCTTTCTGATTGCAGGTAACCTACCGCACTGCATAAAGTAAATCTATAGGCTGGTGGTAATACACTGTGTGAAATACCTCACTTGGCAAATCCACAGAGACAGACATTCTGTGGTTGGATTAGCTGTCTAAAGCTTGAAGGAGGAGCCTGGGAGAAATGACAAGCAAGCGTAGTGGGTATGGATTTCTTTGAGGTGTAGTTGTTATACAGAGCAATGTTAGAAGTCACTCAGTTGAATATTTAAATTGGTACTATTACATTTTGGATATGTTTAAACACTTGGATCCCTGCTGGTGGTCATTATTTGGGAAGGTGTAGAACCTTCCTTGGGTGGGGCATTGCTGGAGAAGGTGTGTCTCTCCATGACCAGCCTGGAGGTTTGCAACCTAGCCTTGCTTCTTGTCTCTCTATTTCTTGATCCACCCAGCCTTGAGCATCTCTGATCACTATGCCTTCCCTAACATGACCAACACTTAGACAGAGAGCAGAAATAAATCACTTCTCCTTGAAGTTGTGTCTTGTCACATACTTAGTGACAGGAACAAGAAAAGTAATTAACACAGGTGAGGCATGTGGTATATAGATTAGACTGTCCCCAAGAGGTAGAATGTGGAAATAGTTTAGTTGTTCAAGTGCTTGCTATGTGACATTAGGAGCTACCTTCCCAGAGCCCAAGGTGGGAAAACAAGGTATGGTGTCAGAAACAGACAGATCCCTGAGGCTTGTCAGCCAGCCATCTTAGCCCAATTGGAAAGCAGTAAGTCCCAGGTGAGAGACTTTGCCTGAGGAGTACTCAGTACCCACATGGTAGCTCACAGCCATTTGTAAGTCCAGTTGCAGAGAATCCACTGTTTCTTCTAGTCTCCCTAGGCACCAGACATACATATTGTGCACAGACATACATACAGACAAAACACTCATACATACAAATAATTAACAAATCTTAAAAAGTGAGAATGGCTTCTGAGGAACAATGCCTGAGGTTGACCTCTGGCTTCTACATGCTTGCACATGCATGTATGTACACACACACATACGCACACATACATACAAACACACACAAAATATATGAGCAATTCAAAGATACAGGTTACTTAGCGTTCAGCTAAACTGATCTCAATCCTCATTTGCAAATCTGCAGTAAAATTAGTATAAATATGAATATTCAAATAGATATAAAAGAAGCCATGTTTTTAATAGCTTAGATAATTGTCACTTTCTATAGTGAAGCACTATCGTTGACTGCAGAGAAGTTGAGTGAATTGTATGCATAACTGTATGCAGAGGTTTACTGTAATCTTTTCCCTCTTCCGTTTACATCAGTAATTCTCAACCTGTGGGTCATGACCTTTTGGGGGGTTGAATGACCTTTTCTCAGGGATCACATTTAAGATATTCTGCATAACAGATATTTATATTAAGATTCATAACAATAGCAACATTAAAATTACGACGTAAAAATGAGAATAATTTTATGGTTTAGGGTCACCACAACATTAGTAAGTGTATTTAAGGGGCACAGCATCAGGAAAGTTGAGAAGCACTGCCTTAAATGATACCTTCTGTATACTTAATAAGTGCCCTGCACACACTGGCTCTTAGTTCACTTCTGCTCTGTATACTTAATAAGTGCCCTGCACACACTGGCTCTTAGTTCACTTCTGCTCTGTATACTTAATAAGTACCCTGCACACACTAACTCTTAGTTCACTTCTGCTCTTCCCATACACATTTCTTTTGGATGAAAGTCTCACAGATGTTTCTGCCATGCCTTCAAATTTGCCAAATAAAATCTCCCCTCATTGTGGATGCCAGGCTTTAAAATAAAATGTGTGCATTATGTCTGTCCTAGTCCTTGATGGAGTTTCTTGTCCTCAGTCTTTTTATCTATAAGATGGTAATGGTAGTAACAGTACCCATCTCAGTGTTTCTAAAGGTGTAGAGAACTCTGTGGTCTGTCTCTGTTCATTTCCAGACTATAGAGAACAGGCAGCATGTTCTGAAGACAATCAAAGGCACTGGAAGTATTCTCTTGCCATTATGCTTTATGACTTCTCTATATATTTATGCTGAGTACGTTTAATATATTACTTAGTCTCATCAGCTTAGATGAAAGTTGTTGAACACAAAGAAGAGCAAAGTCATAGAAAGTAAGTAAGGATGCTGGAGAGATGGCGGTTGAAGTGACCATGGAAAGAGATACTTCAAACATTCTGGAAAGGGCACAGAGTTCAGCTTCAAACCAAAAGGAGAAGGAGCAGGTAGGGCTGGCTGAGAGGTGCAGGGCCCCATGTCTGACACAGCTGCTGCTCCGTTCTGGTCCTGGCCACTGGGGAACAAAACTTCCAGTTTCCATTTGCATGAGGCCTCAGCATAAGTTTACAGACACAAAGGCAAATAGGCAATTGCCAGGGGTTGTGGGAGTGGAGGATGGAGGGGAAGCTGCTTGGGGAGTTTGGAGTTTTATCCTACAGTGACAGAAATGTCTGAGAACCAACTAGACATAGGTTTGCACGGCATCTTTAATGTACAAAGCGCCACCTAACTATGTACTTCATAATGGCTAATTTTATGTCAATATGAATTTCATCCCAGTAAGATACATTTTCTATGTTCTAGAAAGAATTGACCTTATTATCTGCTCCTACTCATATCTCAGTTTCTTTGGACCTAATTCAAATCAAGCCTTCACATCCGCAACTTTACTCCAATGGTTATTATTTAGGTCCTCCTCTATCTCCAGAACCGGATATCACATGGACACTTGTGAACATACGGTCATCATTCCAAGCAGCCATGCAACAACAACGACAACAACAACAACAACAACAAAAGTGTTATTGGCAGAAAATCAGAAAGAAATGGACAATAAGTGATAACTAGCCGTTTCCATTTAATTCAGAATTATAACCTCTATACTTGGAAGGGAAGCAACATTTATTTAGATAAGAAACTAACTCCTAAATATATAAACACAACCTGCTCAGTCTGTATGTTGTCTCTATGTATATATCTTCAGGGCTGATCATTTGGTATCTAATAACCTACCGGAGTATGTTCTCTGGGGAAGAAGATTTCCGCTCTTAGCATTCTTAGTTGTCTGTAGTTCTTTGTCTAGGGTTGAGGCCCTCCTGGATTTATTTTTCTCCCCAATTTAAAATGTCTGTTGTTGTTGTTGTCTTTTCTCAGCTCATATTTAAGCGTGCATGTTGATGAGACTTTCTAGGTGCAGCTTATGATGTCACTAGGAGAGAGAGAAGGGGAATGTTGATGAGACTTTCTAGGTGCAGCTTATGACGTCACTAGGACAGAGAGAAGGGGAATGTTG